>JARHVA010003535.1:202500-620000 GCA_037957365.1 Torreya grandis | reverse complement strand
AAAAATATCAAATTCAAAAGGAAGAGATAAACTAGGTTTTGGTATTTTAAAATCATGTAGGATAAAAACCCTATTATCCTAGCCACTACCTACATTAACCCCAATGATAGGGTTCTCAAATCACATGTAGTTCTCCCTTAGGGAACATGCATAATCAATGCATAGGTATGCTAGAATGACTTTCACTTAGGCCCTTATTTGATAAATCATGTGATTCTATGTGTATTATTGAGTAATATGTAGAGTTTTGAGCTATACTATTTACTAATATCTAAGTAATTATGTGCCAAAGTAGTAAGTGCTAGATGTAAAATGCCTTGTGAGGCTCTTTATATAGAAAGAAATTTGATTTGAATGTAAAACCCTTTTTCATTAGCTAAAATTTTTAAAAATAAATATAAAATCATAAGATAAGGTTTAAGGAAGGGTTAGGATCCAAAACAACCTAAAATGATACCATTGGAAACTAGCATTGAAATAGACATTAGCATTGAATTGGATATTAGCACATTACACTAGTGTCCTATGAACACAAAATTGGGTGAAGACTATGAAAAATAGGCCAATTTGACCCTATGAATATTATGGGATGACAAAGTACCATTGGGGGTGTAATAAATAAGGGAAATAAGTCATCATAAAGATAAAAATACCCAAAATGACCACATGTACAAGACTCACATTCATCACTAAGACCTTCCCATGAAAAAGAAATAAAAGATAGTACTTCTTGTTTATTGATAAAATTGGGGTGTGTAAATTTTAATCCATTTTATTATAATAATTAAATGAAATGGAAGTGCTAGAGTAAAATCAAAAATAAAATGCATACTCGTACTTAACTATGTGATCAATCCATGTGGAGGATGGATGTGCTCTATGCCTGGCCCACTTTTTAGCTAGACAAGCAGACAGGAGTTGGAATGTTATCTATGAAGAGGAAATCCATAATTTGGATGACCCTTGTAATTAATATGAATGATTAACTAACTTATGAGAAATAAAACCCTATTTTTTCCCCACCCTTTATATATGAACTGAGTCATGAGAGGTATATGAAAGTGTAGAGAAACAAGCTATGTTCTCCCCCACTCTAGTATGTAAACTAAATCTAAGAAATATATATAAATATGGATAAATAATCCCTACTTAACCCCACTCTGGTATGTGAATTGAGTCTTATAAATTAATATACTTGGAGGTTGAGACTGTCACTCAGCCTTCATAATTTGCGTCTAGTGACAATCTATAAAATAACTATTGTAATCATTTATATGACCTAACCTAGTGAAATCCTAGTGATGATCTAATTTTAATATGATAATATACACTTAAATAATGGTATAATGTGACATTCCATCTATATAACCTAGTGAAATCATGTGATATCAAGGACACATGTTTTACATCATACCCTCAAACATGATATCTAAGTAATGTAACTATGTCCATTGTGTATAAAAATATATTTGTATAGGGATGACATAGCATGTACACTCCCCCATAGTCATAATCCAAGTCTATAAATATGTTGAAACCCTATGTAAAATATGAGAATGTGAACCAAAATCTAATAAGATCATGGAACCCTATGAATCTAAGTTAACCTATATGTCTAAACATCTGAGAAAATATGTGTATCTAAATATGTAATTCAATGTAAATAAATCTAATTCAATCTATGTGTTTAAACCAATTTTTTTATATCAAAAAATCTATGTATCTAAATGTCTAATTCAATATGAACCAATCTAAGTCAATTTGTGTGTTTGAACCAATCTATGTACTTAAATGTCTAAGTCATCCTTTGTATATAGATATCTAAATCACTATATATCTAGGTATCTGAATCATTATATATCTAGGTATGTGAATTGATTCTAATAATTAATCTTTAGGGAGGTCAAGACTATCACTTGACCTTCATAATTTGGGTTTGAGGATAATCTATGGATTAACCATTTCAATCATATATATGACCTAACATAGGGAAATTCAAGTGAAAATTTAAGTGTAATATAATAATATATGCATAGATAATGTATAATATGCCATTCTATATATATAACCTAGTGAAATCATGTGATATTAAGGACATATGATTTGATTTATATCATGCCCCCAATCCTAATATCTAAGTAATGTAAATATATTCCTTATGTATAAAAATATATACATATATGGATGATATATCATGTACATTCCCCCATAGTCATAATCTGAGTCTAAAACTATGTCAAAACCCTATGTAAAATATGAGAATGTGAACTAATATCTGAAAAGATCATGGAATCTTATGAATCTAATTCAACTTGTGTCTAAACATATAATCAAATCTATGTATCTAAATATATGAGTCAATCTAAACCAATCTAAGTTTTATGTGTTTAAACCAATTTGTGTATCTGAATCAACTTGTTATCTAAATGTCTAAGTAAATCTAAACTAAGTTGAGTCAATTTATGTGTTTAAACCAATATGTATATTTGAATCAATTAATTTATCTAAATATCTGATTCATCTTATGTGTCTTGGTATCTAAATCACTATATATCTAGGTATTTAAATCACTATATATCTAGGTATCTGAATATACAGTGATTCAGATACCCAAATATATTGAATATAGTGATTTTGGAAACTAGGATCAATATACTGAATCTAGTATTAGTTGGCAAAATTTGGGTACAAATTTAACCTTAGGTAGGTGGAAGTTTTAAAGCATGGCTTAAATAGGTTAGTTGATTGGTTTGAAAAATCATTTGAACCACTTGAATTGATATAAATTATTGATATGATCTTATAAACATGCCATGGAGAGGAGGAACAAATGTGACCCAATATGATGAGGTGAAGGCACACATCTAGGTTAGGGAGGAGGTTACCCTATAAGGAACCTATCATTTTCCTATGTTTTGAACATTTTTTTTTAATTTTAGTTCATTTTTAGCCAATTTGATTATTTTAGGACCCTATTTAGGAGGATCATGCTAGTGTCCCTAGGATTACATTAGTGTCTTGGGTTGTCACACTACCATCCTAACTATAATGCTACTATCTAATGCTATTATACTGGGTGTAGTGTTAGTGTCCACTAGAGCTCATTTTACCAATTTTACTTTGGTTTAATGTTTGATGACTGCTATTGCATGTTTATTTATCATTTAGATGTGTTAAATCCATATTTCGTTATGTTTTACAAGTTTATGTGTGTATGATGGATTTACAGATTGGATAGATGATGGATTACTTACATAGACTACCCCTAATAGATGATGAGAGGGCGATGATCAATATAGCTGGTTTAGGCCATGTGGCATCACTTACTTTGATGCCCTAATATTTCCATATGATGATGGTGTTATGTGAGAGGTATAATAATAATACCTATACATTTTATTTTCCCACTGGGAAGATCACTCTGACATTTGAGGATGTCTATAAGATACTAAGATTAACTATTATTAGTCAATAAGTAGTGTTATAGGAGGCTACTAGAGACAAATTTATAGATCAAGCCATGATATAATTTACAACTATGCCCTTGGGGACCCATCGACAAATGAATTGTAGTGACATGTTTTTATCTTTAATGTCAACATCTAATGTTCCATAGTTATAAATTTTTTTGACAATGCTACTAGTTTATTTTATTGTTGTAGATGGAAGTGGGGTATATATCTCATATAAGATGTATGGTATAGTGTAGGATATAGAGGATTATGGGACTATATACTCATGGGGCCACACTATGATAACACATTTATTTTTTTATTTTTATCATTTTACTTGAATTATGCATGGGTGGCATTGGGTCTTCAACATTATTTCACTATTGGGATTATGAGCATATTATAGTGGATAGACTGAAGGGATTTCTATGGATGGATTGGGACTACCCATAGATATTTGCAAAGAGATGGACTATTATAGGTTTCATGTGATTAAGGAACATTGTGCACTATCATTGGGTACTAGATAAATTGATATCCAAAGACATTATTTTGAGACCCTAAAGGGGCTTTGAGGGATGGCTTGAAGATGGTGTTTAGCTGAGATGAGTTTGAATGAGATATTGTGTACATGACTATGGGGTCAATGTATTTGAGATATTTCATTATGATTGAATGATATGGTAATTTTGGGTTACTTAGGATGTGCCACCCACACCATGGGTTTGGTTGAGGAGTTCTTGGGTGCTAATGAGGGAGGGTAGTAGGAAAAAATCCATAACTACTAATTTGGTGATGGAGTGAGATCTAGTGCTGGATATACCCAATGTAGATGATATATAAGTAATGGATACCTACATAGTATAGTTGAGGTACCATATATAGCCATAACTATTTCCAATAAATGGGGATATCATTTAGGATGTATTAGATCTAGAGCCCATTAGGATGGTTGAGGGTACCTTGCGATTATAAATTTGTATGTGTTGTTTAGTTTAGTGTTTTATTTATTGATTGGATATCTAATGCATTTTTTTGTGTGTAGGTGGAGGAGATGACACATATTGGGAGACCATCATCAAGGTTGCATTGTGAAATTTGACACAACACATTCTTGATGATGCCATGGATGATGGGCTAGTGATAGGCCCATAGAGTTTCAAGTGTTCATGTACATCTATTTGATCGAGTGGCATATAAATGATCAAATACAAATAGGTATGAGGCATGCACTGAGTTTTATAGGTAGAATATGACCCTAATCAATATTAAGGGTGGGGAAGTTGGTAGGATTGCAGATAACTACATTCATATATAGTGAGAGCATGAGGAGTTGATGGCTGAGGTGATAATATAATGGGATAGAGAGAGGAGACGTAGGTCTTGCTTGATATCTAGAGGGGATATGAGGGCATATAGTTCTAGTGTTGATGTATCTAAGAGTGAAAGTGATGAGGGTGGTAGTGGTGACCTAGCTCTGATCATTGAGTGATTATGTATATATTTACTAAAAAAAAATTGAGTTATATATGGGGACCTTTTAGTATATGGGAATTGTATTATCTAGTATCTTGATTTATGGCATTCTTTATTATATTAAGTGTTTGATTGTATTCATTGATTAAGTTTTAGTATAGATATGTGTTTGGGTGGATAATATATGGGAATGGTTTGCTCATATGTTTATGGATGTTTTAGTAGATATGTGTATCTTGTGTACAAATGTTAATTTTTAATATAGTTGTAATAGAAGTATTGTGATATAGTTAAGTGTCAATCATGTGACTATGGATTACACTATTTAAACCCTAAAATTTAATTAAACAAGTGACCATATTGCTCATGTTGTGTAGGTGTAGAATTAAACTCTAGAATAAATACATCTCATGGTGCACTATTGGCATCTAGATGTGTATACTCTATAGAAAATAGATTAATTGGATGCCATATTGAAATTGTGCTCTAATATCTATGATTTTTTACAAATATATTAATTGGTGGTCAAAATTAAATTTTGCTTTGATCTCTATGATTATTTCCAAATATATTAATTGGTAGTCAAACTAAAACTATGATCTAATCTCTATGATTATTTACAAATATCTTAATTGGTGGCTGAAATGAAACTATGTTATAGTCTTTATGACTGATACCAAATATCTTAATCAATGGTTAAACTAAAAATATGATTTTATCTCTATGATTATTTCCAAATATCTTAATCGGTGTTCAAACTAAAACTATGATATGGTCTCTATGATTATTTCCAAATATCTTAGTCGGTGGTCGAACTAAAACTGGTGGTGGGGTTGATTTCCATTTTTTATCATGATACTATAAGTAGCTTGATCTCTATGAATTTTTTATCATTTCTATTTAATAATTGGTGCATGAGATATCACATAATTAGGTTTCTTAGAAACCACATGGCTCATATGATGAGTAACCAATGGTTCCTTAAAAGGAATGTTCTGGGATAACTCACTCATAGAAGAGTTTGATCTAGGAGAGTGTAGAGGAGATTTTGATGCCCCTATATGAATTTTATATTGTCTTTGTTAAAACATTGGTCAATATTATCTTTGAGTACTTGACAAATATTTTCCCATTGCCCATTGATTTTGTAATAGTTCCTATATGGCTTGTTTCTTATTATGTGAAAACGATGTGCTAGATGATACTGAGGATAAGGAAAGGTGATCATTCCTTTATCTATTAATATAAATAATATATCATGAGGCCTTATTTGTTTAAAAAATATATGACCCCAATACAGGTTTCATATGATCTATCCACTATAGGAGATGATATGTAAACTAGTTGTTTGCATTTGTTGAGTATCTTGATTGGTTGTTTTTTTTCCATGTTTTCCATACTCATAGGTGGATTAGGTGCTTGTACCATATTCAATTACCATGTTTTTAGGAGAACCAAATATAAATCTACCTCTGCATCTATTTCAACTAGTCCCAACTTCTCATCTAATAGCATATATTTGTTACATAGATGCTAAAATGATTTGGATGTCTCATATAATAATTTATCCTTGAGGGGGAAGGTGAGACTCTAGCAAAGATGTATTGTACCTATAAATATATCAAATATTAGATAAATTGTTTCATGCATTTCTCACTAAGAAAGAGTATAGAAGAATATTTTAATGTTAGATAAATAGTTTCATGCATTTCTCACTAAGAAAGAGTATAGAAGAATATTTTAATGTTTTACTACTATGCAATATATCATCATGTGTAGATGCAATACAATGCATGTCTTCAGTAGCTATGAGTGGAAATCATGTATGATCATTATTTCAATATTGCATCAAGGGTAAAAGAAGCAAAAATCATGTTTTCATTTGGAAAATTATGACATGTATGAGAAGAGTTAGATATATTTAAATTATCAACATTTTTTAAAGATTCAATGTTTTGATCTTGGAATGTAAAAGGTGATAAAATAGTCTCATCCACTTTAGTTTTTACATCGGTAAAACGTGCAATATCAATTATAAATGATTTTTCAAATTACTTGAGAATGTTAAATAAGATGCATTTCTCTTTTCTATATTTATTAAATCATTCAAAAGTATATTTCATTTATTACACTTATATTATTTTAATTTGAATATGGAGGTAGCAAAAGCGGTTGAAAATCTAGGATCACATTGGAACAAAACACTACCAACAAGAGGTTATTTTAAAATTATTTTTTTAGTTTGATTTTTTTTAGTAGGAGAAGAGAGAGAATAAAGAGAATAATATGCATATAATATATCTTCATCAATTATTTTATTCTCATGCTCATAGTAATCATCATATCCATCATTACAAAAATAATTAGCATCATCATTATAAATGAAATCATTGTCATGTGCTAATGTGAAATCTTGAAACTTTTTCCATTCATTCTTATAATTATGAGAAAATTTTAGAAATTAGTCATTTGGGTGAGGGGAAAGAGGCTTCATGGACATCATTTTAAACTTGCCAAAAAATAGAATGTAATATAACATCTCTATATTCATAAATGTGTGAAATATTCAGCCCAATGTATGGAAACTCAAAATTTTATTTGACACCCTAAGGGATAATATTTGGATGTATAGGGACCTAGTATGCACATCTAAGGTTTTAAATAAATATTTAATTTAAGTTGGGTTTTCCAAATGTTTTAAATATTTAGGACTTAGACATGTAAATTTTAAGTCGTTAAAAGGGCTGGGTACAAAGGATAAATATTGTAAATAGATATATCAAAATTATTTACCCAAAATATAAGAATAAATGAATAAATCCACTTATCTAGAGTGAAAAATTGTCATATGTCAGGAAGACTAGAACAAACTTGGAGATCAATTAGGAGTCTTTCATTTTAGAATCAGGGTTGAAAATTGGCTTTAGACAATAGAGTGGTTACAAGTAATCTAGCACACTATGCTAGTTTCTAAGGTATTGTGTTCATGTCATTCTATGGAAAATAATATTAAGACTTCCAAGGATGCTACAAGAGGGTTTCAAGGACCTATAGGTGAGTTTTAATATTATGATCATTCACCTATGTCACTATTTTGTTAAATCTTTTCCAAAACCTAATGAACACCTCTACACATGAAACAATAATAAGATCAAATATAAAAGAAAGAGAAAAACTACGTATTGGAATGTTATTATCATGTAGGAAATAACCCCTATTGTCTCAACCACTACCTATATTAAATCAAATGATAGGGGTCTCAGATCACATGTAGTTATTTATTAGGGAATGTGCATAATAAATGTGCATGGTATGCTAGAATGAATTGTGATTAGGCCCTTTTTTATCAATAATGTAATTCTATGTGTGTTTTTGAGTAATATGTAGAGTGTTGAGATATACTATTGATATATTTTCAAGTAACTATGTGCCAAAGTAGTAAATGTTACATGTAAAATGCCTTTTGTGCTCTTTATAAATAACAAACTTAGATTTTAATGTAAGACCCTTGTTTTTTAGATGAAAAAATGTAAAATTAAATTAAAATCATAAGATAAGGTTCAAGGAAGGGTTAGGAACCAAAACACATTGAAAAAGTGACTATTGGACACTAGCACTGAATTGGATATTAGCGCACTACACTAGTATCCTATGAACACAAAACTAGTGAAGATTATGGAAAATAGGCCAGGGGGCCTATGACTAGGATGAGATGATAAAGGACCACTAGGGCTGTAAAAAATAGGGAAAATTTTTCATAATAAAGATCAAAAGAACTAAAATGGCCATGAAAACAAGACTTACATTTATCACTAAGACCTTCCCATGAAAGAGAAACAAAAGACATATTACTTGTGGTTGCTTGACTAGATTAAGGTGTGTACATAAATTATATAGTTATCTTATACTTTTGAGGTAAAATAACTACCAGATTCCATTCCCCTCACCTCAAAAATGGGAAAAAATTAGTGGGTAGATTTCATAGAATCGTGACTCCACACATATATAGTTTAAATAGTTGACAACATTTGATACAATTTACAAAATATACATTTATGTTAGAATCCTATACACATTGTACCATTTTTTATATATTTGGGATATATTTTTTATATTTTTGATAGATATTATATGAATTATAGATTAGAGGTTACATTTTGACATATAATTCATCTTGAAACATGTTATAGGTGCATATGCCAAGAAAGTGAGCCAAAAATTGAAAACACATATTCAAACTTATTTACCAATAAACATTGATACTTTACCAAGAAGAACCATTTTCACCAAGAAACATCATTAGATCCTTTCCTTGTATATAGACATTGGATCATTTTAGTAGTTTGGTTGAGATTCAACATCCTCAATGGCCTAACACTACTTCTATTTTACACGTTGAGTTAGTTATACCACTTAACTTGTATTTGATTATACTATCACTTGAGTTGTATGATTAAGATTCAATAACCTCAATAGTTGCATCACAACTTACCCTTACACTATATTTGGGGTAGAATTACCTTTTAATATCCCTATTAAAATATCTAAGGCTCAATTTTTAACCTCTCTCAGCTCTAATGCTTGAAAAGGAAGCATATTTACTAAGTTAAAGTAATAAAGGGAAACATGGTTGCATCAATACATAGGTTGTATTCCTTCCTTGCTATTTTAGTTTCAAGCATTTTAAATATTTAAAATATCATATTATATGCACTAATTTATACTTTAACATGATCTTGGTTACAGGTCATACACTAGACAAACACTCAAAATGGGCTCAATCAAAGTAAAGGTGTGTTTTACATACCCATGTATGAAATTATTTCATTTAGACTAGTAATTTTATCATTATTCATTACTAGATTAAAGAGGGGGAGGGAGTGTATGCAAAGAGTAGAATATGATTTATATATCATATAAGTATTGTATACTTGAAAAATAATTATTACAGCTCTACCCTTCATTTTTAAACCTTCTTGTTGCCAAAATACTCGCATTCACCATCTCATTGTGCCTAATTGATTATTTTTTGGTCTAATGTTACCATTATTAATGACCCATATCTCTGACATTATAAACAATTTAATATATATATATATATATATATATATATATATATATATATATATATATATATATATATATATATATATATATATATATATATATATATATATATCCTTCACTATCAATTTATATCCTCAATAACTTCCTAACCTATCAAACACTTACATCCCACATAGGGACAATTGAATCAACACAAGTGTCCATATTCTTATCAAATAGCTAGTCCTCAAAATTCATCTAATTTGAAAATATTTAGAATCCTATGGATTAACCAATTTGTTTTATTTAACCCTTTCATGAGAAATTCAAAAGGTGGCATAAATATAAGCTAATTTATTATTCATATATAAAATACCGAGAAAGAACCTATTCAATCTCATTAAATATATTTCACAATAGGTTTATACTACCCTATTCTTGCCTATTTTCATATCAGTAATATAAGTAGTTATATTATAGGTCTAAATCACTCAAAGAATAACCCATGAGTAGTATTTGTCAAGTTACAAGCTATATCATTACATGATATTGCACATAGCATATTTCATCCTTGTTCACAAGTTAACACCTAGGGAATAAATACATGTGTTTAAGGCTCTCTTCAAAGTATTGGCTATGTAGGAAGCACCCACTGACAAAGGGGTCATTGGGGTTATTTTTACATTGTGAGCCCATTAACCTATTTTTGTAAAAGTTATAAAGACTTAAGGTGAAGAAACATGGTTTTATCCACTTACAATCATCTACAACATGTGAATTTGAATAAAATAAATGAGTATAAAGGTGACAAAAAACTCGAAAACTCTAGGTGGTCACTCCATAATATAATGAAGATTTTGTAGTAGACAATTCTATTTGGTTCAAGACACCTATGTTAATGCAAGTGCTCAACCCTCAATAAATAATATTTATAAAATATAAAAATTGTATCTTGGTCTTATTCCCACCTATTTCCACATTGGCATATGTCAGATCTACCTATGCATTTATATATTAGCTAAGTATTATCTCTTCCTAGTGTTTATGAAATCAAATTATTGTTTTGAATGTACTATATATATTTATCATAACTCAAAATTTTAATTTATAATATTCATTTAACTAAGTTTTCAATTAATTGGTCTTATCTAGAATAGTTTTATTTATCCTTGTTTATAGTTTATTATACCCTTTAAGCCTCATAAAAACAACTAGAAAGGGTTAAACAAATTTCTAAGTAAACTTATCCCAACATCAAAATAGGTTCCTTCCATAACTCTACAAGGATATTGATACCAATAACCCTTTAAATGACACTACCATCCATACAACAAATATTGACATCAAATATACTAAATTTATTTATTAATACAATAAGATTTCATACCATTGGACTTATTTCAAAATGATGAAGCTATCACATAATTCATGGGACTCAGAGATGGTTTTCCATTAGGCAATCATAAATAGGGATTTAAAATCAATCTTATCTCGACAACATTTTTATGGGAATATGAATATTTCCTTAGTAATAACAAATCAAAAAATAAAGAGAAACAAAAAACTGAGAACTCAAAGTCTCCTATTGAAAATCTCTTTGAGGTTCTATCAAATGAATAAAATAAAAATAAAAAAACTCAACCTTTTCCCATGCCAATATAATTTTAAGATGCCACCAAGTCACTCAAGGACACTATTGATGTCAATATAATGATAATAGACAATCTCAAGATCTTTAAACTTGAAACTACTCTCAGTCTTAATTAAAAATAAACCCTTGTTACCCTCTAAGCATAACTTTTGGGCATCTTCACATGGCCAAAAATGGTGTGTGAGATTTTTAGTATCAATCATAATTGCTATCACAACATTTATAATTACCTCCATGATTACACCATCCCTTAAAATATTTCACATAATTAGTATAATCATTCATTCCATGCACATCCAACTTCATCCTCTTTTGTAGAACCATCTATCATAGGGGCTATGATGGAACCTTGTTAATATATTCAGAAGAAGATAAATTATCTATCATAAAAGTCTATGATAAAATCTATGAAACACATATCAATGGCATGGTCATCATAAATATTTTTCTTATAATAGTATATTATTGGATATTTTTGAATCCATGAAGGTTCTAATGTTACTATCAAAAATTAAAAAAATTAAAAAAATTATAAAATGCGAAAAAAACCATAATAATAATAATAATAATAATTCAAAAAACAGAAGTTTTCCAAAGGTGAAAATAATTCTTATGGTGCCTTTGGAAAGTACCATGATGAAAACTAGTTTCTGGCATCATGCATACATCCATTGTCTATAACTACCCAAAACTTAGGGGTAGGGAAATTTATCCATCCAAACCTATCCTACACCATCCTTATCCATTCAATCATTAACATCCTTACTATCCTTACCATCCTTATCCATTCCATCCTTACTATGTTTGTCATCCTTATCCATTCAATCCTTATCATTATTACCATCGTTATCAATTCAATCCTTACCATCCTTCCCATCCTTATCCATTCAATCCATGTTTATCATATTTATCCATTAAATCATTTATATCATACCAATCCTCCTTAATTTTGACCTTGATAATGAATTGGAAAATATATTGAAACATTTTTTGGAACAATCTTCATATATCCCTACTTTTTTTGAGTAAAATACAACATAACATCAGCATGGCATGAATACAAGTGGGCACATGGTTCTTATTCTTTATATTCCTTAGAGATCCATCCTCCCTCCCTCACACATTTAATCTTGAATTTTTATCCCACTACATCCACTACCATATCCATTCCCAATGCTAAAAAAAATCCTTTGTTCGTAGCTTTGTTATCATTCCAAAAATTCATTAACAAACCAAAAATATTATAAAACCCATAATATCTAAAAATAATAATCCAAAAACCCAAAGCAACTGTCATTTTGTCATGTCCTTAGTTTAGTTCAAACCTGTATTCAAATTTAAATATATTATTTTAGTTTCATCATGATATATCATTTTCATTCTACCCCCTCACATATATCATTACTTGGGTAAAAAATAAGGTTATCGGTATCAATATCATCATACCTTAAAACATGGAGTTTTTAACTTGATAAAAGACAAAACATAACCTTTTTTTGTGTGTTTTTTTACTTTCTTGTTATTTTTAATTATTTTTGTATTTTTATTACTTATTATGTTGTGTTAATCCTAAATCATATTACAATAGTTTCATCATGGTTTTACATATCAATATGCATACTATCATACACTATATCAAAAATCATGTTACTCAAAACATTCAAAAATCTATGCAAGATTAGAAATAATTCATTCATATACATCTACATCGTCACATTACCTACATTCACACACATTCATTCATAAACATAAATACATAAATAAATCATTCATAACCATTAAATACTAGTTATTCACAATTAAGATTCACTTCTAACTAAACATTCATCATAATGACTAAGTATGAGTCATACATGCATAACAAAAGAGTGGAAACCTAATCATTACATCATATCAAATCATCACATAAATCTAAAACAACATATAAAATCCATTATATCCATAAAAATGAACCTTAATAATCATATAATAAATTAATGTATTTATTTAAGTTTGCACATCCAAATAATTGATCAAATCTAAGTTCACAATGTTATTAAGATTTATTGTTTCCTATCCAACCCCAAAATTCATCATAATGAATAAGTGTGCATCATAAATGAATAAAAAAAGAGTGGAAACCTAATCATTGCATCATATTGAATCATCACATAAATCTAAAACAACATATAAAATCCATAATATCTATAAACATGAACCTTAATCATCATTTAATCAATTCAAAAAATAAATTAACACATTGATTTATGTTTGCACATCCAAATAATTGATCAAATATAAGTTCACAAAATTATTAGGTTTTATTTTTCCCTATCCAACCCCATTGTATATATTATTGTGTGGGGGAAAAAAAATATGACAACTTTATCAGGATATATCATTCCCAATATAATATTCCTTATAGATATTATTGATTTGGGAAAATCTAAAGAAATCAAACCATATAATCCTTAAATTAAGTGTGTTAATCTCATTCATCCATAACATCCACCAAAACATTTATATCCATAATCATCATACTAAGTTATCAAATGTGCACCCAACCCCTATTTCAGCCCTAATTCATCCATGCTAACCCTTCCTCTCATTCTAGATCCTCTCTATGTGTTTCATTCCTATATAGCCTCTCAAGGGTGAATCATACTTAACCATCATATACCTACCCACAATTCCACTAGGATAATCCTAGTGCACACATCCTTCTTTTAAATTTTATCTATTCTTTGATAATTTATTGCTTCTTCTAATCATAATGACATAGGGAATATGTAGACACCCTAATTATTTCACATTAGTATCATCACTAATATATTATCATTGATATTTATCATTCATAATTTATCATAACTCATCTATCCATCATCACAAATCTTGAATAATATAACTTGAATTATTACATGACCCACATCTTATTGTATATAATCCCTTGAACATTACACTTCAATTAATTAATGAATTAATCAATATTATCTATTTAATTATTCAATAATTAGTCCATATACATAAAAATAAATATTCAACTCATCAACCAAATCTAACTAACTCACTTATTCATTCAACTAATTATTTACCCATTCAAACCTCTCATTAAACTCATTCAAACCATTAACAAACTCATTTAAGAAATTCAACCTAGTCAATCAAGTCATCAACCAAATTATTTAACTTACTCAAATAACTCATCAATTCCTTTAACTTACTTAAAAATATAATTAATTCCCAACTTCCTCATTAAAAGTATTTGATCTGTAGACCAAATCACACCTATTCAAAATCAGTTATCCAAATAAAATCATATTCATCCTAACTATCTATTCTCCATCCAATAAATCTATAAATTGTTCATTTATCCCTTTATTTTGGATCATCTTATTAAAAAATAATATTATAATATTATACTACACAAATATGGATAAATCAATCCAACAAAAAGCATATAATTATAGTTATACATTGCTAAAATTCTTGCATACAATTATTTTAAGCAACCAGAATTCAAAAATCACAAGAAAATCAATGTCAACAAAGGACATTATTCATTCGATAAATGAAGGTAAAATATTTTGTTTCTATTTCTTTAATCAATCAGAGGTTTATGCAATATTTGAAGTAGGAACTCAAATTTTTTCTTCATTTATAGTTAAGATTTAAGTTTTAACATTTACACTTTCTATTGTGTGGAATTCCAGTTGAAATTTTATTTAGCACCAACTTGAGTAACTTGGTTTAGAATCCAAGTAAAATGATAAAATATAAGTTTAAATATTTTGTATAAATTTTCAAATCCTAAAAATATAAAAATCTCTATGAGATTCTTTGGTTGTGGATAGTCCTAGATGACTGGAATATTGGTCGAGTCCACATGCATTCCTTGTGTGGCTACAACGTATCCCATATAATGTATATGTATCATGGAAAATAACATTTTCCCATGTTTTACTATAGCTTATGTTTTCAAAAATTATCATTCACTTAATCTATATGGCACAAATGTCCATATCATGTTTTGTTGAACATCATAATTTTGTCAAGGTAGACTATGATAAATGATGTAATGAATAGCATAAGAGTATCCTTCATTATCTACATGAATTTAGCTTGTGCATTATTCAAACCAAAGTGCGTGACTAACCATTAAAAAAATATTCTTTGTACTGAAAGGATTTATTTCGTATATCTTTAGGATCAATAGGAATATTATGATACAAAGACTTAAGATCAATTTTTATGAAGTATTTTTCACCATACATCTAGTCTAGAAGGTACTTAATCCTTGGAATAAAATAGTGTTTCTTCCATATGATATTTTTGAGTGTTTATTAATTGATACACAACCTCCATGTTTCATATTTATTTATTGCAATCATAATTGGGCTACCTCAAGGTGATGAACTAGGTATAATATGTCCTTTATTCACTAGTTCATAAATCTACCACTTGATTTCTTCATTCTTTAAAAATGGTAGAGGTAGTCTAGGGATTAGATCAATGATGTGATTCAACACATAGGGTGTAGGTAATTCCTCTGGTATTAAAATATGTCTATATATTATTACAACTTAAAATTCAACTTATTATTTTTGATGTGACTACTAGAATAATTATGGTATAAATTGGTGCCATGAGAACTTTTTTGTCTTTAAAATTAAACATCAAATGAACAAATATTTTACTATGTGTGACTAGATTATTACACTACTTATCATTAATTATTGATAGCTTTGAAACTACTTCTATTATGTGGTATCTCATATCACCAACATCTATGACAGCATTTTAAGGATTTTCCTCATAGACTATGTGTCAATGATAATGATATGGTTGGATAATCAAAACATCACATGTATCTAATGGAGCGACATCGTAAAGTATTGTATCTTGAAAATGATTAATGTTGTACACAACTTGACACTATTGAGATAAAAATTTAATGGATATTGAAATGAACCATACAATATAGTATGGTTATGGGTGAGGCATCAGTGATAAGTTCAATATATGAAATGCTTCAAGATAAATCAGGTTATTCTAACTTCCATTGTAAATAATAAAGTGTACCAGTTCAACATTGATCCACATTTTATAATGGAATAATATTTTTTCTTCATCTATTTTCATAGGGGAAGTAAATATATTTATGTTACCCACCATGATTTTAGGCCAAGTATCCATGATTTTCTTACCTTTGTCCAATAATTTTTTTTTAAGTTGTGAAAGTAGTGTCTTCCTAACATGCCATTATTTATTAAAATAACTTTTGGAGTTATGAAATAAACACCACTTGATAGTTTTTTACTAATTATTATGATCATTTTATAGTTGTTTCTATTTTTATGGAGTGTGTTTGGAGTTATGTCTTGATAAGTGATGTTGTTTAGAAGATTTATATTGTCACTCAGTCTGAGACTTAGAATCTTCCATCTTAATCTTGACCTTGGAATTTGATTCATACATGCAAGTAAATTTGTAGGGATTTTTTATTTAATAAATATATATTAAATCCAACTATGACTAGATATGAGGTCTCAAGGCTAACCTATACTTTAAAATAATATTTTGTTTTGAATCTTTAATCGTAAGTTGGACACTAAAGTGTGAAAGGTATATATGTATTATTGCAGAGATTGATCTTTACCTTGTCACAACTAAGATAAATTGATGTATTGGTCATCATAGTTTCCAACAAAATAATAGGCTACTTTGATTATTTATATGAAACCATTTCATATGTTTACATATATGTCTAATTGATTTCATCATTATGTGAAGTGTAATAGTTTTTCCACCATTATTTTAATGATAAATAAACTTTCAAAAGAGTGAACGTAATTTCTCATTGGTATAAGAATTTATTAATCATGTACTATGAAAATATGAGGTTAAGAGATTTATATATTACATATTCATCTAGTTTTCCTTCAAACATAGGTGTATCTAGATTGACTTGTACCTTGTATGGCATTTTTTTGAACAACTAATGATGATGAAAGTTGTTAGGATGAGTATATTTATTGAGAAGTAAAATAATTGATAAATGATACTTGATATTTCACATGCTTAATGTTCTTCCAAATCTTCTTGTTGTATTTACAATGCATCCTCTATTATTTTAAAAAAAACTAAAGTTGGCATCATTGAATATTTGTCTCCCATTTGAAGATATGAAGGAAGGTATGATGAAGGGTCACAAGTTTTTGATCCATATATTAATATAATCATAAATCATATGAGTGTGCATACAAATAATGACAAAGCTAAGAAACACCACAATACCATTCAAAGACGATATGAAGTGTGTATGTTATGATACAACTAATCTGGAGCCTAAGAGGAGAGTCAATAGATAACCTACTAAAACTAGTTAAGAAGGTTATATGTAGAATAAAATTAAGTATGACATAGGATATAAAAGTTTAATGTATTTAAATAACAAGGAAATCAAGAAAGAGATGACAAACAATGTAGAACTATAATAGCAAAGTTGTATTATGTTGAATTCTATATAATATTTGAAAGATCATATGTATAGTTTATACATATACATTTTCATTTATTATTACTCATTAAGAATATAACCTAAAAATAATACATCATTATATAACACAAAAATATGAAGCATCATTTGAACTATTATCATAGTTGGTAACAACCAATTTAGAACTAAATAGTGTGGTGATGTCACTAGTTGTAATTATTGATTAAGTGAGAGCTATAGTACTAACACTATAGGAGCCATTCAGTAACATAGAAGTTTAATTAAAAGGAAAACATTGGAAATTAGGATTATAACATATTACATGGGTTTTTGACATTAACATAAGGCTTGAATTGAAATAATCGAGACTCTTCATATGATCTAGTTACCTAAATTCTCCTAGATAATAACATTTTATTTATGATTTTACGATTTGGTAAAAACATAAAATATTATCTACTCATATCTCCTACTACATTATCATGATAATAATCTTTAGATTTATAGTTTCTCTACACATTATTAGATTCACCATCAGGTTCTTCTATTTAAAATTCTTGAAAAACTTAACTTTTTTATTTTAACTTCATTTTATTCATATTCATATACCTATTTCATTTCAATTAATACATTTATAGGAAAATTTTAAATTGGATGAGATTTAATAAAAAAAATATGTAGTGGTTCTTGAAAATGAAGATGGTTATTTTTATGTGGTTCAAATTTTCTTCCTGGAATATCTTAATATGGTGAAACTAGAATTTTCTATGGTAATTGCTTTTTTTTATAGCAATGATGTCATTGGTAATTTTTTAAATTAATTAATAAGTTGAATTATGATGTAAATTCTATCCTTTTATTTTTATGGAGTCTTTATTGAACTTTGTATCCATAATTAAATCATCCTCAACTTTGGTGGTTAGTATTTGATCTTTTTTGAAATTATCGACTTGATTTATTCTTAATAGAAATCTCACTTTAGGTAACTATGCATTTGTGAAGAAACACTTTTGATTTTGAATGTTAGGCTTAGCCACAATATACATCGTATTTAATAACTTGTTTAATTTTGAAATAAATTCTCTCATGGTTTCATGAACCCATTTCTTCATTTGTGTCAATTGTGTAATGAGTGTGTGTTCATATTTTATTTTTTTGAAACATTCTCAAATTTATTTTTAATGTATTCTATTCATCAATGTAACCCATAGTAAGATGATCAAAATATTCTGATACTACATATTTTAAATTAAAAACAAACAACCTAACTATTACATCCTCATATTCAACACCTAAAATACCACATGAATAGGTGAAAATGGAAAGGTGTTCATCTGGGTATTGTTTTCCATCACTAGTAAACTTAGGAAATTTATTTCTTTACCCTTTGGGTAAATCATATAGCTATCCTATTAGATAATTTTCCAAGATCATTAGAGAACAACCTTGAATACATTAAAAGAATGTGAAAATCAACAATTTTACCTCAAATTGTGAAAAAATCCACAAAAGAGAGACAATAATTGATAAGTGGGGAAATATTCAAATGGATAAAAACCCATAATTTATTATAATACTTTCAAAAAATTAAACTCTGAGTATAATAACAAGTAAAAGCTAAGAGAAAGAGAGAAGAGTGGCCTCAAGAGAAAAGAGGCATCACAAGATTGATCAATAATAATGATGGGGGAGTTATAATAATCTCATCATGACATTACAAGGTTTCCTTAGTGTCTAACAATGGAGGAGAGGAGTTACTTGTGTAAGAAACTACAAAATCCTATAAGTAATAGAGGTGAGAGACATTTCATAAATACAAGATAAAATGTATTTGTTATAATAGTAAATGCACATCTAAAGAGACTTAGCATAATCTAAAATAACCTAAATTAACCCAAATAAATTTAATCTCTAACACTCACCCTTAAGCTTAATTTATGGATACAAAAGTGGAGAAACCTTTTTACAAACAAGGAATGAAGTTGAAATTACATAATAGCCCCCCTCAATATAAAATTCTTTTGATAGTAATTACAATAGTTTTATAAATAAGTAATAAGATAAGGTGTCAAAAAAAAATTCAAGGGTGAATGTGTGATCTTGAATAATCTTTAAGAAGCCTCTTCGAACAAGATGGTCAATCTGAAATGAAAAAACCAACAAGAAGGATAAATGGTCCACTAAATTTGTAAAACAAATAAGCTAACACTAATATTTAAAACTAATTATCCAATATTCTATAAAATTATCTACCTACAAATAATGTATTAAAATAATATCTAAAAAAAGAAAATGGAGCCAAAGATAACTTTCATCACAAAGTGAGAAATCCTACATGAAAATAAATTAATTAAAAAGATCTCTATCAAAGAATATTTCTTTGCAACATAAATGCAAGGAATGCATAATAAGATGAGTTTAACAAAAATTATACAAAGAAGATGTGTCACTTCTAAAAGATATTTAATAATAAGTAATCAAATCATTATCACACAAAGGCACATGAAAGTCTCTATAAGATATATTATCTTTATCTATCCAAATAGTTTTTACCTTATAAGTAGGAATTTTAATGGTTTTAAAAAATTTAAAGTGTCATGAATTAATTTATCACAAGATTTATATGAATGAAATTTATAAAATTTAGAGATACAATGACTACATTTTTGACAATGCTCACAAGTTTTATCATTTTTAATCAAAAAATGAGCATGACAAGTATTATAATCAAAAGAAGTGACATGATAAGTACTTCAGTGTGGAGGACAATACAATTTTAAGTTTGTATTAGAATTAGTGGATTCATTAAAGTAGAGACATTTACAATTTGTATTATATTGAAGTAAAAGAGGTTCAATAATATCATTTTCACATTTACCAAGACCACCACCTAAGTAACCCATATATTGTATTATTTTCAAACTAAGGTTAGAAATAAAATGTTTCAAAGAAATAAAATCACTAGGAGATGAAAAATAAATAGTACATGTTTGCATATTTTTAAAATATGTTAGTTTGGTGGTTAGAGAGCCAACTCAAATTTTCATTTCACTTAATTTTCATATGCGAGTTCTAAAAAAAATAATCGTTTGATTTTTTGCATTCAAGTTGATACTATAAATCAAAATTTTCATTATCTTTATTGATAAGTAGATACTTCTTGTGATTGAACAAATGATCATTTTATTTACGAATCCACATCATGTTTTAAAAGTATGAAATAAAGGCAATAAGATAAAAAATATATATAAATGATTTTAATTACCTTGTAGTGGAAAAATGGATGTGCATATAAAAAACACAAACAAGTATTTATCCCAGTTATATATAAAATCTCTTAAAAAGATTTAAGATTTTTTAAATATGAATTATATCTTGAAATAAGACTACAAAAGTGAAGATTTAAATAACCAATTTTTGGTTTGATGAAAATGAGAAATATGACTTTTGTTTGTTTTTGTTTTAAAATACAAAATAGTCATGTTTTGTCTTATTGTGTTTGAAATAAAATATAAACTAAATAATACCCAAGGTTAATTAATTTACAAATATTTAAAACATGATTCCACTTGCAAATGTAAGTCCATACCAAAAAACCAAACATATATGACTAATATTTTAAAAACTTGTATTTTGTGCTTTTTGTGTGTGTGATGAATTAGATTTAGTATAACTCGAAAGAGATGTAAGAATATCACCTAAATAAATACATATCCAAAATTAAATCTTAAATTTTTAAAAAAAATATAAATGAGAAATGCATTAAAATTATTAGACCACAAAAAAGGAATATGATAAAATACTTAGACAAAGTAATACCAAAGATCTAAAAGAGAATAGAATAGTAAAGCATAACACATTTACACAAAGATCAGGTGGGAAAACCTCCAAAAGAGGTTTAAAAAGCCCACATTAGTTGATATTCAATATTTGAGAAACAATAATAATAATCCCAAAATAAATTATTCTTCCTTCTTCATATAATGGCCTTTACAAAACTCTTTGATCACCTGAGATATTTGCAATACGCCAAGAGTTCCTGATATTATTTTAAAATAGAGTTAAACCCTATTAATAATAACCATGAGGGGAGGTGATCATTGTGAAATAATGGGTCCATCCACCTCGATGACCCATTTAATTAAATTTGGTAGTTATTAAATAAGTATAACTTTATTATTTATTTTCATAAGGTTTTTGCCTTGTGTTAATAAATAATATATTATTATTATTATTATTATTATTATTATTATTATTATTATTATTATTATTATTATTATTATTATTTACCAAGGCTAAGGGATAATAATCCCACTTGAATTAAATATTCAAACTCTCCCTTAATGATTAGTGGGGATAAATGTCATAGTCACCTTAAAAGGGGAATTATACTATATACACGATTGAAATATTTAAAAATCTTCATCATGCCAAAAATCACCTTTTGAAACAAAATAAATTATAATCCATAAACTACTATAAAAAAAAATTTAGGCTAGCATACTCATGAGACTACATCTTTTAGTTTTTCATGAATAATCAACCAAGCATATTTGGAGCCTTTTATAACATAATGACCTCTAATACAAAATATACTTTTAATGTATTAGGATACAAAAATAAAACTTCCACATGAAGTTTACTTATAACATATAGCTTCCACATAAAGTTTACAATGCTTTACAATACAAATAAGTATAGAGAAGGAGAAAAAACACATGGCCATTAGAAAGTGGTATTGTCATGCACACTCCCTCTCAATGGCAATTTTTAGAGGCCAAAATTTGCATAAAATTGACAAAACTTAGTATCACCAAGTGGTTTTGTGAACATATATACCATGTGTTCATTTGCAGGATAGAAAATAAAATCAATATCACCATTAAGGGCTTTATCTTAGATAAACTGCACATGAACTTCAATATGTTTAGTTATTTGGTGTTGCACACCTACACAAAACTTAAACATATCTAAAAATATATTCACAATAATATAGTATGATTAGCATCACAATAACCAAATACATAAACATATGACATATGTTTTTCTATATTAAACACATTTTAAGCAATCAAGTCATATTCTAAGCAAACAAGTTCATAACTTTGATTACAAAGTTAGTGAAAAAACATAAATTATTGTATGCAATTCATTATTGGGCATCTCCAATATTGACAAGATGAGCATCCCCAATTGTCATGTGATGTGCATACTATAATTTACTAATAATATGATACTAAGTTAAGCCAAACATTATATATCTTATTATTAATAACTCATTTTATAAATTGAGTCTTACCAAAACTTTTCAAGTTTAATATGCTTCAATAAAATGTTGAGATATAACTTCATATACATCAAATATGGATAGTTTTATCATTATATGCAATCATTTAAACAAACAAACATGAGTTTGAAATAAGGAATTTTAGAGATGGATAAATAGAATGTTTAGTAAAGTAAATGATGAAGAGTTAATAATACAAATTTATTTAAAATTTGAATTTCATAGCATATCTTATTATCAAATGAAGCATATAAGAATGTTAGCATAAACAATCAAATGATAAAAAAAAGTCTATATGCGTGTAAAATTTGAGATATAGATTCAATATACTATATATAATAACTTAACCCAAAATATAAAAAAACATTAAAAGGAGAGAATATAGAAGTAATCATAAATTATAATAAGGCTCTTACCATCACATTTATTCTCTTGTCTTCCCTCCAAGATCTTAAAATGGATTCTCTAAGGATTATCAAATTACTTGTTGGATTGATTGATAATGGTGGTTTCAAGATTTAAGATGGATTCAAGAGGGATCAAAAGCTTCTTCGATGCAAGGACAATGTGGATGCAATGGGAGTATGAAGGCTAAGAGATATTATATGTTATTTTATTCCAATTCTAATTAATTTAACTAAGATCCATGCTTGGTTATTTATAGGGTGATGGGGGAAGATTAAAAATAAATTTTAAATTCATAAGAGCTCTCTAGTTTTAGATAATTATAAAGAATTAGAGAAGGCTCTATATTTTAGAGGCTTATAAATTTTATTTAAGAGTAAATAGGTATTATTTTATGGGTTTTAGGGAGGTTTAAACATCTAGGTGTGCACGAGAATTTATGGATAGGTTGGCTAGGGGGAGGTAGGTAGAGTATTTTAAATTTTAAATTGGTAAATGGGGTAAGTGGTTGTTAAATGAGGTGGTTTTAGTGATTTAAAGGGATGTTAGTGAGTTAATAAAAGTATTAATATAACATTGGGTGTGTATAAAGGTTAACATGATATAGGATATATATAATTGGGAATGGATTTATTTATTTATTTGGGTCAATGGTTATGGAACTAATTGTAATAATTAGCAAGATTAGTAGAATAGTTAGGGTGAGCATATTTAGATGTATACATTTTAACCTTATTTGAAAGGGAATTTTGAGTGATGAAGTGAGGATTAATGATATTTTAAATAAAAACCATTACATGGATGAATTAGTAAAAATGAGGTTTCATGATACCCCCTCAAGGGGGCAAGTAGGGAGAAACAAACCAGATGGCCACTCAAAAAGAGATCATGGGGTGGTTATAAAATTGATATGATGAGGGGTTAGGATGATTTAGATAATATTTGAGATATGAATGATATATTTCCCCAATAAAAATGTTAGGGAATGAGGTTGTAGGTGTAATACTAGTCCCAAGAGGGAATGCACCTTAGCAATAATGGTTAGCCTCTTAAGATGAGTCCTAGGCAAATACCAATGTCAAGGAGAGAGGTGCTGAGATTCATCAAATAATCCCAAGACAAAGACATATGTTCAAAAAATAAATAGACTAAATAAATACCATGATCTATCAATATTTCCTAGGTAAGGACACATACACGAGAGAGTTATAGGCTAATAAGAGGATATAAGATAAGTGATTTATGATGATAGATAGATAGATTTGATATGATGATTATATCTCAAAATGATTTAATATATTCAAGTGACCATGAGAGAATGAGATAGGGATTGGTGGCTGAGATATCATTGGGCACTAAAAAGTGACCAAGTGCTACCTATATAATATGAAAATACCTTACTTTGATGTAGTTCTGACTTAGGATGTTAGATGGGAAATGAGGAGATGGAAGACAATGCCTCTAAAAATTAGTAAAATGACTTGTATGATGGACAATAGTTATGGGAAGCATGATTAAACATGATTAAGGATGGATAAATGGATTTGAGAATTAAAATTAGTTGTTTAGGTAGAAATGAAGGGTTGATTTGGATTAAATGGGGTGAAGGGGAAAAAAATAGTGTTATAGGGGGTAAAATGAAAAATTAGGGCTAAAATTGATTCATTTTCACTCTTAGATATTAAAAAATTATGCTCTATAACTATTGATGATGGATCACATTCCTCATGTTTCCCATCGCAGAGAGAGTTCATGAGTTCCAAAGATCCACAAAGTCTAGACTAGTAGTAAGTGTCTCACCTTAAATTTGTTATTTTGATTATTAATTGCATTTATTAGGTAATTTATTAGGGGTAAAAATGAATAGTTTAGAATATTAACTAGGGGAATTACCCCCAGTTGTAGTTTTGCACACACAATCCATAGTAATGCACTCACAACTTGCAGTTTTGCAAAATCACTTGTAATGAATTGTAGTTTTCCAAAATCATAGTGGGTGATTTGTGTTTTCACAAAACTATATGTAATGACTTTAAATTTCACAAAATTTCAATTTATGAGTTGTGATTTCACAAAACTACATGTGATAAGTTATGATTTTTCAAAACTATAGCAAAGGATATGTGGTTCTGCAAAATTACAAGAAGAGATGAGTGATTTTTTAAAATCACAAATTAGGGTTAGGAGATAAAAGTGATTTTGCTTAGAATTAGTGTTATGACTAGTTGGTTAAGAAGACAAGGGAAGATGTAGATGGGTATATAGGGAATGTATGGTATATGAATAAGTTAGGTTAGGGTATAAACTTGTGGTAATTAGTGGCTAATAGGTTTTTTTGTGTAGGAGGATTTAGGTGTTATAACATGCAAACTATGATGATCATTGGTGTTTCATGAGATGCATCATCCTAGACTAGATGATTTTGGAGTGTTAGAGATGATTGGACTATATTATATGATCACAATACCCATAATTAGGAGATATTGATCTCTTATCACCACATTAGTCAATTGGTGGCATTTAGAGATGAGCACCTTTCTCTTCATCATAGGAGAGATGACAATGATGTTAGATGATGTGTGGAATATTTTCTAATTACATATGAGAGGATATGTAATCTATTAGATATCATGGTCATTAAGTGTGACTATGTAGTCATTATGTGTACATCTATAAGTTGGAGTTCATGATTTATGGATTCATATTGATAGGGCCTTCAAGAATGGGACCATAAATACATTAACCTTAGTATTCATGTCTTTTGTTACTGGCATATTATTTATAGTCAAGAGTGGATAGTGGTTTAAATTGTAGTTGGGGGATATAGTGGCCAACATGGTGTAGGATTATAGAGTGTTTGTATTGAGACATATTATATTGGGTCATCTATATAAGTAGCTATATATAAGGGATTATATGGGGGTAAAGAGCTTTAGATCCTCATTACTATTAATATCTAGTGTTGGGATCATGTGGCAATTGAGAGGTCACTAGGCATGTAAGTAGACAAGGATCCTAACTAGATGATCATTGTATGGTGGTAAATTATTTTGGGGATTCAAAGAGATCATGCTAATGACATTATATTTTATAGATAGGAATTATATAGTTTTATGTAAGATCAGATTATGTGGATGTTATATAGATATGTATAATTGGGATGGGTAGAGGAAGTTGATTATACCTGATATATGTTGATAGAGTGTTATTTGATAGGGTTTCAAGATTATATCATATAGAGATACTAGCATGATAGAGTGTATAGGTAGTTTGGGCATCAACATGATGTCCTAGGAGAGGAGCACCTATTTTCTAGGATCAATAGAGAGAGGCCTCAGTGGGGGTGTATAGTTGACAGGTCTATAGTGCTTGTAGATTATGACAACATAGTTCTTGTGGTATGGGAATTTTAGACTATGATGGCAAATCCTAGAGTAACTATAGCCTACATAGGATAGTGGTGATAGAGATGGAAATAGATACTTTTAAGGTTGATGTAGGGGTGAGGAGGAGAGGGTAATTATAGAGGATCTTATAGGCTCAGTCATAGTTGAGAAGATAGTGGTCATAGAGGTCATAACCATAGGCTAGTAGAGATGATGGGGATGGTGGTCATGATAGGACTGATTAGGCCTTGATGGTGATTGATGAAGGTGATCAGGTAGTAGTTTGGGGTGATCATGGAGTGGCAGGATGTGATTAGGAAGAGAGAGGGATAAGTCTTGATGTTATGGGGAATTCTAATCCACCTATTAGTGTAGCATATCAGACAAGGATTGATATCCTTTAGCAGGATGTGAGGGTGAGGATGGCTGAGATAACCACCATTACTATTAAGAGAGACAAATATCACCTATAGGTTTAAGATTTACAATGGTAGATAGTGCAGTGGGAAATTTAGATGGGTCCAATATTATGTCACTTGACCACCTTTTTGTGACATATTGGGACCATGGATGCATAGATAGCAACCTTATAGGGCCACATAGGTCAGATTTTGGCTTGAATAAGCTAATGGGAGGTAGAGTCATAGGTAGTTGAGTGGACTAAGGATGAGGGGGATACATTATTATAAAGATAGGGTTTGGGTGATTTGACTCTTTAGATACTACATTTTACTATAGAGGTCCAATACTATAGGGTTTTATACAAGGGTGTAGTGCCAATGGATCAACGAGCTCATTCTTAGAGGGATAGCACCTCTTGTCATTTCATACATCAACCACCTAAGAGACCATTAGGGCCACCAGGATTGATGTAGAGGAAATTATACTAACTAATGTAGATGCAAATATATGCTTACCTTTTGCATTGTATAACTTTGATGTCTTATACCTTGTCCTTCTTAGTCTCTGATCTCTTTACTCTCCTCTACTTTATCTAATTTTACTTGTCTTTTCTTCACTTGTGTTTGGACTTCATGTTCACTAATGAGTTTTTAATGGGATATTAAACTTTATTTATACACGTAATCCTCCTCTTATTTAATATACATCACTCTTCATATTTATCTCTTATCTACACTCTAATCCAACCTTTCCTATAAATTTGGCATCTCTTCTTTCTTATTTTTGGGTTCAAGTTAATCATTATAACTTATCCTCTTATGTAGAATCATAGGCCTAAAATCCTAAAATAAGGTTCCAATCTTCTATTAAGGGTTCCAATGACCATAAAATTTCCTCTTTAAACCCTCATACATATATAAACAACTAACACAAAATCAAGGTTATAAATTTCAAAACAATCTCACTTTCTTTCTTGAAGACATATCTCTTATAGCCCTATTTTACTATAAATATATTAGATAGAACAATCCAAAATGCTTCCACACAAAATAATTACCTTTATAAACACCCTTTATCCTTTTTCAGCTTCATAGATAGTTTTAGGATCTAACTCACAAGGTAAACCTATCATCTCACCATTCTCCTTCACTAATTAGGTTTATTGAGGCCTAGTTTCAACCCATAATACTATAGTCCATATTAAACCATACAACACTACTCAAAAAAATTATCAATAATTTTTTCACATGAAATTAAAACTAGTTGAAAAATTATAGGAATTTTGGTTGGTTATAGCTCATTTTATTTAAATTTTCATCTCTAAACCCTAGGTCATAAAGAACACATGACTATGTAAGGCCAAGGAGATACAAAATGGAATAAAATGAAACATATCCATTTTAAAAGGAAAATTACGGTTGTATAGGGTCTATAAAAACTTATTTCAACTTCCCTAATAGTCTTTAGGATTCAAACAAACTTTAAAAGTCATTTTCATAGGTTTTTGTAGAGTTATGTAGATCATCTATAGGACAATATTCAATCTAAATGAAATATTTGTTACCATATTAGCTTTAAATGATCCAAAAGGTTTATCCTTAGTATAAATTACTCTTCATTAATTATATTATTCATAACCCTCATAACCAATTCACCAATCCTCAATAAACATCCTCCATACAAGACTTCTTGGTAACTTAACTGTACATGGGCAAAATTGCTTGAATACAGATTGTGTAAATCAAGAATGAGTTTGATCATGAAACGAATGTTTCATTGTATATTTATTCTATTAAAATGTTAAAAAAACTACATGGACTCTCCCAATGAAAATAACTTTGAGTTAGGCTCTAAATACCTTAAAATCTTGAACTATAGAATATGCAAATAGGGTTACTTCCATTGACTATGTCTGCATGCACCATAATTGAAATAATACATTTATATTAGAATATATTATAAGTATAAAAATACTCACCTTCATCACCTGTATCATATCTACCACTTTTTCATCTATCAATCACTTTGAATGATGCTTAGAATGCCTCTTTTCTATAGGTTCTTGATAATAACCGTGTAGAGTATTGATGATTATCTTTTATAACTTTAACCCTTGGATTAGTGACAATAATCCAATCCATTCAAAGAAAAAAATGTATTACATATCAAATATTTATTTTAAATAAACAATCTAAACCATACTTTTCATTCCTTAATTTTATGCATACATAATGATAATACATATAATTCTGAGTAAGAGATTTTTTTAGACGAAGAAGTGGGTGGATCTTTAGGAGGTTCTCTAAGAACTATTATTTTTCCATGTATTATAGTAAATAAACAATCATAGTGGCCCTATTAATTTTGAGGATTTGGAATGGAATATTTATGGACTCTTGGGGACGTTTGATTTTGATGGTTTTAATGTAGTAATATGGGATGGAATGGTAATCAATTTTGTTGAAGCTAGTGAATTGACCTTGATCCCTTAATGGTTGCTTTTATTTTTGGTTATTCATTGGTGAAGGGTCCTAATATATCGATAGTTACTAATTTTTGGATTGGCCTATTTGAATTTTTCCTTTAACTTTTATATCCCCCTTTTCTATCAAGTCTTAGATCAAATGTCTTAATTGCATGCATTTTTTAGTATCATGCCCTTTTAATTGATGGTAATGGAAAAAATCATCTTCAAGGTACTGATAAAGGCATGGATTATTATCATCTAAGGGTCAAATCTCTAGGAGAGTTATCATATTGGCAACAATTAACTTTTTTTGAACCATTTCAATAAGCACACCAAGACTAGTAAGATGGTGTTTCCCTACTCAAGGCCTTGGTTTTCCTTTTGATACATTAATTCTAGAGATATTTTGAATTTTGGTAGTTGGCGAAGATTTTTGTACTATTTTTACATGTTTTGAATTAGTAACACCATCCCTAACTACATTCTTATTCTTATTAAAGAGTTTTGGATTACCCAAAAAGGCATTACCATGATTTTGATTATTTGTTATGGGTATATAAATTGATTGTTCCCCTTTAAATAAGTGCCTTTTCTATATGGATACCCTTTCTATAATATCATCAAATGATTTGGCACATTTTAATTTAAATAGATATTTCAATTTTAAATTTAGATTATCAATGAAGATCTTAGCCAACTCCTTTTCAATAATAATACATCAAAAATGACTGGCTAGGCTCCTCCATCATTGTAACAATGATGTTATACTCTTTCCATTCCATTGTTTGGTATTATAGAGTTTAATTATATAAATTTAATGTTACATATTGAAAAAGAAATGTCTCACAATCTTTTATATTAATTTGTCAAAATTAGTAGTGTACCCCTTAGGTGAATGTATAAACCATTAAAGAGTGGGTCTTGTAAGACTTTTAGGAAAGAGTCAGAGTAGGTAAGCATCATTGTATTCATGATACATATAAATATTGAACATAGTCATGAGGGTCCCCTTTCCCCTTATATTTATTGAATTTTATAACTTCAAAATGTGCTAGGAAGGGTATCTATAAAATATTCATGTATAATAGGGATGTACAAAAGTCTTCATATCAGTATGTTATTGCCTTAGTGCAAGGGTGTATCTGCTAAAGAGTTTCCTTCATAATATTCCACTATTTGGTAAATAAGGGATCCATTAAGGGATTAGAAGGTTGATTTTGGATTAATTTTAGTTTTAACAGGTCAATGTTGGTGTTTTTAGTGGTTCTTTTGGGTGATAAGGGCCTTTGATTTTCAAAATGGATTTAGGATACAATGGAGTTGATTTGTTGAGTAACCTAGTCTAAGTGATCTTGAAATATGGATATCCTTATATCAACCCCAATTTCATTTTTTTGACGTGATTATTTTTTTCTTCTAGCTCTTGTTCATGATCTACAAGCTCAAGGTTACCCTCTTCTTGGTTTGTGTCATGTGGATAAGGAGGAGTGTTGGGTATATATGGTGGTTGAATGAGTGTTGGAATTAAAAATATGGAGATGTTGGGGGTGGGTTTGAATCAATTCCATTAAATTTCATTTATCATTCATGAAGCATTCATTCAAACACATACATCAAATAATATATAAATAATCATCCACATAAACATAAAACATATGAACACAAGGGATATATGAAAAAACTTAAGGGGTATAAAAATTATTGAAACATATATTAAAATAAATTATTATAATAAATTAATCAATATTTAGTGAGGCACCAACCCCACAAGGAGCATTAACCCCTCACTAGTCAAGCACCAACTCAATTAGTCCTTTAGCAATCACCAACTTTCAAGGAGACACCAACCCCCTAGGTAAATCAGCACCAAATAAATCACCTAGAACCTATGATCAAATTTGGACACCTATTTATTACCCAATTTATTATTTTCACCTTATTTTTCTGTTTACACTCTTTTATCTCTCTCAAATTGCCTATTAGGCCTATTCAATCAATTAGCCCTCTTCTTGGTAGATTTAGGTCATATCACCTTGATCATAATATGTATAATTAATTTTATAATTTCATACATGTTTAAAAAACTTATATGATGGTATTAAATCCCTCTACCTATTTTCTAAACTTATATTTCATTTTCTCATCTCCTTAATTTTCCAACTAGACAAATTAGGCCTATTAGACCTTTTTATATTTGACTCTTGCTTTCACCAACCTTGGTCAGACAAAAACATATCCATGATTTTATCACAATTTTAATAGATCAAAAAACACTTTTAATAAGTTTTAAAGCCACTAAATATTATTTTCACCACTCATAACATCCAAAACCACTATTACGCCTAAAGGAGACCTAATGCAATTATACCTTCTCAAAGCTCACATTTTACCTTGACCACCTTGGAAAATTTTGAGAATACATAAATAGATGAAAAAATTAAAAAAAAAATTAAAATATAACCCTTATAATATCAAATAAGGTCCCTAACACCATTTATCTCATTTCACTCCTTGAACCACACCATTAGGCCTACTCACAATTATCCCTTCTCATTGCTAGAAAGTCTGCTTTGAATATCTAAAGTATACATTAAAATTTGAAATATAAAAACATAAATAAATAAAATGGATATAAAATCCATGACCTAAAGGTCAGCATAATTTCCATTTTACTTCACCATATAGGTTAAAAGACCTCAAACATACTGCTTCCATATGTTCACTCAAAACTGTAAATAGGCTGCAAAATCTAGTCAAGAATATTTGAATTTTCACACATTCATAGGAGTTTATCATGAATAAAAATGATTTAAAATTAACCTATGATTATTATAAAAAAAATTAATATCTATAATATTCTTAAAATCTATGCATAATGACTTAGGAACATCATTCTCAGTAACACATAGAAAATTGCCTAAATGCTCCAAAACACATTCATGGACACCAAGACTTAGAGCACCTATGTGGACACTCTTATGATATTCAAATGTTTATATATGATCCTTAATAATACTTATAACATATTTACAATTATATATTATAATTTTCAATATAAATATGGTCTTATAGACCAATCTTATGGCTTTAGTGTACACATACCTCAGTGTGTTAGACAAGTCAGATTGAGATCAACTTTCTATCATACACAAGATTATTAAAAAATTATATACATTATGGATATGTGTTATAGGTATTTAAAAATACTCCCATTCATTTTTATCCATCCCCAATCCACTGAAACCCATCCCTAATCTCATTCTCACTTTTGCCTATTTTTCTCATTGTCTTCCTCATTAGGCCTTTTTAGTGATAGGCCAAATTCTATGACTAGTTTATAAAATTTTAAGTCTATAACCTTATAAATAACTTAAATTATCATAAAATACAAGTCTGACACATCAAAATCTAATCATTTTCATGCTTTGACCTAGTCAACTCTACCTATTACATCAAAAATATGAGAAACAACGAGTTTCTTGTAGCTTCCACTCATTATTTTGATAGACCAATGCCACTTAAAATAATAAACCAAACCATTTTGAGAACTTTTGAATCATATCTTCCATATCAGGTCACTATTAGGGTTTTAGAGAGGGTTTAGACTATCTTCCATTCTTAACAATGACTCATAAATATTAGGCCCTTAAATTAAAAAAATGCCAAAAAATTTAAGATAAGACCCTTACCAATATACCATGAAGTAATTGGATCCTCATTAAAAGGTTTTATGTACCAACAAGCATAAGAATATCCTTCTCATGTCTATAATACCTCATTTTGTGCACATAGAAAACTTCAAAACTATATTTCATGATTATTCCTTTAGACTTTTGACCTCAAATTTGGTCAAGATACTTGAAATAACCTCTCACACCTTTGAATTTCTTTTCATGAGCTTTGGCACCTGGGAAATTTAACTTGACCCCTCATTAGGCCACACTAGGTCTCTTTACACATTAGGTCTTGAATTGTTAGACACACTTAGACCTTGAACATGACTTGAAACCTCTTGCACTAATCTCAACACCTCATAATCATTTCATAAAAAATAATACCATGATTACACACTACCATAATTATTATCACAAGTCTTAGATTGATCACCTCATCATGCAACCAAGCATGTGCCTTCTAACTAGGTCTCTTCATGCAAAGATGAAGCCAAGAACTGACCTAGTAACCTCTTATAAAAGCTTATATAACTTAAAAACATGATAAAATAGCTTAAAAAATATTATCACATGATCTACAATTGATTTTAATCCTTCATATATATTGATAACACCTCAAGACTCATCATTAGGTTACGCAAAGTCTAATACGAGTATGGTTACATGTTTATACTTAAGATATTACCCTTGAAGGTTTACCTTAAAAAATTCATGAGTGTTTCAACACTTCATATGCATGTTTATATATCCTTGTAAATACACTTATACCTATGTGTATCCATCTTACTAGGCCATCATATTCATTCACATACTCATGATATGGCAATGCTTCTTATGACTAGTGCTCAAAAGTATGCTTACCTTGAATCTTGATCTTGAACTTGACATGTCTTCAAACTCAAAATAATTACCAACTTTCCTTAAAATTATATCTCAATAGAGATAAAATAGGTTTCCTTAAAATTATATCATTTCATAAGACCCCTTTTCATATACCACTTTATCATGCATGACACCAACTTTGACTTTGACATCAATGACAACATTTATGCCACAACACCAACAATAGGAACATACCTCAAAAATGATATGTTTTATGATATTAGGGTTAAATGTAGGAGGAAATGTTTTTTGGAATCATGACCAGTGAGATGGTGGGAGTGAATTAGTGTGCAAAAATTTCATTCAATTCCATTCATCATTCTTAAACTAGCATACAGATATAATAATGCATAGAAAGACAATCACATAAGCATGAATCAAGTTATCAACACATGAACACCATAGATATGTGGGAAAAACTCATGTGGAATAAAACCCACTATCAAACCACTTTTAATATTATATTATAACTAATGAAAAAAAATTAGTGAGGCACCAATCCCTCACTAGTTAGGTACCAACCCAACTAGTCCTTTAGCAAGATCCAAATTGCTAGGAGGATATTACCCCCTAAGTGACATGAAACCAACCCAATAAATTTAATGACAATTATTCAATCTCTAACCTAAAATTTAGGTCCAAATTCCTTCTTGACTAAGCACCAACCCAACCAAGACAAGCTTGATCACCTCAAACACCTTATTGCTCTCTCAACTGATGGTGACTTCTTATTTAGATTTCTCTCTTATATATATACATTAAAATATATATTATAAACTTTAAACACTCATTATATATATATATATATATATAATGGTATTTCATTCATAAATCCACTCATTCATCTCTCCTTAGCCTTCTACCCCTTTCAAATAGCCTTCTAGGCTCATTTGCTCAACATGCCTCTTCTAGGCTCATTAGGTCAATTCAAATTATCATCCAAATAGATAATATTTGTTATATATTAATCATGGTTTATTTAATATTATTATTTTCCTCAATTATCTGATTCTACTCCTCCAATATCTCTTTTTTTGCTTATATCTATACACTTTTAACTAGCATAAATAGGCCAATTAGGTCTGCTTTTATACTCTACACTTGATCTTACCCATATTGTTTAGAAAATAACCTTAAGCCACTTGGATAAAAATTTAAATATTTCCATACACACTTTTAACTCAAGACACAATCATTACAAAAGTTGGTCATACCCCTTAAGGGCCAAAACCTCCATTAGGCCTAAAGGAAACTTAGTGCAATTAGGTATGTCTTAAGCACGCATTACACTTGAGTATCTTGGAACACATTTAGAATCTATAAATTATTTAAACACCTAAAAAAATTATTAAATAAACCCATTATTACATCCATTTATGTCCACACCACCTTCACATCCAATTCACCACTTGAACCATGCCAATAGGCTTACTCTCCATTAGCCCTTCATACACATAGAAAGTCTATTTTACACAATTAAAGTAAATAACCATTTTTTAAACATAACCGCATGAAAAAATAATATTTAAAAAATAATTATTGTTCATTAAAATATCAATTTTACTTCATCAAACATGCCAAAAGGCCTCAAACCAATTCTTGCAATATGACCACTCAGAATGGTCAAACACTGCCAAAGTACCATCAACAATATTTGATCACCAATATATATGTATGAAATTTTAATGAATAAAAATACATTTAAATTATTATTATATATGTATATAACATCTTCATATTCAATTTATTCTTCAACTCTGATCAAAACACCTTGAATTCATCTCTGCAAGATGACTACATAGAATTATCATTCTACTCCAAAACATAGCCATGTATAAGTTCATATTTAATACTTGAAATGACACTTTCATGAATTATAATGCACATTAATATATTATATTATACTTATATATAAATCTAAAATATGTATATATCAATCTCTAATGTCAACTATTGGTCTTACAAACCAATTTCTCAAGTCTCTCTTACATAGTGCATACTCAACCAAATAGGCCATTTTAGCTTTCATGTTTCAACCCCTTAAACTATATTTACACATTATATAAATAATTAATAGGTAAAATAAATTACAAAAAACAAAAATATATTATTTATATACATCAACTCTTTTCATAGAGACTCACACTCTTCACTTCACTTGGCAAACCTGGAACAGTCATTTTGTCTCAAGACATAGTCATAGTGAACATGACTTAGAATACCTGTAAGGACACTTCAATATACTTAAAATAAATTTGGTTGATCCTAATACATCCTTTTATAAACTTAAAACATAAATTTATAGAGGTAAAACATTAAATATGGAATATATATACCATTGTTTGAAACATACACCTTCATTATTCAACTTCACTAGATAGGTCAACTTGAGAGAACTTTGTTGCCTATATGTGAGAAGATTAAATATTTATAAACTAATTGAACATGATTTATAGGTATTAAAAAATATCTAAAAAAATTTGATCCATTCTTAATCATCTAAAACTCGTCCCTAAACATGTTTTCACTCTAGCCTAGTTTTTCTCACTATTCCCAATCTTTGCTAGTCTAGTGAAACATCAACTTGGGTGAGAAAATTAGTTGAAATAAAAGCTATAACTGTTAAAAATAACATCATGTAAATTAATAAAAATTCTTGACCTTCAACCTCTATCTAATTGCATGAATTGAGCTAGTCAACCCTACCTGTAGCATCAAATTCCTTAGAAATAAGGGTTTTTTGTAGGTTTCACTTACTATTGTGACAAAAAAATACTAATTGGAGATGATTTATGGAGTAATATACCACATAAAATAATAAAAATAGATTAAATAAACCATTTAATGCCATTTCCAATAATATTTTCACCATCAAATCAATATGAGGATTTTGGACCAGTTTACCTTATTAACATTTGTTCATTCAGCTCTATCCTTAAAACCACTTCCTAATGCTTGAAAAAAATTATTATAAACCTTTTCCATATATCTTAAAAGGATCATGACACCATGAAAATTTTACATGTGTTAATGATCATATTAACTTCAATCTCAGGTTCTCATTTCTTCATTTTGCATATACAAAAGACCTTCAAACATAATTTTTTGGTTTCTCCTCCAATCCATAACCTTATACTTGGTCAAAATAATTTATATAACCTATAAAACCTCAATCCATTCTCATATGTTCTCTATCACCTTGGAAAGTCATCTTGACCCTTTATTAGGGCTCACTAGGTCTCTTATACATACTAGGCCTTAAACTACCAGTTACATTTTGACCTTTAAACACAATTGGGAACCTATTGTACTAATCTGAATAAATCATAAAAATTAATCCATACTCATACCATTCTTACAAAATCTCACAATCCTCCAAATAGATCAAGACACCTCAGAATACCACCTAGGGTCTTAGGATTAGGTCCATGAGAATATCTCCAGTGAAGGACTTACATCTTTAGTTCACTCTAAGAGTAATATAACTAACTAAACACCTCTCTCTCATTATATTAAACTTCAAAACACACCTTCAATCTCATATAACTCTATATCACCATCATCTTGCCTTTATAAGCCATGTCCATGCTCAAAGACTAGGCCAACAAATAAACCTACTAGGTACCATACCCTTAGAGACCTTCCTACCACTATAGATTAACTTCCACTTTATTCACATGTTAAAAAAACCTCATATGATCTACCACTACTAATAATCCTTTAAAGGTACCATTAACATCTTAAGAAACCCATTAGATTAGACAGAGTCTAAGACTAGTTTATTTGCATATTAGACATGTAGGTCTTACCTCTATATTCATATTATGAAACATACATGGGTGATTCAATGCCTCAAAAACATATTAAAATTTAATAAAAAATCCTCTTATTCCTCTTTTAATTCATCTCCTAGAGACATCATGCTCCTACTTGCATCAGACTAGATATCCCATGCTCAAGCTTTCTCATCACTTCATGACATCATCCTTCATCAAGGACCTATAATCACTTATTTCATCATTCCTCAATATTAATCACAAGATAATAAAATGTATCGCCATACATCATTATTATTTTGACATTAATGACCATATGCAAACATGTGACATCAATGACAACTTGCAGCAATCTCCCCCTTTGTCACTGATGGCAACCCATATTAATGGTAAACCATATTGATGGAAAACCACAAATGAAATGATCTATACAACTTATTCATAAATATTATCTATCTATCCCTTTGAAATTAATGACAAAGGGTCTCTACAACTACCATAATGTATTTTTACTTCAGCTCAATAGTTCTTACTAGATAAACTTGACCAACTGGTTACCTTATAATGATTGAGATGCTCACTCTCAACTTGAAATTTTTCTTATCATGTTGACACATGACTATCATAAATCCATAGACCTTCCTTTTATCTCATCATCTACTCATGATCTTACTTGAACCCATTTAATTATTCATACCTTGCCACCTGATCCTTGGACTTGACCACTCACAGAGCTAGCAAGATCCCCCTTTGTCCATGCATACTTTTATTCAATCTTCTCAATAATACTGAGTTAGCTCCCCCTAACTCCATGATATACATATATCATGTCAAAATAAATAATTATATCTCTTATAATAATGGCATACCTTAATTTAAGACATATTCATCCATAAATGAGTTGTCATTGATGATCAACACACTAGCTCCACACTGAGACCTCTTTTACAAAAACTTAGAATTCTAATCATCTTTGATTACTATTATGGCACTTAAAACATGTCATAATATTTCCTCTATGACCTTATGAGGTCACCAACATATCAATACCATACCTCATTAGACAAATCTATCATGTACTCTATCTACAGATAGTTAAGACCTTGTTTCAAGCCTCTTGAGAAAATAGTCTCTAATTTTAATAGCATTATTATTTTAGACCAATTTATGACTCATATATACTCTTGGGACTCATGATCAATGAAATATTCCATTTTTTCTTGTTACCTCAATTCATATATGCTTATCCACTATACAAATAGAAACAATGATATACATTCATACCTTTATACCTTATCAAGGCTCAAATAGACCTCGCATAGGTCTCATCAACATACTCAAGCTTATCATAGACCTTAACAAGCCACCAATCACATTTTTGTATGATAAATGACTCTATAAAGCTTAGATAGAGATACCCCATTCCATAGGGGTTAGAATAAAGTGAACTCATAGGATGCCCACATCTCCTCTCTTACCTCCTTGATAATCTTACACTTATGAAACTAATTTCTTTCATTTAGAATCCTTTTGGGCTTATCATTATTATTTAGATCAACATCTTCCTTCTTATCCTACATTTAAACTAAAGCATGGAATTTTTTCATAACTTTATAAGAATTGATAACACATTCTGATAAGGGAGTTTCTTGACATACCTCAGCAAACAAACCATCTTGTCTCTTAGGTTCATTCTGATTAGACTTAATTATCTTAGGTCTCCATACCCATGCTTTAACTTTATCATTTATTCTAGAAGCTCCATTTATATTATCATGACTTGAGAACCTACTTGATCAAAATTTATCAATATGACTAGTCTTATGACAACTGAAGCAAATAGTACTACTCAACTTACCTTTGTTCTTATTGTTCCTTCTTCTATGTTACCATGACAACCTATTCTTTGAGGCCATTCTGAAATCCTTTTATCTATGACCAAACATATAGAACATAAATCGATGACCATGAAATTAACTTCAATACCTTATAGAATTTGGTTGTCTAATATATCTTTTGACCTTCTTGTCTTCATTAATATGATCTGCCTTCTTCTCATTCTTCTTGGCTACAACTATCTCTTTGTGTTTCTCAACCTTACTCATCTTATCTATGAACTTCTAATGCATAAAATTCAAGGAAATTATCTAAGTCTTTGAATAATCACACCCAACTTCCTTTGATTTCAATCTTGTGTTTGCATCCTTGATGAAATTATCACTATCTTTCTCATTCTTGCTCAACTTGACTAAGAGCTGATCCAACTCTATCTTGTACTTGTTATCCTTTTCTTATCTTGATTTTAGGTATGAATTTTTGGCCTATAATTGATCCTTAAGATCCTTGATATCCTTCTCATATTATTTGGCTATTATGACCATTTCACTCTTTAATGTACAAACCTAATCCTCAAGAACCTTGACCATAGATCTCAACTCTTGATTATCTTTCTTTAGTTGCTTAGTTATCTTGTGATTTTAGGATCACCTTCAAGTTTTCAATCCTCCTCCAAAGGACCTAATATGATACCAATTATTATAAGCACAACCAATGCGGGGGTGGCAAGGGGGTGAATCAGTGTGTAGACATTTCATTTAATTTCATTCATCATTCTTAAAATAGCATAGAGATATAGTAATGCATAAAAAATACAATCACATAAGAATGAATCAAGTTATCAACACATGAACACCATACATATGTGGGAAACCCTCATGGAGAATAAAAACCATTTTCACACCACTTGTAATACTATCTTATAAGTAATGAAACAACATTTAGTGAGGCATGAACCCCACAAGGAACACAAACTCCTCATTGGTTAGGCACTAACCCAGATAGTCCTTTAACAAGATCCAACTTGTACGGAGGATATAACCCTATAATTAACTTTAAACCAATCCATAAAATTCAAGGACACTTATGAAAGCTCCAACCTACAAGGCAGCTCCAACTCCCTTCTTGACTAAGCACCAACCCAACCAAGATAAGTTTTATCACCTCAAGACACCTTATTTCTCTCTCAACTGATGGTGACTTATTCTTCAGCTCTCTCTCTTCTCTATCTACATTCAAATATATATCATAAATATGAAACACTCCTATTATTTATATTTTATGGTCTCTTAATCATCAATCCACTCATTTAGCTCTCCTTATCCTTCCACCCCTCTCAAACAACCTTCTAGGCTCATTCAATCAATATGCGTCTTCTAGGCTCATTAGGTCAATTGACCTTGTAATATACCTACATAGTATTTTTTATATGCTCATCATGGTTTATTTCCTATTTTTATGGTCCTTAATTACCTAATTATACTCCTCCAATATATCTCTTCTTCGCTTATATCCACAATCTTCTAACTAGCAAAAATAGGCCAATTAGGCCTTGCTTTTATACTCTACACTTGTTCTTTCCCATATTAGTTAGCCAATAACTTTAACCCACTTGGATAAAACTTAAAATATGTCCATACACATATTTAACAAAATAAAAAATAATTACACAAGTCGGTCATACCCTTTAAGTTCCAAAACCTCCATTAGGCCTAAAGGAGACCTAATGCAATTCGGTTTATCTTAAGCACACATTACACTTGAGTCACTTGGAACACATTTAGCCTCAAAAAACAATTGAAACACTTCAAAAAATTCTTAAATATACCCATGATTTCATCCATTTATGTCTACACCACTTGTACATCCAATTCACCACTTGAACCATGCCAATAGGCTTACTCGCCACTAGCCCTTCATACACACAAAAAGTCTATTTTACAAAATTGAAGTAAACAACCAATTTTACCACATAAAAACATAAAAAAATAATATTTATAGATAATTCATGACCTCATGGTAATTATTATATCCATTATACTTCATCAAATAGTCCAAAATGTCTCAAACCCTTTCTTGTAATATGACCACTCAAAATGGTCAAACACCACCAAAATACAGTCAACATAATTTGATCACCAATATTTTAATATGCACTTGTAATGAATAAAAATAAATTCACATTAACCTTTTAGACTTATATAACATACTCATATTCAATGGGTTCTTCAACTCTAATAAAAACATAATACATAGAGACAATAAAGATTCATGACATACCTTTTCATCTGAAGAATCTTCTTTGTAGTTCAAAACCTCATCAATAGGCATAGAAAACTAATGTTATTTGCATGAAACATGATAAAAAATAATAGGATGTTCACTTATATCCATATTAACCTTATAACTAGAGTCAACTAGGACCTTGGTCCTCTCCTTTAGCTTGGTCTCTTTATCCACAACATTATCAAACAATGATAACCATTGACACTCTTTAACTTCTATAGCATTATCCACCATATAAAATAGATTACTTAGACCAGAAAAACCATCATGAATTAAACTTGACACCTTTGGTTTACATGAGTTAACTTGCCTTCTTCCTTTTACTCTAGGAGCCTGATTGAATTCATTTTAACTTGATGACCTTTACTTGTAGAATCTAGCAATGTGACCAATCTTCTCACAGTTTTAGCAAACCATTATTTTTAAAGTGAACTCAACTTTCCCTAATTTATATGGAAAAAATATTTCAATGTGTCCTATGTCATAAAAACTAAAACAAACTCTTTCTTTTAAATAAGACTCACCTTGCCTTACCTTATTTGGACACTGCTTATCAAAGTATCCCTCATCAAGATAGTTGAAGCACTTAAATTTATTCACACCTTTTGACTAATGACCCACATCATATTTCCATGCAAACTCATTTCTAATATGTCTCTTGTATTCTCTATCTATATGCCCAAATTGATTACATGTGTAATAATAGCCATTGAAACTTGCATACCTCATGGAATTTATTTGTTTGGTCTGATTTGTCTTCATTATGCTAACAAATTCATTCCTTATCTAATGATTTATCTTAAAATTATGATTATCCTTGCTCACATTAATCTTCATCCCATCTTGATTTACAATCTTTTATTGCTATGTATTTCCAAGACCAGTTCTATCACTAGGATGTTTTTGAAGACTCAAAATATTATCTAGATCACTTTAGCTCTTTTCAAATCTCATAAATGACTTAAAATTACTATATGTCTTCTCTAATTCAAATTTTAATGACCCATTTTAAATTACATACCTTGAACATTCATCTTCTTTGGCTTTTAGGCTTGTAAACAGAATTTCTAATTAACAACTAAGATGCTTGACCATATCTTCATGATCCTTGGTATCTTCATTTTTGCTTCATACACACTAAATTACTAATATTCCTTGATTTGAGACTTCATATTCTTATTAATATTCTCAATTTTCAGTTCTTCAAGGGCATTCATCAATTCAGTCTCACAATCCATCTCATCTATATCAACATCTAAATCAATATATGTAAGCTCTTTTTGATATGAGGAACTTCACTCCTTAGCTATGAATAGGGATTCATCTATAATAGGACCATCATCTTCATGATCATATTTTGATTCACTATCTTCACTCTCATCTGATGAACTACAATATTCTTTGGTGTAGAGACTCTTCTTGTTCTTAAAGGACTTCTTCATGTTATACTTTCTGAATGCTTTCTTCATGTATGTCTTATTATCTTCATCTTGGCATTCACCATGCTCTTAATCATCATTATTCTCATGATTATGAGGGAAATTATGATCAAAATGTCCTATCTCTCCATAATTGAAACATTTTAAGGGTAGTTTACCCTTATAATTCCCTAATCCTATTTTTAATTTCCTTGTAATCAAAGCAATTAGTTCATCCTCATCAATATTAGATATCTCATCCTCTTTGGGTTTATTACCTTGGAACTTATTATTTGGATTCATTTCTATCTTGGATGTTACTTCCTTCTTTGGTGGTATATCATCATTTACTCTCATCTCATAGGCAATAAGGGTGTCATGCAATTGATCCATCTTCAACTAAGTAAGATCATGAATTTCTTCTATATTAGATAATTTTGGATCAAGCTTGAGAGATAAATACCTTAATAAATTTTGAACTTAGTAGCCTCTTCAAGTTTCTCTCTAAGACCTTGGATGATATTCATAATCACATCAAGTCTCTATAGAAAAGATACCATAGAATCTTCCTCCTTAATTTTAAGACTCTCAAATTATCTTTGGTGAGTCTGAAACTTTGCCAACTTAACCTTTGAATCTCCTTCATGAATGATCTATAATTTGTCCCATGTCTCTTTATCATAGTTACAATGGATTAATTTGGTGAACTTATCATCTATAAAACCTCAAGTAATGGCACTCATTGCCTTAGAATTATTCTTAAGCAACTTCTTGTTTATAGCACTAGATGAAGGAGTAGTAGGAGCAACATAACCATCCACAACAAATTTCCATACATTAAACCATAGGGACATAATGTATGTCCTCATCCTTACACTCCAAAATTCATAATTGGATCCATTGAATATTGGTGTTTACTTAGTAGAAAAACCTCCTTGTATTTGATGACTACCCATATTTTACCTTATATCACCTTTAAGTTGTCAAGCCTTTACCAAAGGACCTGATCTAATGCCAATTATTAGAGGTAAAATCACTAAGAGGGAAAAGTGAATTAGTGAGCCCAAATAATCCAAATTCAATTTCAAACCTTTCAAAACTCTTAATTAGTTACCACAAGCATTCATGAAGCATACACATCGTTCATAGCAATGAATAAGAGAGACAATGCAAGATCAAGCACATAACACATGACATATGTGGGAGACCCTCTTAGGGGAAAAACCCACTAGATCCTGTAATTGGATTACTATCCTATAATAACAATAACCAATTTAGACTAACAATAATTAATCAAGGAATTACCATCCCTTATTTTAGTGAGACTACAATCCCACAAGGAGCCACTACACCTATCTATCTAAGATACCACAACAACTAGACCTTTAACAATTTTCACCTTGTAAGGATTGTTAAGCATGAAATATACTAAGAGGGGGGTGATCAGTATATTATATATCTTTTACGTAATCTGATTTTTTTTCTTTGATCACTTAATCACACATTTAAGATATTCCATAAAATTGAAACAATAACATGCACCACGAGAGAGAGAGAGAGAGAGAGAGAGAGAGAGAGAGAGAGAGAGAGAGAGAGAGAGAGTAGATTTTTATGTGGAAACCCAAAGTGGGAAAAACCATAGAGAACAATCTAAAGTATATGAATGAGCATCAACTCAAATTATAAATTTCAAAAGCACCAACTTACAGGAGCACCAACCCCTCTACCGAGCACCAACACAATAACTATTTGTGAGCACCAACCCATACGAGCACCAACCCCTCTTGTATATAAAACATAATTATCTCTCAATGTTGATTACTCAACAAATGACAGAACTCTAAAATATCTCCTATTTTTCTCTCCTCTAAAATAAATACAAACCATGCACTCTCTTGCATATTACAAATGGATTCTCAAGCCTTTATTTATAGCTTTCCAAATGACCTTTGGCACTCACCATTTGTGACCCTTCAATCTTCATGGATAATGGTGTCAAAATTTCATGACCCTTCGTATCCTTGCATTTGAAAAGTCACATGGTGACCCTTCATAATAAAATGCATCCTTTCCTCTTCACTTCTCCATTTTCATTCAACTTATTTATGTAAACCCATTTTGTTCCTATCACATTGTGATCTTTTGGTCTAGGCACTAATTCCCAAGTATCATTGTTTTCTATCTGATTTAATTCTTCATCCATTGCCTTAACCCAATGCTTATCATGTCTAGCTTCTAAAAAAGTTCCAGGCTAAATTATGGATAACAAAGAGAATTTAACTTGGTCAGATTCACTTACCATCATTCTTCTAGTATGAATTCCTTCATTTATATCCCTGATAATGTCACTTTCATTATGATTTCTCTAGACATATTTGGATGGGGTTTTGTTGTCCTTTTTATCTTTCTTCTCATCTTCATCTAATTCTTCAAAATCTTCCTCTTCAATGATTTTAGGAATGTCTACTGGATCACTTATTTGTGTTCCATCTTCTTTTATCCTGACACTTGCACTTTCAAATATTTTATTGATTCTTTTTTTATAACATTTATAAGTTTTAATTTTTCAAGGATAACCAATAAATATACCTTCATCTACTCTGGATTCAAAATTACCAAGTTTTTTATTAGTTCTCTTTATGAATCATCTACTGCCAAAATCTCTAAAATAATCCACTATTACTGGTTTGTCTTTTTAAAGCTCATAAGGAGTCTTGTCATTGTTGACTCTCAATAATGCTCTATTCTAAATATGCACTATTGTAGTAACTACCTCTATCTAATATTTATCTGGTATCTTGGATTCATTTAGCATTGTCCTCACCATCTCTTGAACTATTTTGTTTCTCCATTTAACTATTCCATTTTTCTATGGAGTTTTGGCTGCTGAATAATGTCTCTTTATTCCATAGTCTTCACAAAACTCAATAAACTGATCTAACATTAATTCTCCTCCTTGACTTGATCTTAGGCACTTAATCTTAAAACTAGTTTCATTTTCAACTAATGCTTTGAAAGCTTTGAAATGTTTGAAAGCTTTTGATTTTTTATTTAAAAACATTACCCAAGTCATACATGAAAAATCATCAATAAGCAACATGTACTATTTCTCACCTTGAGTATTTTGAGTACTCATAGGTTCACATAGATCATTGTGAACAAGCTCTAACATCTAAGTGGTTGAGTACTCTTTTGTTTTGAACCATCTTTTGGCCTGCTTCTCATGCTGACAAGGTTCACAAAGCGTGTTGGATAGATTTGTAATCTTTGAGGATTTTTGAATACTTGCTTCTTATTGATGTCGACAAGATTGTCAAAAGTTATGTGTCCCTTTCTCTTGTTCCATAGGTAACTTTATTTAATTTGACTCAAACAACATCTTTGACCTTTGATGTCTGATAACATATATAAATTATTGACTATTTTATGAGCATCTACAACCAAAATATTTGAGTCTTTTTTCCTATTTTCACAACCTTCTGCATAAAAATTTAGTGTGTGCCCTTGATCACATATTTGAATTATACTCAAATTATTATGCTTAAGACCTACATTAAAAACATTTTTAGTTTTAGTTTTACCATTATCCAAACTTAGTGTATATTTTTTGACAATTCTAGTAGTATTATTATCTCTAAATTTCACTGTGTCACCATTGATCTTCTTCAAGGTTATGAAATTGATCTTAGCTCTTATCATGTGCGTCCAGCATCCACTATCAATGAACCACGGCTTTTCTTAATTTCTTGTATGTAAAATTGTTTGTACCAACATAGATTTTCTAGGTTGTTTCTTCTACCAGGAACCTGTCTAAACTTTCTTCTTGATGAATGAAGCCTTGAAACTCTAGTCCTTCTTGACTGACTTGAACACACTTCTAAATTACTAGGCTATGTGTTTGAAGTTATTACACATGTAACATATTATGGCCTCTTCATTAAATACTGATAGAGGAGTAAAGGAGTTGGGGCTTTTGCTTGACTCTACATGAGTTTCCTTCTCCTTATTTCTAAAATTGTTAGCCCTTTTTAGACAATCTATTTTCTTATGACCATATCTATTACAATAAAAATAGTAACCATAAAAATAGGACCTATTTTTGTATCTTTGACCTGATTGCCTTTTTTAGCTCTACTCCTTCTAGCCTTCTTTCTTTGAGATGTCATCTATATGCTTAAATTCTTCCCTTTTTATTTCTTCTTTTGTAAGAGCTTCAGCATAGATCTTTCCTTTTTTTATGTTAACCTTGTCTATGGCCTCTCCTTTCTATTTTTCAAATATGATAACTATCTTATCTAGCATTGATCTTTGAATTTATAATATCTTATTCAACATATTATTGTTATTCTCAAATTTTGAATCATTTGCTACTCCATCATTGATTGATTTATTTATTTTCTCAAGATCTGCTTTTAAAGAAGCAATTTCAATAACATACCTTTCACATTATTCACTTAATTTTTACAACTGTCGTTAGAACTTTTTCATTCTTATTGGATTCTTCAAAGTGTTCTTGTAGATATTCAATCATTTCGTTTGACTCCTTTTCATTTTTCTTGATCTGGAGCTTTAATATTTGATTCTTCTTCTCAAGAGGTTTTAACTCTTCTAAGGCACAAATGAGTTTTCCTTCCAGATTCACTTCAGCTTCATCTTATTCTTCTTCTTTATCATCTATATTTTTATTTGTAGAGGCATATTCATGTATGGCCATGAATATAATCTCTTCTTTTGAGTCACTGACTCCACTATCTTTGACTTAGCTAGGATCTTTAGAATACAAACTCTTCTTCTCAAATACCTTCTTGAATTTTTATTTTAAATTATTCTTGTATATAGACTTTCCTTCTTCATTGTCACCATTACCCTTATTTAGGCACTTAGTTTCAAAATGTCTAATATTTTCATAATTAAAATATTTAAAAGGTAATTTTTATTGATATTTACCTCGTGCCCTTTTTCAACTTGTGAATGAATAGAGCTCCTTTGTCATCTTCATCATCATTAGAAATATCAGTTGATTCTTGAATCTTAGACTTCTCTTTCTTTGATGTCTTGAAAGAAATTTCTCTCTTTAAGGGTTTCTCTTATTCAATCTACATCTCATATGTTGTAAGAATACCATGTAGCTCATCCATCTTTAGCTTGGCTAAATTCTTCATCTCTTTAATTGCCAAAAAATTTGCATCATATCTCAATGGTAGAGATCTCAAAACTTTTTGTACCATGATTAATTTGTCTAAATTTTCTCCAAGACCTTGAATCTTATTAACTATTTGATCAACCCATAAAAGGTAACTTATTATATTTTTTATCTCTTCCATCTTCAAACTCTCAAACTATCTTTTAAAAGTCTAAAGCTTAGCTTGCTGAACCTTTCCATCACCTCTGTAAATATTCTCAAGCTTTACCTAAGTTTCATGGGAATATTTACATCGCATAACTTTAACAAATTTTTATTCACATAAATCACATAAAATAGCATTTAAAGATTTAGCATTATTTTCACTTTCCTTATTTTCCACTATAGTAGTTATAAGTATCTGTGGCTCTTCATATTCCTCCACCACTACTTACCAAATGTCAAATCCAAAATCCATCAAAGAATTCCTCATCCTTATGCTCTAAAAATCACAATTTATCCCATCAAACAAAGGTGCCTTATTTGTAAAAAAACTTTCATGTGATCCATCCATTGTGCTTTCCCCGATTTACCTTCAAGCTATAAAACTTTTTCAAAAAGAAACATGCTCTAATACTAATTATTAAACATGAAATATACTAAGAGTGGGGGTTAAATCAGTATATTATATATCTTTTACTTAAATTTTTTTTTCTTTTATCACTTAATCACACATTCAAGATATTATATAAAACTAAAACAATAACATGCACCACATGAGAGAGAGAGAGAGAGACCATATTTTTATGTGAAAACTTAAAGTGAGAAAAACCACAAAGAAAAATCTCAAGTATATGAATGAGCACCAACTTGTAGGATCACTAACCCCTTTACTGAGCACTAACATAGTAACTATTTGTGAGCACTAAACCTAAGAGCACCAACCCCTTGTAAATATTTGTGAGCACCAACCCATAGGAGCACAAACCCTTCTTGTGTATAAAACACAACTATCTCTCAATGTTGCTTACTTAATAAATGATAGAACTGTACAATATCTCTTACTTTTCTCTCCTCTAAAACAAATACAAACCATGCACTCTCTTGCATATTAAAAATGGATTCTCAATCCTTTATTTATAGCTTTCCAAATGACCTTTGTCTTTTATGCTTTGTGACCCTTCAATCCTCATGAAAAATGGTGCCAAACTTGCATGACCCTTTGTATCCTTACATTTGAAAAGTCACATGGTAACCCTTCATAAACAAATGCATCCTTTCCTCTTTTGTCTTTATCTTGGTAAATTTTTGTATTCCTCAAAGTGTCCCTTCATGGAAAAATGTGCCATACCCTCTTTTGTCTTCACATGGTGACTCTTGGAATTCCTTGAGATGACTCTTCATGAGAAAATGCATCCCATTCCTCTTTTGTTTTTACCCCATGACTCTTTGACTTATCCATGGGCCCTCTTTTGACTTATATGCAACCATAAATATATTATTTAATATTAAATAAATATTAACACATATTATCCAAGATATGAATATTAAAAATACCATTAAATGCAATGGGGCCTTTATCACCAATGATAGGCCTTTGAAATCAATGAAAATATTTCTAACAAGGAGGCTACAACTTCCTAGATATTGACCATCCACAAAATTATCTATGAACACAACATCTCCTAAACATTTATTGCCTACTAATATGATGGAGATATAAAGTATATCAACTCTCTTCGACTCTGCACACTCAATGCATCCAAAGCCACCTTTTGGATCAATCTTCACTCCTTAGAAAAAACTCTATCACTACATCAATAACATGAATAAATTCTCATACACATAGTCCACACTTTGATCTATCTCTAAAATTAGCCACCAAGCTCACACAAACAACATCTATCCTTTGTTCACACTCAAAGTATCCAAAACTTCCTTTTGGATCACCATATTCCCCTTCACTCATCCTCAACCTAAAAGAGAACTATTTTGATATTAGACATGACCCATAGGTCATACACATATTACTCAATCAATTCATCTACTAGGTACTCTCCCTCTCCTCTGATTCACAACTCTCACATGCACACTCCTCTCTCAAGTATAAAAACCATCACATTTGTTTTCACTATTTATATAGCATTCATGATCATTACCATCTTACCTTAACCCTTAAGGATTATATCTCATCAAAACATAAATCAATATCATCCACATAGTTTAACCATATCATCCATAGGTCACCCTTAAGTAGCTACACCTTTCAATTAGGCCCTTGTAGCTCTAATAGGTCTCATGGAGACCTAGTCACCCATTTAGCACATCATCAAGAAAAATAATAACATAGGACCACTTTAAAATACATGGGTCCACTCCTTATTTCCCCTTAGACATCCTCAAATACTTACAGTCATCTCTGCTCAATTCTGCATATGCTCAATCTACTCACACAATAACCTTATATATAAGACACCATGAATGAACACAAGGTTATCTTAGTAGAAATTATTCATACTAAATATAGATTGATCACACCTAAAAATACCATTCAAATCATCCTCATTAATTTTAAAACATACTCTAATAGCTACCTCATCATGAAACATCAAAACAAGCTTAAACAATCTTCTTGGGTTACTTGTAGGATATAGTCAAACACATAGTAAAATTTATAGATTAATATATTTATATATACATACATTCAAAAATTAAAATATATATTTATATATGTACCTTATATTCCTCTACAAATTCACTTTTTACACCATGAGTAAATTCTACTTGTATCAAAAGATATGGCCCAAAAACTAGACACTAGTCTTTCCTTTGTTAAATTCAAATATTTGAATTCAAATGATAAAAATTAAACATAAAAAACCATGCTATCATCTCATGTACTCACTTATTATATAAATCACACACTTTTAATCTTATTTAAACTTTAAATCATAGTTTGGTACTACCCAAATGTTAACCTCGAACACTTGTCCTTGTCTCGTTGCTTCTTGACACCTTGGAACAAACATGATATATTGATCCTTTTGTAAGGATAATGATCATAAATTTAGTTAAAATATGAACACTCTAACTCATTTTAATCAAAACACACCTTATATATTTACTATGATCATCCATAATCCATTATATCTCCATCTGGTCCCAGATCTTTAACATCATACAAAATAGACTAAGCATGGGGACCATTGTTATCTACCTTGAAGGCCAACTTTGTAAATTATTATATTTTACCTCAATCACTCACATGTTCTCAAATTTAAACCATATAAACTAATAAAAATACTAAGCAAACCCATATGGCCATTTCTTTTTGAAACATCTATGAGTTCAAGATATGCCATTACCAAATTGCTTACTCAGCTCTTTCTTGTACTTAGAAAAATAACGTATTTGAGCTCAGACTCATTTTGCATTATCAATATTGATGTGATGAAACATGGACCATTAGATCTACCTTTGAAAATTACCTATGTTGGAACTTAGTGCACTTTTGTCTGAGGGACCAACTTTGCACCTTAGTAACTTTAGTTGTGCTTAGTCACATGATTTGAAACTTGAACCATGTGATCTTCTCACATAGGATAATCCATCCATATATAAATATAATCCTATAAAACTCACATGTTTGAGATGTAATGAAATAAAAATGCCTCCTCAAATTTTTTTCTATAGACCCATTTATGCCTAGATGAACAAAATGAAGAATCGGGTGAATTTCATTCATGCACACAAGCTCTCCAATCATCCTTGACAAATGATAGGACCCCTTCTACATGATCAATACTTTAGACTCATCCATAAACATCTCTAACCATTCCAAAACTAAATATCAATCAATCCTCCATAAAGCATACTAGGACAAGCACATTGCACACTTTGTCATTGTCATTTAGACTATCAAGGCACTTCATCCACTCACTTGGACACCTCCATGACATCATTGACAAATCTCCAACAATTAAGACCCCCAGTTAGATCAGACATATTCTAAGACTAGTTTATTTACATATTAGACCTATAGGTCTTACCTTTGTATTCATACTATGAAACATACCTAGGTGCCTCAATAAATAAAGAACATGTTTAAATGTCCATAGACATCCTCTTATGCCTTTGTTCATTCATCTCATATATCCATCATTTTCCTTCTTACATCAGACTAGATATCCCATGCTTAATCCTTCTCATCACTTCATGACATCATCCTTCATTAAGGACCTGTAATCATTTATTTCATCATTCCTCACTAAACATCACAAGATAATCAAATGGATCACTATACCTCATTATTTTTTTGAAATCAATGACCATACATAAACATATGACATCAATGATAACTTGCAACAATTTACCTCCCAATCTAATAACTTGGGATAGGATTTGATCATGATTTTCATATATATACTAGTCAATTTTAGCTCTAACTTCATCACTATTGAATAATTCATTAGTAAGTCTTTCATCTCCTTCATAAGTACGCATGACACTTTAATTTTCTTCATTATCTCTACTCTATTCACCTAATTTCCTTAGGACATTATATTCTCACATTGCTCCTTGTCCCAACCTTAGGACTTGGGCATAGGTCTTGATTTACATGGTGGATAATGTGGGATGATTTGAAGATGATTATATGTTGATTTAATATGAGATGGAAATAAATGTGACTTTGAGTAATAAACTTGTCTTGAGTTTTAAACTAGAATGGTCAATATTTTTGTCATGGATATGATAAGATTTGGATTTTGAGATTACTGACAATGATGTTCAAGTATTACCAATGTTACAACTCTATGAGTATTTAACTTAGCAAGGAAAATAAATGATGAGACAACTATATGCATTTATTCACATTAGTGTGATGATGATTGGATATAGGCTAGTTATGAATAGGTAGGTAGATAAAATGATAGGGTGGTAGATGAAACCCAATAGAGTTATATAATTTGGTAATATTGAATCAAGGTAGTATACCTTAGAATGGATGCAATTATGAATAAAATAATTTCAAGATTTTTAAGAAGGAATGGGTGATCACTATAGCTTAGTTTTAAAATAACATCTAATACTCAAGATTGTTGAAGATAAGATTAAGATTAAAATGATTTAGTTTAAGCCCTAATATCAAAATATGTCCTAATAGTTTTCAAGTGTTTTTTTAGAAAGGGAGAAGGCTAACTTGTCTCACAAATAATACGGGTTGAGCACGACACACACACAATAACACCAATCATAAGACCTAATATTTATTCAAATAATGGGTGTGTAACCTAATGATTGCATCATTTAATGTCTTTGTGGGTAATGGTGTAGGCTAGTCACCCATTATAGAATTTCCCAAACCCTGTTAACCCTATTTGTATTAGACATTCACTATGGGGGATGATACTAGCCTTGGCATCAAGTCGCCTATTATAGTTTAAAATCTGTATGTTAGGTTTAAATAGGGTTTCTATGGGCATCCCCTAATATACACAGGGTATGTGGGGCCAAAATTTGTGTAGGGTGTTGTCTAACACTAGGGTCAAAGAGTTAACTCTTTCCCTTCATGAAAAACATGTATGGGTTTAACCACTTGGCCTATTGACAATTATCCCTAATTTTTATACTCTACCATAACACAAAGTGTGGTTGAATGTACAGTGATCAAATACATGTTACCAACCCTCAAAGACTAGGAAAGTGTGTGGGGATGAATTCCATGTCAAATTCACCCTATAAAAGTAAAATTTGGGGTAATAAACAAGCATAATTTTTTATTTAACTGATTATTTAATTATGTGAGACAAAAAACAAGAAATTAAAGAGACAACAAATTATAATTCTAATTCTAAACTTTAAATCAAGACCTGATCTTATAAGTAAATAAGATAGCAATCTAATTTAGGGCCTCCTACTTACATGTCCTGTATAAAAACTATTAGTAGTTTCTAATAAAATTTAAAATTGCCTTTTGGCTTTGCAAAACTACTTTTACACAGTCATATTTTCAAAACCAATTCTAGAGAGGTAAAACTACAACTAATAGGTGAAAACCACAACTGAGAAATTTGCAATTTTATAGATGGTTAGCTATTAGTAACCATACAGCCTATCAAAATTACTTCGGTTAGTCAAAGTCACTACTGGTAATAAAAAATGTAGATATCAAGAAGTGATTTTATAATTTGTATGAAATAATAAATTTTTAAATAGTCTTACAAATTAAAATTTTATTACTCAAAACAAGTTTATGTCAGATGCTATTAGTAATAAGGTACTATCAAAACTTTCTAAGTCAAAATTGTAGATTAAATTTTAAAATCTCCTTTTGGGAATTAATATCACTTATTTTGAGAGGAAATTTTACTTTTAGGTAAATTAAGGTATATATACAAATTACTAGAATTGTTAAAATTACCTGAGATGGATGATATCTACTATTTACAAGACTGAATTATAAATTATTAGAAAAAATTTAAAAAATAGATTACCAGGAATGAACAACAAAAATTTCTGAACAATATTCAAAATCACTTATCTAATTTTAAAATCATTTATAAGAATTAATACTACTTCTATCGAGAAGTAATTTTGTGTAAAATTTAAGAATATATAAATAGGATGTTTAAAATATTTTTAAAACTACTTATGATGTTTAAAACCATATTATTAACAAGAATCAAAATATCTAACACTAAAGATCAAAAACTAGATTAATAACACATATTATCTAGCTAGTATAAAAATCACTTTTGAAATTGTCAAAATTGTAATTAGGATTCAAAATCACTACTATAAATAAGTAATATTCCATAATATAGTCAAAAAGTTTATCTTTTGTAGAAATAAATTTGTCTGAGTAGATTTTATTCTTTCCTGTTATCATATCATAACCAAACATAAGTAAGAAAATTGTCAGAGATAAAAAATCATTGGTTTTAGTTAGTGGCACTTATGTTGAAATTGAAACTACAATTTGTAGGAGCAAAACCACATATGGGAGTCATTATCACAAGGACAAGATATTTTGTGTAATATAAAAAACTTACTTATTTGAAGGTGAGAAAACAATTTTTTCTATCCTTGCAAGATAACAATATTAACCTAGGAGAATAAAAATCAGCAAGAAGTCAAAGTGATTAATGTTGACCTTAGTGTAATACTTAATTCAAAATTGTGATTACATGAGGTAAAATTGAAAATTATTTTCAAAATGATAAATTTTGAGAAGTGAATTTGAAAGAGATCAAAAAACTACCAAAGAGGTTAACAACTAATGATCAAGTCCATACGGTTAGTGAAAATCATAACTAGGATCTATAAAATCACTAATGCAAAACTACAATTTACACTGCGATGCCACTATTCTCCTAAAACATAAAATTTTAAGATTTTAGATCCTAATCTCTCTAACCTATCTTGAAATTTTATTTAACATGTCTTACACATACAAGAGTTAGTTTAAATGAGGTTTCTCACTGTGGTTGTCAATACATGCTTGTAAAATTAGAGCTATGGATTCAATATACTATATACAATAAATTAACCCAAAATCTACATAAACATCAAAGGGAGATGATATAGAAGAAATCATAACTTATAATAAGGCTTTTACCATTACCTTGATTATATTATCTTTCCTCCAAGATCTTCAAATAGATTCTTTAAGGATTATTGAATTACTTGATAATGGTGGCTTCAAGATTTAAGATGGATGCAAGAGGGATCAATAACTTCTTGGGTGCAAGGATAATGTGGATGTAATGGTAGTATGAATTATAAAAAATATTCAATATTATTTTATTCTAATTCTAATTAATACAACTAAGATCCATACTTGGTTATTTATAGGGTGAAGAGGGAGGATTAAAAATGAATTTTAAATTCATAAAACTCTCTAGTTTTAGAGAATTGTAGAGAATTAGAGATGGATATAGATTTTAGAGGCTTATATATTTTATTTAGGAGTAAGTGGGGATTATTGTAGGGGTTTTATGGAGGTTTAAGGATCTAAGTGTGTAGAATTTTTTGAATTTCAAATTGGCAAGTGGGGCAAGTGATTATTAAATGAGGGTGGGGTTAGTGATTTAATGGGATGTTAGTTAGATAATCAAAATATTAATATATTATGAGATGTGTAGGAATGTTATCATGATATAAGAATTGTCTAATGGGTTATGGGATTTATTTATTTAATTAAATCAATGGTTACAAGATTAATTGTAACAAATAACAGCATTAGTAGAATAGTTAGGTCAAGAAGATTTAGATGTATACACAATAAAATGAGATTATCTAAGCTTATTATCATGTAATTTACACACTAATCAAATTAAATTATCTTAATAATTGAAACATAAAACTTATTGAGCATGATCTTCTCACTAAATGAGATAACTAAACATGATCATCTTATCAAATTAAATATAATGTTATGCATATAATGTATTTCATTGCTAGCTCATATGAATTGAAAGTATATATATTCTTTGATCTCTCATCTAAAAAATATATATTTATTACAATATAATTATAATAAGTATTTTCCAAGAATCAAACCAAATCATTTTACTAAAAAATATAATGTAGATGAGACACTATCAATATAGTTAGTATCTCTAAAGTAACAACACAATAGTTTTATCAAAGTAAATGAAATAGCATGAGCATAAATATATTTTGGTGTATAAAAATTTAAATATTAAGCATGTATTATATTACTAATATTCACAATAGTATTCATGCCTTTCGCCCATAACAACTAGGAGAAACATTTACAGAATGCAACATTGTTCTAGCCATCTCAATAATGGTATAATTTTTCCTTCTAGAAATACCATTTTATTAAGGGGAATAAGGAGTTGTTAATTAATTTTTAATATCAAAATTAATTTAAAAATAATCACACTTTTTTATTAATATATTCACCACCATTATCAATTCTCAATCTCTTAATAGAAAAGTTAGATGCATTTTCAACAATAACTTTAAATTCCTTGAATTTAGACAACACATAAAATTTATTTTTAATGAAATATGATCAAATAATTTTAATTTAATAATCAATAAAATTAATAGTATACAATGAAATATTAAGAGATACAACTTTAATAGGTCCTATGACAACACTATGAATCAATTCTAAAGGAGGTTAGAAATTTACATCATGATTCTTGAGAAATAAGTTAGTATGTTGCTTACCATGTAATCAACCCTCATAAGTTTCATGATGAGAGGGGATAAAAAGAAGTCCAAAAACAAAACTATTTGTAGACATATCATGTAAACTTATAAATTTAATATTTCCTAATCTTTCATGCCATAATTGAGATTCATTCTTACTATGTGATGAAAGAAAACATGGAGAAGAAGGAGAGAAAATGTATAAACCATTGTTTTAAACCCATTCAACTATCAAAGATAAAAATTAATTTATAATGTAACAACTATATTTAATTATTGTCATAATGAAATTATCTTTAGAAATTTTTGAGCAAGATAACAAGTTCTTTTTAAGCTTTGGTATATAAAAAATATTATTTATAACAACATTTGAAAATTTAGTTTTTCCCTCTTTAGTTGCTTCTAAGAGAGATTTATATCCTAAGTAAATATTTTCAAATATATCTAACGAATCATGAAAAATATTAGATAATAAAGTCATATAGTATGATGCACCACTATCTAAAATCCACTCATTTTCATTTGAAGCAAATAAAGTAGCATATAAAGCAATAACATTTTGATTTTGATTTTTATCCTAATTAGGGTTTTGATTATTTTGCTTGTTTTAATTTTTTTCCCTTTGTTATTTCTATAATATTTATTATTAACTAAATTTTTTTAATAACATGTTTCCCTTCTATAACTAAATTTACCACACAAATTTTAATTTCTATTAAACTTAGATTTATGATTCTTATGACTAAATTTATTATTCTCATTTTTGCCTTCAACAAAATTAGGGTTAGATTTCTAGTTCTTATTGCTATTAGAAATAGTATATAAGATGATAAGTGCCTGAGTGGATTTCTCTTTAGAATCAATAATTGGTCTTTACTTTCTCTTCTTGAGTCAAAAGAGAAAATAATATGGTAAGGTAATGGATGTCTTCCTTAGTTTCATATTTAAAATTTAAAATTGAAATGAAATTTCTAAACTTTTAATGAATATTTAATTGAATGATAAAATAAATTAGTCGATCTTGAATCAAGTTATAATTAAAACTATCTATTTAATATTTAATGTTTTGTAACCATAATTAATTGGGGGATGATGAGGGTGAATTATTTTTCAAAAACCTTTCATTCAAGTTCCTTTAAGCAATCACGAACCATTCAAGCAAACCTATAGATATAACAAGCATAAACACTTATCCACATAAACATGAAACACAAGAAAAAATCACGTATATGAAAAAATATCAAGGGGAATAAAACACATAGATATATAAAAATTAAATTTATTCTATAATACAAAAAACAATTTTATTGAAACACCAATTTCACATGGAACACCAACCCTAACTAGCCAAGTACCCACTTGACTAGACTTTAAGAAGCACCCACTTACAAAGAGGCACCAAACCAGTAGATGACTCAGCACCAACTCATCCACCTAATTTATTTTATCACCTTAATAACACTATGTTTCTTTCACAATAAATAATGATCACCTTCTTTATCTCTTCACACTCTATAACCCTCTCAAACTACCTTCCAAGCTTCTTTGCTCAACTAGGTCTCTTCAAGACTAATTAGGTCATATGACCTTGATATTCATATGTATAAGCACTATCATATCTTAATTAAATATCTTTTACATTATAATAATTATCTACAAGACCTCCTTATACTTAATAATGTGTTATATCATTTGCATACTCTCTACTTACACAAATAGGCCTAAAACTACCTTGTATATATACCATTCCTTGTATATACCTCTTAGTCAAACATAAATACTTTACCACTTATATTTTACACACAATATAATTAAATAAATGTTACAATTAATAATAAATCATTACATTAGGTTGTCCATAACTCAAATAGACCAAATCCTTCTTTAAGTCTCATGGAGACCTAATTCCATTAGGCTTACTTTAGGACATGTTATGCTTTGCCTTCCTTGGAAAACTTTAAAAATACACCCAAAATATAAAAATAAAATATACCTCCATTGATTTATTATAGTCTCAACAAGATATTTTACAATAAATCACTACTTGAAACCCCTCATTAGTACTCAGTTCTATTAGGCCTATGTACACCAAAAATATGCCTTTCAATATTGAATCTCAAAATCACTTAAGCCACTCAAAAATGATCAAAAAATTACATATATAGTATATATGACCTTATATTCATGAAAATTTTCTTTAACCACTTCATCTCAAGGCAAAAAGGCTTAAACTCGTCTCTTTAGTACGTTCACTTAGAACTTCCAAAACTATAAACAGCCAATCATGAAACTACTTTACATACAATAATTTAAATGATACTTAAAGTGATTATAAATACATTAAAAATATTATATAACATATTAAAATAAATCTAAGTCATAAAAACCACAAGTTATAATATCAAACATTGGTCTTGCAAACTAATCTTCTAGCCTTATCTCACATAGTCTTGCATAAACTAGACAAACCATTTTGAATTCAAATTTTCAACCTCTTACATTAACTTAAAATCTTTAAAAATAATTAACATGAATTTAAATTCACAAAAAAAAACACCATATTTATTATATACTTCAACTCATGGCATAGAGTCTTAAACTCGTCACAACAACTTTTTTACTGAGAACTACCAGTTTACCTTAAAGCATAGTTATGGTGAAATTGACCTTCAACACTTTTATGAAAAAATTTAATGACTTAAAATGAATTAAAAATTATAATATGACATATCCACACAATATTAAAATATAAACATAATATAGTATAGTGTAAACTATTGGTCTTACAAACCAATTTGTTGCCCTAACTACACACAGACCTCACTGAGCCAAACAAGCCATTTTGGCTTCATCATTTTCACCATTGTACTTAAATTTAAAGATTTATACCAATAATTAATAGTACATAACATTTCAAATAAACATTTCCATGAACTGTGTTTCATCATTCTATCATAATAACACATTCCTAATCATCTTCTCACTGTTGCCTGGGGTTTTCACTATTTACACCATTAGGCATGTTAGTGACTAATTAACATTGATGACTAGTTTAGATCACTTGATGAATATAAATTATCCAAAAACATTCATGGACATAAAACATAAGTCTCTACCTTATTCCTCCATCCATTTTATTACTATGTCCAATACAACTTTTGATAGCTACAATAACTTCTTTATAAATAATCCTATAACAGCATTTTCTCTCTCCTCTCTCTAATAAATACCACCTATAAATATCTAGAAGATTAAAATACAACATACATTAGATTATATAATCATACCAATCTATTTAGGTCACTTTTTATCAACATCTTCAACATCAGGTCCTTATTAGGGTTTAAAGAGGGTTTAAACTTATTTCCATTCTTAATAATCATTCATAAATAATATCCCCTCAATCCCAAAACTAATGCATAAAATTTTGAGATAGTAACCTTAAAAATATACCATGAATATCTTAGGTTTAAATTTAGATTTTTTATGAGCTAACAAACACAAGAAAATCCTTCTCGGGTTGAGAACCCTTCATTTTGCACACTCAAGAGACCTCCAAACATATTTTCATCAATTTTCCACCAAACCATGACCTCAAACTTGGTGAAAATACTTGAAACAACATAACACACTTTTGAAAGCACTCACATGTACATAATTTCTTTATAAATAGAACATAATATCCCATTAGGCCATACTCTCTCTCTACATCATGGTCTTCATATTACATTAGACCTAAAAACACACCTTCATGCCACTATTAATACACTCTACACATAATTCACATGTTAAATAAACCTAATACAACCTCTCATTCCTTTTTTAATCCATCTTACCAAGTCACCATACTCATACATTCTTACAAGTACTTTATATGTCATGACTAGTGCGATGACTAGGCTTCTTAAGCACTTGAAACTTGAAAAATAACCTTGAAACACTTATAAAAGTATCTAAACTTTACTTACATGATCATAAAATTCCAAAAAAACTCACAATATTTCACTTACTTCACCAAAATTCACTATTCACACATTTTCATAGGGTATAGAATAGGCTTCTCAAGACACCATGTACTCAATAACTAATAATTAAACATTATTACCTTAATGATATTAAACAAGAAAAATCTACACACAACACTCTCACACCATTGAAATAATATATTTATGATCAACATTCTCTCATAACCTCATGTAGACTTATATCCTCATAACCATGCTTGAATGCTTACTTGACCATCATACCTCTTTGTGATAATTAGGACTCACAGAATGCAACAACAACCTCAATGACATCAATGAAATCAATGAAAACTAAAAATTCACCTTGTCAAATACCTCAACAATAACATTCCAAAAAATCCCCTCTTTGTCATTGATGGTAAAACATTCTTCAATCTAATCACTCTCATGTTCCCAAATCTGGTCAATATCCCTTATTGAAATTTCTCCCCTTTTAAAATTAATGAAAAAGGGTCACATACACTATAACTTTTAGAACCACTCATTTTATCTCTTTGGCAACTACTCTCAGAAATTGTAAAAGAACTTAGAGCTACCAAGCTCCCCCTTAGACTAATCATAGTTTTCAAATGAACACTAAACCTCAAGATTACTTACCAAGCTACCAAACTCTTCATATCAAATGAAGAAATAGTAACTCCCCCTTTGTCTTCATAACTTGAGTTCACCAAATGAATCAACAAAATTATTAAACCATCCACAACACAATTCATGCTCAAGTACCAACTGCTATAAACATAGAACAACTTTACTTGCCTCTTTTATGCTTGTCAATAATTAATGTTGGAGCTTATGAACAACCTGAATAGCTCCCCCTCCAAAAAAAATATACACCATGATTATACTAATTTAAGAGTGTCTCCATGAAGCCTAATATATTTACCCCTTTCCATAGGGCACTAAAATAACACAAAGTTAGGATATTAGCAGATCTTCATGCTCTCACAAGACCAAATATCCTTTAGGATCCTTTTAGGCTTGATTGGCACCTTAGGCTTGACCTCTTCATCAACCATCTAATCAATAATCTAATATGATAGCAGGCATTCCTAACTTGATTTCACGTATGAAGTATTCTCTACCATAGAAAATATTCCACTTGGGCTTGTATACTAATGATGACTCACCTTTACTATCTTTGGTTTCCACACATTCATTTGCCTTCTCTCTTATACTCCACGGGATTCAAACCTCTTGTTTTGACTTGATGACCTTCTAAATCTATTAGGACATAATCTTGCATTGTGTCTCGAATTATGACAAATGAATCAAACAAACTCATTCATACCTTTTGACTAATGATTCCTTTAATAATCCCATGCATATTCAATTTTAGAGGGTCTTCTACACTCTTATTTTATAACCAAATTAATTTCATAAAAAATAGTAACCAATAAATTAATTATCATACCACATAGCATTAGGTTATTTGATTAGTCTCTTGATGTTGATATTCTTATCTTTATTATCCTTCTCCTTGACTTGAGCTACCTCTTTTTGGTCTTCTTTGAAACCAAGACCAATCTTATTACTTGAAAACTTATGACTACTCAAGATGTTATCTAAAGCATAAGTACTCTTTTCAAACATCATAAAGGTCTTCAACTTGATATATGCTTGATCCAATTCAAATTCCAAGGGTTCCATTTTAGTTTCATACCTGATGCATCCTTCCTCTTTAGCCTTTAGACTTATTGTCACAATCTCCATCTAGGTTTCTTCTTGATGGATGATCTCTTCATGCTCCTTATATATGTTACTCAGTCTCTTTTCAAAAAAACCAATCTTCTCTTCATAGTCCTTAACTAATGATTTTAGTTTGTGATTTTTATTTCTTTATAACTTTAACTCCTCTAGAGCACTCACCAATTCTACCTCAAGGTTCACTTTAGCCTCTTCTTCATCTGATTCTTCATCATCCATAATGCCTTTCCCTTTTGAGAAACCCTCATTATCTATTTATATATCCATGAATAAGGTTTCATTATTTTCATGTTCATTACTATAATCATCACTATCAGATGTACATGTGTCACTTACATTAGATGCATTAATATCTTCTTTGGTATAGAAATTTCTTTTTTTCTTGAATGATCTTTTCCTACCTTCATACTTCTTGAAATCTTTCTTGCCTTTGTTAATCTTATATACCTTCTTATCATCACCATGATGTTCATCATGTTCTTCATCATTCTCTATCTTATCCTTGTTAATACATTTAGATGCAAAGCAACCAATCGTACCATAGTTGAAACATTTGAAAGGCAACTTACCATTTTACTTACCAAATCCAAACCTCCATTTTATGGAAAACATGGATATTAGTTCATCATCATTAATATATGAACATACCTTATCCTTGATCTTCTTGTATTTTGACTTATTTTTAGCTTTGAATGGTGTTTCTTTCTTAGGAGGTCTTCCTTCATTTATTCTCATCTCATAGGCAATAAAGATTCCATGAAGCCTATCCATATAAAGTGTATCTGGATCTTGCATTTATTCTACTAAAAACACCTTTGAATCAAATTTATATATTAAGGATTTCAATACCTTTTGAACAACTGTAGACTCTTTCACATATTTTTCCAGAACTCTAATGATATTGACAACTTCATCAGCCCTTAATAGGTAGGATGAAATGTTCTCACCTCCCTTCTTACTCAGACTTTCAAACTACCTTCTATGGGTATAAAATTTAGACATATTCAACTTTCTGTCTCCTTTATATATATTCTTCAACTTTTCCCATATCACCTTGGTTGACACATAGTACATCACCTTCACAAACTTTTTCTTTGATAGTCCACATAGAATGGCATTCATTGCCTTGAAATTGCTTTCACTTTCCTTCTTGCCTATTGTATTAGTTGGTGGTATAATAGGTGGAGTGTATCCATCCACAACTGACTAACATATGTCATGACCCATTGACATTAGATATGTCCTCATTCTAATTTTTCAAAATGCATAATTAGTTACATTTAAGAATGGATCCTTACTAGTAGAGAAACCTTCTTGAACTTGACTACTACTTATCCTTGCTTCTAGGATCTCCTTTAGGATGTTAGGCTTGCTTCAAATAAATTTATTCAATACCAATTTTTTAAATAAAAATGACTAAGAGGGGATTGAATCAGTCTTCAAAAACCTTTCATTCAAGTTCCCTTGAGCAATTATAAACCATTCATGCAAACATATAGATCTAGCAAGCATAAACACTTATCCACATAAGCATAAAACATACAAACAAATCACATATATGGTAAACCCTCAAGGGAAATAAAACACACTGATCTCTAAAAATGGACTATATTTATATAAGACAAAAAACAAATTTATTTAAGTGTCAACTTCAAATGGATCACTAACCAAGTACCTACTTGACTAGGTTTTAACAAGCACCCACTTGTAAGGAGGTACCAACCCTCTAGATGACTCAGCACCAACATATACACCTAATTGATTTGATCATTTTAAAAACACTATGTTTCTATCATAACATAAAATGATCACCTTTTTTAGCTCTTCACTCTCTTTAACCTCTCAAATTGCCTTTTAGGGTTCTTCACTCAGTGAGGTCTCTTCAAGATTGATTAGGTCATATGACCTTTATATTAATATTTAGACACATTATTATATATTCATTAAATATCTTATACACTCTTATAATGGTATGCAATACCTCTTTATACTTAAAAATGTGTTATATCATTCATGTGCTCTCTACTTACATAAATAGGCCTAAAACTACCTTATATATAGATATACCATTTATTATTCATATACCTATTGGTTTTACAAAAACCCTTTCCCACTCATATTTTCAATACATCAAGACTTATAAAACATTACAAGTAATAATAAATCATTACATTAGGTTGGTCTTAACTCAAATAGACCAAATCCTTCTTTATATCTCATGGAGACCTAATTCAATTAGGCCTACTTTAGGACACGTTACACTTTGCATTCTTTGAAACACTTTAAAACTAAAAAAAATGAAAGGAACATATCATATAAAAATCAAATATACTCTCACTAATTTATTTTAGGCTCAACAAGACATTTTACAAGAAATCACTACTTAAAACCCCTCATTAGTACTCAGTCCTGTTAGCCCTGTGTACACCAAAAATATGCCTTTTAATATTGAAGATCAAACTAAATTAATCCACTCAAAAATGAATAAAAAAATACATATATATATTATATATGACCTCATATTCATCATCATATGCTTTAAACACTTCAACTTAAGGCAAAAAGTCTTAAACTCATCTCTTCAATACACTCACTTAGAACTACTAGAAATGTAAAAATCTAGTCATGAAACTACTTGGCATATTACACCTAAAAGGATATTTTTAGTTTTTATAAATACATTAAAAATATTTTAAAACATCTTCTTAACAATATCAAACATTGTACTTTCAAACCAATCTTCTGACCTTATCTCACACAGTCTTGCATGAATGAGATAAGCCATTTTAAATTCAACTTTTCAACCTCTTACACTAACTTCCAAGATTTTAAAACTATGAAAAAGATTTTAAAGTCAAAAAAAAAAACATATGAATTATATACTTTTACTTAGGGCATAGATCCTCAAATTCATCACTATAACTTACTTAAAACTGTCAGTTTACCTTAAAGCACAATCATGGTGACATTGACCTTAAATACATGTATGACCAGTTTAAAATAATTAAAATGAATTTCTATGATAATATGACACCTATATACCATCTTAAAATATAAACATCATATAGTACAGTGGCAACTATTGGTCTTATAGACCAATTTGCTGACCTAACTACACATAGACCTCACTGAGACAAACAAGCCATTTTGGCTTCATCATTTTCACCACTATATATAACTTATAAGGGTTTATAAAAATAATGAATAATACATATCAGTCCCAAGAAACATCTCCATTCACTTGTTTTCATCATTATATCATGATAACACATTCCTAATCATCTTCTCATTGTTGCTTGGGATTTTCCTTATTCACACCATTAGGCCTATTAACAAATAGCTAACTTAAACAAAAAATTTAACATAATTAAGTAATATAACCTATACAAAAACCTTCATGGACATAAAACATGAGTCTCTAGCTTCTTCCTCTATCCATTTTCTTACTTTGTCTAATATAATTTTTGATAGCTATAATAACTTCTTCAAAAAATAAACCTATAACTCAAAATTTTCTCTCTCATCACTATAGCTAATACCACTTTGAGTTACTTAAGGGATTCCAATAAAAGATAAAATATATTATCTGATTAAACCAATCTATTCTGGTCACTTCTGATCAACATCTTTAACATTGGGTCCTTATTAGGGTTCTAAGGGGGTTTAAATCTATTTCCATTCTTAACAATCATTCATAAAGTAGATTCCCTAAATCCAAAACCTAATGTCTAAAATTTTTATATATTACCCTTACCCATATACCATGAATAGCTTAGGATCCCATGCATAGGATTGATAAGCTAACAAACATAAGAAAATCCTTCTTAGGTTGAGATCCCTCCATTTTTCACACTCAAGAGACCTCCAAACACATTTTCATGACCTTTCTTGCAAGCCATGAACTCAAACTTGGCAAAAATACTTGATACAATATGACACACTTATAAAAACACTCACCTATCCATACTTGTCTTGTAAATATAACCTCATACCCCATGAGGCCATGCTCTCTCTACATCATGGTATTCATGCCACATTAGACCTAGGAACACACATTTATGCCACTATCAATGCACTCTAAACCTCATAACCAAGCTCAATAAACCTCATAAAACCTCTAATTCCTCTATGCATTCATTTTACCAAGTCATCATACTCATACCTTCTTATAAGGACTTTATATACCATGACTAGTGCCATGATTAGGCTTCTTAAGAACTTGAAGCTTGATAACTAACCTTGAAAAACTTATGAAATTATATACACTTTACTTAAATGATCACATAATTCAAAATGACATATCATAATCTTGTGATTACTTACTTCGCCACACTTCACTATGCACACCTTCTCACAAGGTCTAGACTAGGCTTCTCAAGATATCTTATACTCAAGAACTAGTAATCAAACATGATTACCTCAATGATATCAAAAAATAACACTCCAAATAAAACAATTTTACACCACTACAACAATATATTTCTAATCATCATTATCTCATGACCTCATGCAGACCTAGAGCCTCATAACTAGGCTTCAATGCTTACTTGACCATCATACCTCTTTGTGACAATCAGGACTCATAGGATGCAAAAAAAACCTCAATGACATCAATGAAAAATAAAAACTCACCTTTTCACATACCTCAATCATCACTCACCATTCACCATCATAATATGCACCCTTTTGACATCAATGACAATAACAAGGTAACATAATATTCTTAATTTTAGCAAGAAAATTCACAACCTTTTCATCACCTTTCATAGGTGTAATTATCAATTCAATGATTAACTTAATAAGTGTTTATAGGTGAGTACCCTAATGAATGTTTTCAATGAGTTTTCAAGCATCGCTAGGAGACTCTTGATTAGCAATATCGAGAAGGAATTCATCCTTAACATTCCACAAGATTGTGGACATAGCTTCATGTGATTTTTGTTGAAAGGCATTGGTAAGACCAAGGGTCCCATTTTATCTAGAAATATATTTTCAATCCCAACAACAATATTCCATAACTTACAAGCCATAAATTCAGCTTTAATATGAATTTTTCATATATTAATGTTATTTCTATTAAGTATTTCTGATTTATCTAAAATAAAAAATTAGGTAAAGCCATAGCTTTCCTTTAACAATGACAATAAACAAATGCTTAAAATGAATCATTTTTAGTGTGATTTTTTACTTTATTTGATACTAAAAAAAATTTAAAGTGCAAACACATAATAATGGTTCAATTTAATTCTAAATATGGTAAGAAAATTATGAAAGATTATGACCAACTAGGGTGTCATAAGTATCAGAAAAATACACTAATATGAGAAAAAAATTTAAAAATTTACCTTTTTAATGAGTTTTTTCTAACTATTTTCCAAAATAAAGTGATTTACACATGCAACTATGATTAATTTTACATTTTATATGCCAAATAATATAAACAAATTGAAATAGAGTTGTACTAAATAGGTGTCAAAAGAGTCACACTTAGAATAATCACCTAGGCTCTATTATTAAAAAAATTATAAAACACATAATAGGAGGTTATAAAATTAAAAAATGGACTATGTATATATGTCTAAAATGTGACACTACCTAGGGATTGACTGGTTAAATGAATATGTTTGATAAAACATTCACTAGGTCGAAAGTTGAAATAAGTTTGATAGGTCAACTAGGGTTTTAAACATGTGAAAAGTTGGCATGCAAACCAAAACATGGAATTCAATTCAAATTAAATTTAAAAAATAATTTGACCAAATCAAAAAAGATTTATTTTAGGGTGTTTTTAACTTGGGACCTCCTTAGTTGTAATTTTTAGCAAAAATAAACTTACCAACTCATCTTAGAAACTTATCAACAAATTAAATGAATCTTTTTTTAAAAAAAATTAATAAATAAATATAAATTCAAATATACACATACATGTTAAAACACAAGTGAAAAATAATTCATATTTTTAAACTTGGGGTAAAATATGAGCCCCTTTTCACCATTAGATTAGAAAAAAGTATTTATTAAAAATTATATTTAATAAATACATTCTGAAAAACATTAGAACATACTTGTGCAATGCTTCTAGGTAGATATTGTGCTCCTTTAGTATTAGAGATGAAGATGGAGTATGACACAGACCACTAGAAGCCCTAAAATTTGGAGGATATTTATGAATTAACCTCCCAATGCCAGAGCACTAATCAAAATTGAATTTTGTAGATTAAAAGCAATTTTTGCAGCTTGCCAAGCTATACTATGGCACCTAAGTGATAGAGAAATAATATAAATCTTAATTTGATTGCCTCTAAGGATCCTCAGATCATTTAAAAGTCAAATATAGGACTAAAACAACCCTTAACCACCACTAGATAGCTTTTAGAAGTATTAACAATATTTTTTCCAGACTTTTTCATTCCCAGGCTATACTTGGCAGTATAAATGGCATCCTAGGCAAATCAAAAAAATACAAATGTTGAATGACTGATTCAAAGGCTTTGTAAGATTAATAGTTTGACCAAACAATGAGTATTTAATGGTCTTAGAACTCAAAAACATGGATTGGAAGTGAAACAATTATTTTTTTATTTTACTAGTCTCCTAAAATATCAAAATATTATACCATGAGCCATACCACTGATGTACAAGCTGATCCTTGGCTGAAAATTTAACTTTAACTACTTGAATGGGGTTTGAAATGCTTAAATTTGAGGTTGAACATAGAGATTAGGTGGAAAAACCTCTAAAAGAGGTTAAAAACACATAGTAGTTGATATTCAATATTTGAGAAACAATAATAACCCCAATACAAATTCTTCTACCTTCTCCCTTCTTCATAGAATGGCCTTCACAAAACTCTTTGATCCCCTAAGATATTTACAATACATCAAAAATTACTTATATTATTTTACAATGGGGATAAACACTATTTATAATATTCACAAGGGGAGGTAACCATTGTGAAATAATGAGTCCATCCACCCCGATGAACCATTTAAATTTTTTTGGTAATTATCAAATAAACATAGATTTATTATTTATTTTCATGAGGTTTTTATCTCATTTTAATAAATAGTATATTATTATTATTATTTTATTATTTACCAAGGCTAAGGGACAATAAGCCAACTTAGAATTAAATGTTCTAACAAAATAATTGTACCAAGATAGATACTTTCACACTAAGCTATGAGCACTTAACAATGATTCTTTGGAAGTGAAATAGAAAAACTTATTAACTTGAATGAGTACAATAAAAGAACATAGTAAAAAATAATTACTAAAAACTAAAATAAGAATGACATATGTATGCATTTAAAATGATTTGAAACCAAAAGAAAGGAATGTAAAACTATAGACAAATTAAATCATATAAGTGCTTAGAATAACACTTGTAAAAGCGAGAAAGACTAAACCCGAGTGCTATCTAGAAAAAAAAATAATGAAAAAAAATACAAAAAAGGGAAAGAATAGAAAATGCATTAAAATGAAATAAATAATTATGAATGGGTCTCAGATGAGTACGCGAAGAAGATAATAACAGAGTTACCAAATGAATATGTTATAAAGCAATGCAAAAAACAAATCAAAATAGAAAAGTGAAGCACAGAGAGAAAATAGATACATTGAAGGTTCATCAAAGAGACATGCTAAGCTTAAGCACGGATGTAGAGAAGGGAAAAATAAGCCGAGAAGCAATTTAGGAAATATAATGTAGCTAAATATTAGAGTGAAGAACTAGAATAAAAAGAGGAGGATTGCAATGATCTTAAATGCAGGGGAATACAAAAACAAAGTCACACAAGGGGGATTTTTATTCAAAAAATAGAAGATAGTTCAAAAAGTAAATGTTTGACAAAGCTTCATACAAAAATTAAACTAAACTCAAACTTTAAGGACCAAAATTAAATTAAAGCAATTTAATATGATTTTAAGATATTAGCCAAATGAGAAATAAATATAATTCACTTGGAGAGCCTCTCAAAACTAGCTGAAGGAAATTAAAAAATTACTTAGGAGTAACATGTAGTTTATGGTTAGAGGGTATAAAAATGAAAATAAAATATTCTAAAAAAGAGATGGATTTGAAAAAAATAAATAGAGATTCCTCCAAAAAAAACCTACACAACTCATGAATCAATGTTAGAAAATCCATAGATCTGATAATATTTTAGATTATTTGCTAAAATTGTTAGACAATAATGTCAAATACATTAAAAGAATATGAAAAGGAACAATGTTACCTCAAAAAGTGAAACAAGCCATAAGAGAGAGATGAGATTTGATAAGTGGAGAAATCATCAAATAGAGAATAACATCATAATTTATAAGAATCCCTACAAATAATTAAACTCTAAGTACACCAACAAGTAGAATCAAATAGAAAGAGAGAAGAGTGGCCTCAAGCCAAAATAGGCATTGCAATATTACAAGAGAAATATTGTTATGAAAGAGAGGAGGAGATGCCTTTTTAAATATATCAAGACTAAGGATGAGGGAGTTACAAGAATCTCATCATAACATTAGAAGACCTCATTAGTGTGTGACAAGTGAGGGAGAGGATTTACTTATGAAAGTAACTCTCAAATCTTACAAGTGGACAAAAGGGGTGAGAGACACCTCATAAATATGGGATAAAATACATTTATTATAATAAAAAATACACACGTAAATATAATTAAGATAAGTTAAACTAACCTAAATGAACCTAAATAAGGTTAATCTCTAGCAAGTGGGCATATGGTTTGTACCTAAAGTACAGTAACCATGGTGATAAAATTTATTACTCAAGGCAAGATAGTTCTAAAGAGTACTAAATCTCTACTAGTTATACCTAACTTCTTGTTTTATATTTTGTGGGTTGGTTGAATAACTTAAAATTTTATATGCACTGGTTTCTTATTAGAAAAAAAAGTATGGACCAAGTTTAAATTCAATTTTTTCTGTAATTCAAAGAAATGGTCAATCTTGCCTTCTTTTTTGCTTATCTTGATGAATTTTATTTTAGAAAGTATGAAATAAAACTTATTTTCTTGAAGAAAGAGGTATTTAGAGAGCTCTTTAAATAATTCTAACCATGACTTGTCTTGGATATCTTCTAATAGCCAAGTTTGTGGTTCTTCTTGTAATATCAGCTTGGTCTTATTATTTATTCATCACAACTACAAATCTTTGAAATTAAACATGAAAAATTATATTATCCCATGCAAAATCTCTAAGGTCCAAATAAATATCCTCTTGTGTATCATCAACCCAATCAATATTTGGTTGATACACAATGGCCTAAATTCTAGAGATGGTCATATGGACAAAGTGTATGATTTTGGGTTACACAAAATTACAAAAGCATGCCCACATGCCGCATAGTGGGCATCAAAAAAATTTGGTTAATTATTTTTAAAATGGTAAAAAATGGATAAATTTTATCAATAATGTAAGGGACATAAAATTCCCTCCTCTATTGAACAAAAATAATGTGATGAGAAAAACATACACGAGAAAGAAAGAGAGAAAGAAAAAAGGAAGGAGAAAAATATGTGAAAATGTGTTGTAATTGAATAAAAATCATATTCTAACTACTCTAGAAAGCTAAAAATCAATATAACAACATTTCAACTCTAAACATTTTGTATAAAGAAATAACAAAACCTGAATATATCAATAACTGTAAGAATAATGATCATTCATAAGGATAAGTGAAGGTACAAAGTATTTTATATTATTTTGTATTGATTCTTAGAAAAATAAAAAGCTTCTTCCTCTCTTTAATTTCTAACAAAATTGTTTTCACTGTCAAAAAGTCCCCTTCTAATGAAAATGGTTCTTATTTATAGGAAGAATATGTATAACTACCTCTTAAGGTAATATTTCCATTTTAAATTTTAACTTTTCAAGTTATGTTAATTAAAAGTGAAACATAATAAATTTAAACTATAAAAATATTACTAAATAAATAAAGAGGAAATATAGTAGAGAGCTTCTAAATTAAATTGTGTTTATGTTTTTGATCGATGTTTCAGTTCACACTCCATGAACCATCATCAGGGTGAGAGAATGAAGAATGTAAAACAACAGACTAAACATTGCTTTCATAAATAAAACATTGAAGCTCATTGATGTCAAGGTGGTGAAAAAGAAGGTGGGGCTCTGAAAGGGAGGGGGGAATTTGGATTACAAAATATAAATTAGAAATATTAATATTTAATTTAAAATTTTTAATTTTTAGAATTTTTAATTTTAAAATTATAAATATTGAATTATAAACAAACAATTTGTTATTAACCAAAAATTTTCTTACCAATTTCTAAAAATCAATAAATAACAAATAGTAAAATAAAATAATACCTCTTTGATTCCAAAGATAAATAATAAAATAAAATAAATAAAAGATATTTTATCTATTAAAATTAAGTTTTAAATTATGAGTTATCAATTTATAATTTATTTAATAATTGACATTCAAATTATAAATCACACTAATGATTTTAATTTCTAATATTGAGTTTGTAATTTTACAATTTAAACAATTGATAACTCATAATTTAAAACTTAATTTTAATAGATAAAATATTTTTTATTTATTTTATTTTATTATTTATCTTTGGAATCAAAGAGGTATTATTTTATTTTATTATATAGTAGTTATTTATTTTTGGAAATTTGTAAGAAAAATTTTGGTTAATTTTCAAATTGTTTGTTTATAATTCAATATTTATAATTTTAAATTTAAAAATTCTAAAAATTAAAAAATTTAAATTAAATATTAAAATTTATATTTTATAATTTATTTTGTAATCCAAATTTTCTATCGTTTTGAGAGCCCCACCTTAGTTTTCACTCACCTTGACATCAATGAGCTTCAATGTTTTATCTATAAAGGCAATGCTTACTCTGTTGTTTTACATTTTTCATTCTCTCACCTTGATGATGGTTTATGGAGTATGAACCGAAACGTTGATCAGAAACTTAAACACAGTTTAATCCAGAAGTTCTCTACTGTAATTCATGGATTGTGGAAATATTATTGATTTAAAAGAGGAAATAAAATAATTAGAGAGATAAAGTCAAGAAACTTTATTGGAAAGTGAATATTTATCAAACTGGGAGGATGCTTGGTTGGCTACCACCATTTGACCTTGTCTTTCAATCTATGAATATTTCAACCTATAGGTTCTTAATTTGTGCACTACAATGGATAACCCTTATTGTATAGGAATGATTGTGTTTGACAGGCATGTCAACCATGACCTCATCATTTCATTCATTTATTCACCACTCTTGAAGAAGTTTAGATGATTATTGTTACATTCAATGAAGGCATTATGTCTATCGATTAATTTATTCAGAGATTCTAAATTGAAATTATTTTTTCCAAAAACCTCTTTTCTAATCATATTTTGAAATTGTGTTTTTATTTATGTAGATATATAAGGTTTATCATCTCCTTTTTTTAGTAGATCATAGTGAATGGTCCAGTTATCAACACAGATCTCAGATTTGAGATCATCAAACTATTTACCATGACTCTGTAAATCCTTTCAGTATTTTTCAAAAATATTTATTTTCCATTCTACACTCTGAGACCATCTATGTGAATAGTTATCTTCAACCTTGTTGAATATCTATTTATATACGTTAAAGATCTATTCATAAATGATAACTTTTTCATCTATATTAGCCATGTATTTCAAATCCCTAGTTCTATTTATCCAATGTCCTTTCATTAGTGTTTTTATTTCCTTTGAAATATTTACTTGATCTACATCAAGTAGCCAATATGATTTTTTTATTTCATCTATGAATTTGATTCCTTCAATAAAAATTTATACAACCCAAGTCTCTATAACTTTCCCATAAATATTATTTTTTGAATGTTCACAATATCATCTTTTTCAATATCTTATATAGGACTAGAATCAATAATAAATGTTATATGGACATCATTTTGATTCAAAAATGATTCGATATATGTTGAAAATGTGCATACCTAATCTTCAAGTTTATCCTATGTTTTTTTCATCTTTTGTTCTTTTGATGAGCCTTGTTGTAGATTTCTAAAAATTATGAATGTCTCCTTCATGATTTGGTTCTCCAAGAGACATACTTCTCATTATGTAGTCTACTAGATTCATATATTCTTCATTCTTGTTAGATATATGCTAAGAACTCTCTACATATTTTGTATTTAAGGATTTTGTTACCGACCTTGAAGAAATTTTAGCCTTTTTAGGCAATGGGCTTTGTGAAACATTAGAAACAATATAAAAATCAAGGGAAATATCTTTGACTATGGTATTCTTAATCTTAATGAACATTTGATGGACCCAGGTAAAAATTAAACTAATTGAAGAAGAATCCACTTGGGTGTTAGGAATTATGGTGGGATTGGCAAGATAAATATATTGCTAAAGAGTATCAAGATAATATCTTAGAAAATTAGGTTGTTTTGGAGGTGAGGAAATGCATGGATATGAAGGTGGAACATGAGGTGAAGATATAATGTGAGGAGCATATGGATTTTGAGGAGGTGATAGAATGTGAGGAATTGGGGAAGGCAATCTTACATGTGTAAGAGAACAAACAAGAAGTATTTGTGCTAAGCTAAAATCAAAAGCTAAAAATTGTTTGGTTATGTTATTAATCAACATAGAAGGATCAAGATATTTCAAATAATGAATTTCACTTGAAGGAATAAAATGTGTGGGAGATCTCTTGATAGGAAAAATTTGTTTAGATAAAGAGTCATCTCCACAAGTATGATCTAGATTTGTCTTCTTATTTGCATATTCTCCATTACCTCCTCTACTTGGTGCTTGGTTATACCAATGAATTTTGATATATAATTTTATATTAGATGACTGAGTTATAGGTGTTTATTATGTATGTTGTTTATTTTTGTAAGTTCTTGAACTCTTTGAAATTCTTGCAATGGTATACTTAATAAATTTGAACAATACAAGACTTTGATCTCATCAAAAAAGAAAATAGTGTGTTATTGAAAAACCTACTGACTCTTTGACCAACCAATCAATTAAAGGCAAAGTCAAAAAAGAATCTTTCTCATTGAACAATAGATCAACTAAGTTATATTCATAATCAATTATCCCCATAGTAAACCATTCAAGCTAAATTCATTCTTTTGATCAAGGTTCATCCATGAATAGTCCTTTTTTATCACTTCAAATTAATCTTCATAGTCCTCCCAATAATATTCAATATATGTCATGTGAAGATAGCAAAAACCATGGTTAAGATTATCTCTCATAAAATTATTATTATTAAAACCAAGTTTCTCGATATAAGGCTTTATTAGGAAGTCAACCATCTAATTCTATATGTTTGATACATATCAGGTTGTCTTAAAGATGTAGTAACTTAGGTCAAATGAGAATTAAATCCCACACACATGCTTCTCATTCCACTTATTTTTAACTTCACTCAATTTCCCACAAATTTTAATGATAAACATTTTGTCACTCATATATCTTGGCAACATGTATGGGGTACCTTCAAACTCTCCAACTTTGAGATATTTGAATCTAGAAAATTGGATGACACAACTTATGTATTTTTTAATTGGAGAAGAAGCTTAATTTAAAATTTGTGTTATTGTATTACTTTCCAAAATTATCACCACCAATATAGTGAAGGTATCATTCACTCTTTTGAAGTGTTTATTTCCTTTCTCATGAGTGAGTTGAGGAAGTTGTTGTGCCCTAACACACCCACACCAAATTTTAAAATTTAAATAGGTGCCCACTTTGATTTTAAATACTTATTCAAGGTCTTCTGAAGCAAAATTCTATGACATGGAATTTGAAAAACATGAACTCAAGGTTATTGCAAAGTTTACAATATGTTTCAAGGTTATAATAGAATCAAATCTGTGTGTAATCCATATTATATGATTTAATTTTTTCCTTTGATTTTATTTTAGATTTGAGCTTATGTACATGTTTGATTTATGATTTAATGGCTAACCAGGATGATGCATTTTGATTTTAGTTGGTTATTTTGGAGATCATTTATACTTTCCATACAGCATTATTCCACTCACTTGGATCTTAAGTGAAAAGTTTAAGACATCATCCTATTAAATCAATGGTAATGTTAGCAAATTCCTTTTTATGAATAATCGTAGAGAAGTAGAGTAGTAAGATCCATCCACATGTCATAATCCCACTAACCCAATGGTGGTATTAGTAGATTCCTTTGTACAGATGATCCCAGTAAAATATATTATGAGAGCCATCCACGTGTCATCATCTCACTAACCAGGTGGTGATGTCATTAGATTCCTTAGTATAGATAATCTTGAACAATGGAAATAATGAGAATTATCCATGTTTCATCAATTATCTAACCTAATGGTGACATGATTAGAGTCCTTTGTATTAATAATCCCAAGAAATTTAAGTAGTAAGAGCCATCCACATGTCATCATCCCACTAGCCTGATGATGATTTTAGTAGAGTTCCTCATATGGACAATCTTAAGAAATCATAGTATTGAAATCCATTCACATGTCATCATCCCACTAATACATGGCTAAAGGAACAAATTACAATAGGCTATATCCCAATTATGAATGGAGAAATGATACATAGACATGTGTACTCCATAAGCACCTAAGAAAATATAAAAGACATGAATGGCAAGACCAAAAGAGCAGAAAAGAAACATTTGTCACATTATGATGACTAAGCATCTAGGAGTAGGTAAAATAATCCACACGAAAATAAAATCCAAAGAAGTTGGTTTACAAAATTCAAATGTAAATAATAAATAATGAATGGAGCAAAATTCATTACTATAATTAATTTTCATAAATTGATGAATTAATACATTCAAATCACAAGGACTATACATCTAAATAAATATAGTTAGATCTTCAATTTTAAATCTAATCACATTGCCATCAAGATATCAATTACAAAATATGAATTCAAAGATCTATTGTGAACAAGAAATTACAAATTTTCATAGAAAAAGGCACTTTCAAAATAGAGATTCAATGTCTTCCTCATCTCACACTCTGGTTCCCTCTACATATTCAATTATAATACCAACTAAATACAATGATACAATGTTTGATTTAGTATCCCTAAACCATGATTTCAAAAATTATTTATCTATTTTGGATGAGGTCAAGTTAGTTTATCCATACAAGGCTAAGGATCAACTGTGCACCTTCACACATAGGTATAAGGATAACCTTTTGGCCATAAAAATGGTTGGTCTACACAATGCAATAGCTAGACCAGAGGTAATGCCTTGCATTGACCTATTATTTGATTCATTTTTGAATGGTAATACTTCTAAGAATATATTACATTTTTTATTTAAGAAAACTCTAGTGGCATATATAATTTAAAATGTTTTTTAGAGATACTACAGACTCCCTATGCCAAAAATGATTTATAGATAAGATATGGTAAATTCAAAGGTCCTAGCCAACAATATCATTAGCAAGTTATGGGAATGGGTTGACAACCCAAGTAGATTTTTAATTTAAGTCCCTAATTATACTATCCCTATCATTGTATTTATGCCAAGGTTAATAATTTACATGGCCCTATTGAATAAAATATGTTCTTATGTCAGTGAGATATGGGTCCCATTGTTGGATATTATCTTGACCTCTAATAATATCATAGCTTTGGGGGAGATTATTATCTCCAATTTGATCCTAAGAATCAAAAAATCAAATAAGTTTACCATATGTTAACTTATAAATGATGTCCTATATGGTAGATGATGTGATTGCAACTATGAATTAAACTTATGAACAACCCTTACAACCATCTACAGAATACCCCAAGAATAGGATATGTGATGATTTAAATATCCTCAATGTGCATAGATTCAGAAAGAATATGAAAAATTTAAAAGAAACCTTTTACCCCATGGAATATCAATAAATATATAGGAAGAACATGTCCATATTATTAGACCCTATAAAGAAGATTATTCAAAAGATGGGTGACTATTGGTTATAACCTGATTTCATTATAATAAAGATTATAATTACTAAGACAAACCCTTTGTACCTACCTCATATTGTACATCATAAATTGATTGAGTAGGAAATTATTTATCAATTGGTTGATGACATTAATGTTGATATGAGAAGAAATAAGTAAGCATTAGATCACCCCAACCCCTCTAAGCATTGGTAGAATGCAATACACAAGGTGGGAACACTTTCAGTCTAACAAAATAATAAGGACATAGTATGGGTTTAAATTAGAACCATTCAAACATTGGGACTCTAGGAAAAATGTTAGATATCATATCAAAATATATGAGAAAAAAGTTAAAATAAACTATGGTCATCAGTTCTATAGTCATGACAGTGTATTCATGAATATAGAAGATGATATTTAGGTATCTACAAGGATGAATAAGGTCAAAATGTCTATTATTTTGGAAAATAATATCCAATATGATCCCATTATCATTGAATAAGATGCCAGGAGAATTGATAAGGAGTAATGGGTTTCTACCCCTATCTATAGCCCACCTCCTTGAATAAGATAGAAATACAAGAGCAAGCCGGCCCATCTAGGTTAGCTAGTATTGAAGGAAGAGTTGGGATTGATCCAAGTTCCTATACATATATAGTTTTTGTTTCTTCTCCTTAAAACAAAGCTCATGTGGAAAGACCTACAGGATTAAGTGGAATGACTGGTATAATCTTTGCATTACATCAACCTCCCTTGACTATAACACAACTACTAAGTATTCCTACCTTTCTCTCTCAATTTCATGTTGTTTCTCTTTATTTATAACCATCAATAGTAATTCTCCAATCTCTTGGGAAACCATATTTACAACCCATCATTCCTCCAGTGGTTATCACTCCTCCCACTTATCACCATCTACCATCAATATGGTCCCTTCATTTCCCATTCCACCTTATATAGGGCCAACCTCTATTGATAATAAATTAATAATTACATATGAAAAGAAGCCCAAGACTCCTCATGTCTCACCTCAAAAGGTTTAAGTGGGAGAAACATAGGTAGAGGTTACCAAGGATAGGGACCATGGAAGAAAAGTAGAAAAGATTCAAACCCTGTTGAGATCAAGGATAGTGAAGAAGAAAAGAAATAATGGAAAATGAATAAGAATGGGTGTCTAGAATAACACCAAATAAATAAATTCTTTTGATGAAATAATTGAGATATAATAATAGGATCAATGGGTGACTGAAGAAATTACTCAGTTAGGAGGAACCAAACTATTAGAAGGATCTAAAGGGGTCAATCAAGGGGATGTTAGGTCAGTGTCTATTGAATTGTTTTCAAATAGAGAAGAGGATGTAGAATGGGATGTAAATTCAAAACTACAAATCATAATATGGGGACATCATCCACTATACCTCTAAGCTCTCCACCTCAGGCTATTATAGTGACAAATGCAATAACTAGTGCACCATTTGTTCCCTCTTAGATTGTAAATCAGTAAATTCCTCATTCTTTAATGAATTCCTCAATTTCTACTATTATAATTATTGTGGCTGATTATTTACATTATTTGAGTCAAATAAATAAGCCTCAAGAAGTTTTAGTGCTAATTTTGTCTACTACAACCTAGTCTAATATTGTGGGTCTTGTTACTACTAAAATGACTATTGGGGTTGCATATATTTTAGTTAATGACTACTTACAAAACCTACTTATCACCCCAATTACCTATTCATTCTTTATTGGAGCCAATCCTCAATCCCCCGAGCCATCAAAGAAGGTAAATTTTGAAAAAATAGTGTCAAATTCCATTTTTTACTACATAAACCACCCCTCTTATGTTGTCTACACATTTTGAAATGCCTACTAGCTAAGCTTCTTAGGAATATTCTTCTATGGTCTATACACAAAGCAATAAGACTAAATATAAAATTGATACACCACTCCAAATGCATATCATTGGATAGAGGAAACTTATACTTCCTTTACCTACATTAGGTACATCTTCCCCCACAAGCATGCTTCCCCCAAGGCAATCTCATTCATCTATTCCTATAGAGCAATCTGAACAATAGGTTGTATTGAATATTCCTTAATTGATTTGGCAACTATAATAAGAAGTAGGAAAGCAAGATCTAGTGATTGTCAAATAACTAATAGTCAAATTCCATTTTGATAGAAAAAATAATACATTGAGAAATGTCAAAATAAATACTACTATTTTATAATGGCAACAAGTTGAGTTGGAGCAAAGAGAAGACACACTCTCTTTGACAAAAATAAGGAAAGTAAATCCCTTAGACCTAGATAGTTACAAAAAGGATCCATATAGTTTTATGGATGTTTCTAAGGGAGTTATAAAATAAATGTTTAAAATCATTGATCAACCCATTCAGAGGTTTCTAAAGAGGAGAACAATTCAAGATCCTAATAAAATTGTAGATAACTTATAAGGGGTATCTATGAAGTTATATGACACTATTCATTTAATAAGGTCTACAAAGATCACATACTATCCTAAGTGGGGGGAAATTCTTTACTTGTTCAATAAAATAAAGTATGTTGATGGCATGTTTTACTTTCTTATCCAAGAAACTAGGAATAAGGTGTATGCAAATTTAAATTTAATAACAACATATAAAACTACATGGGCCCATAATTTTTTTTGCAAAGAAGGATAACTTGATTGAATGGCATCAAGATATGAAAGATCTGGTACATCATTTTAAAAATCAATAAATATAAGTAATCTCTATTTTAACTGATATGAGAGTCACTTAGGTAGGCACTCCCCTAGGGAAATTAGTGCCTAAGCCCATTGTTAAAAATCTCATATGAGTAGAAATTGATATATTTAGAGCTAATATTGGAGGCATGATTGATAGGACCAATGATGAGATTATGCAACTAGTACCTTTTTTGAGAGATCAAATTATAGGAACTAAGACACTTTATTTGGAGGTAAAAAATACAATAGGCACACATAAGAAGTTGATGGAAAAGCTTTCACAATTGTTCAAGAGGCCTTTTCTTGATTTTGAGGCCATTAACATTGAATTCTAGGTGAGCCACGCATTATATTTAAAAATGGAAGTGTCCAAGAAAACAAATTCAACATCAAGAGTAGCACCTATGCCTCTTTAAGGTACTCAATCTCTAAGATACACACTAGTGGAAACATAGACTGACCTTATATATGTGACACTTATAATAATTACTACCAAAACTACATTGGTGACCACTTATGGTGAATCTATAGTTTCATTACCTATTTCAATTTTAACTCAAGTTACAATGATATTTTCATCCACTTCATCTTTTGTAGTTGTTATTCCATAATATTCCTCTTCCAATGGTGTCACATCAAGACCATTTTAAATATACATATGTATTTTCATGTTTCAGCTAAGATGGAACTGTTAGTTCCTAATTTATTGGACACATGCACATGCACGCACGCACACACGTGCACACACATGCACGCACGCACGCACGCACGCGCGCGCACACACACACACACACACACACACACACACACACACACACACACACACACACACACACACACACACACACACACACACACACACACACACACACAATATAGTAAAATAAATCTATTTTTGGGAATACATTTTATACATGCATGCTTTGCATGAGAGTTAACAGAGTTCTATTTATAAACATATATTTTTAAAATTCACTTGAGATATGAGACCTTCACCATCCCAATATTATTTATACTTTTATCCTCCTATTACAAATGGAGGAGAAATTTGGCTATTAATAATAATAAGAAATTGTGAATAAGTTATGTAATTGGTCTTGGTGTGAAAAATCTAATTCTTCTCCAAACATGTGGATTGTATAAGAAGTGTTTTCATTCTTGTATCTTAGTTTTGTATTTTTGCATGAGTTTTATTTTCAATATAGTTATTCATATTGTATTAATGATGATATGAATGCCTTCTAAATATTAATCATATTCTTCCCATGTAGATGTGCAAACATAATCTAACAAGGGAAGTAACCTTTGATCACATGTGCTTAAGTTTATTGTATTCTAGTTCCATTTGAATTATAACTATGTTTTATTGATGGTGTGCTTAAAATAGCTTGAAAAATACATTGGTTCTTGATTTCTTATCCAACCTTTAGTTCAAATGTTGTCCTATAAAGGTTTCATCTTGTGTGGTCCATAAACCTTCTTTTTGCATTTATTTTACGCCTTTTTCAAGTTTATTTTGGAATCCTACCCACCTTGGGTTAGATCCATCATCTTTCACCCATCTCAAGTATACTAAATTCATTCATAGCTGACCCATTTTTGGTAAACAATATACTTCACTCACCACTATTCCACCAATAGGTTGTTTACAAAATTGAATACCCTCCAACTCATGCCTTTGGGTGAAATCTCTTCACTAATCCTAAAACATTAGAGGCTTCCTCATTATTTTATCTAGTACGTATAAAACCCACATCAACATAATTTTGTGTCATATATCAATTCCCCTGGAAAATTTTTTCCTTTTATATATAGACTTGGCTATGGTCTCAATTCTAAAATGGAATAGACTAGGTATGATGTCATGTAGAAAATTTATGTTGACTCACTTTTTATTAATTATTCATGAACATTATCATTGATTATCTCTCTCTAATCAATGAATTTTTTTCCCACATAAATGATGTTGATGTCCATATACATCCATTCAAAGAATGCATGATTGTCATGATGACCCACAACCCTCTTCAACAAAGTTATAATATATGAGAGACCTTTTTATAAATATTATCTATACAAATTTTTAAGGAGATTATAAGGTCCCCTCTAATTTTTAATTAACCAATATTTAAAATGTATGAAATGAAATGTAAATGGAGAAGAAAAGAAAAAACCAACCTTTCAGAGATGAAATTACACAACTCAAAGCAAAATTGAGCAAGCAAGTGAAAGGAACATAGCATCATTGAGTGATACAACAAAGGAATATAGGAGTTTTTATTCCAATAGAAACTTATATTTAACATTATATAAGTTTAAAATTTTCTTTAGGCATTAAAAATAATGCATCTAGTTCTATTTGGACCTTTCCAATACCGATGACACCTTTTAAATTTTCTTTTATAAAACTTGTAATTTTAATTAAGAATTTTGTGAGTTTGAGGAACTTATGACACTAATGAACCCAACTATCTTAGATGTAACTAAAGGTTTAATAGGTTGATGATACCTATGACAATGTAGTTATAATCAGAGATTTCATAAGCTCATGACAATTAGAGCACTACAATGCTATTCAAGACTTTCGAGGATTTGTAGAACAAACAAAACTAAAGACCTAATGGGAGTTTTAAAACTTTGAATAAAATAATACCTAACAAATATTTTTACATGTTTTAGGAACTCAAATAATCCAAGGAAGTTCCTGAGGTGCTAAGAAGTTTTAGAACTCTTGAATAGGTCTTCGGACTTGAAAATTTAGAAAAAACATTATAAGTAAAATCTCTCTTTGATTATGTCTACACATTGGTGTAAAATTTGGGAAGTGCAAGTTTTGATGACAACACAATGTAATAGTATATTATAAATTACTAGATTGTTAATATAAAACCCTTATATTTATAATAAAGGGTACTACTAAAAATACTTGATAAAAATATAACATAATAAGTGGAGTTAAAACATCACAAAGTTGGAGTTTCAACATAGAATAGTTACCTTTACCCAATTTAAATTAATAAAATGTGATATATAAATATTACACCAATAATGATGTTGCTCCAATTGTTTCTAACATTCACCACTGAGTTGATGATCAATGGTCCAGATATTCTCTAGTAGATTTGACAGTTTATGTCAAATCACTGTTGAACTTGGATTTTATTCATTTGATATTTAAATGCACATTAAAAAACTATGATCAATATTCCTTAGATTCATGGCTATCACCATTTCTCATCTTAATTCAAAATCTACACACTTTTTTTTAACGACACTTTATGGACAAGATTAGACCTTTATAAATTGATGTCTAGTGTCAATTCATTATTAATATTCAATTTTTTACTATCTTCATTTTTCTGCTAAGCTAACATGTGACACTGAGCTTCTATTATTTTACATAAAAATATAGGTGACCTATGTGATTGAGTATAGCCTCCTCAATGCTTCTACTTAATACCCACTTTGCATCTAAATGGATCAACACCATCGAATGAGACAAATATGAGAGAAATTCTTAAGATTGTTCCTAACCTTGCATCTGCCATTACACTCTCAAATTAAACACAACCTAAAATTCCTATCAAAACTTCTATATATCCCAAAAAAAACTAGAACTTGATTCATTTTCTCTTTTTGGGCAATGCAAGATTACTCTATAACTAGGATGCTTCTGCATTTAATAGGTTTGGCCTATTTTTTATTATAGAAATAGTTAGATCGATGGAATATTGCCTTTATACATTAGATATCAATCATTTTAAGAATCAAATCAACATTATGCATCTAAAATTCTTTTAACTTTTATCATTGGAATGTCCCACACCACCATATTTTCTTTACTATGCGTAAAGGATGGGTTTTTTTTTAATTAGGGACCCTGACCTTAGAAATGAAACACAACCAAGCCCTAAATAGCCAAATATTACAATATCCACAGCAACACAACATCATGAAAAAGAACATAAAAAATAACTACAAAAAAGAGTTAAAAAAGAGCTATCAATGACCCACCCAAATCACTAAACTTTTAAGATCTAAAGGTCAAATGTGATGAAACAATCCTCTTTTTACCATTCTAGCTATTGAACTCAAAAGTTATCTTCTGTTGAAACTATTTCATTCATGTTTGCTTCATTCTAGTCTTTCAATCCATGCATCTACATTCCACAAGGTTTCTATAAGGCCCTCTTGAACAAAGTAACTTGTTGAAAAACTAGACCTCCTATTTTTTATTTTTCTTCCTTTTTTGAACTTTAATCCATCCTTTATCATCCTTCTAGGTTCTAGGAGAGAAAAAAATCCCCAAACCCATACTATACCTCCTCTTTTATATTTTTCTTCCTTTTTTGAACTTTAATACATCCTTTATCATCCTTATAGGTTCTAAGAGAAATAGCATTCCCCAAACCCTCTTCAGGATTAAAAAAAGTCAAGTCAAAATCCTCACTATCCAAAATGTTTTTTTTCCTTCACTTGAGGATGTGATGATTGGATTTCTGGCTTCTTCAAAAATATATGATATTTTACCATCTTGAAGAGGTATTAGAATGCATTCAAGTAAATTATCTTCCTTATTTTCTCCCACTACCTTAGACTGTTCCAAAATAATCCATGTATCTATCTCTTCTTCTAAAACTAATAAATCTTTGCCATCATACTTTGGACCACAAACTATAAGAAGTTCACTACTTTTAATTCATTTTATTTCATCGTGAGTTATTTACTAGTTAAATTTTCTCAAGATTTATGATTCAAATTTTTCATTTTTACTTTTCCATTTGGCTCTAGTTATTCATCTTTTATTTTTATTTTACGAATTTTATTTATTTATTTATTTATTTATTTATTTTCTTCAGTACTTGTTTCAAGGTTTTATTTGATTTTTACAAATGGTTTTCTTACACATTTGTTTCTTGTAATGGTCATTTTGTTTTGTTATCTTGTGTCTCATAGTTTTAGTATTGTCATGATCTATATCATCCAAATATCTTTTTGTTTTTCTATGTTTCCATGATTCATAACATGCATCCATTGGGATAAATTACTCATGATACTATATTACTTATATATTTAGGTCACATATGGAAAATTATTCACCATGCATATGCTTTCATGGAATGTGGATGAGAATAGGGGTTATTAAGGAAGTGTTATGATGGATATTTAAATTGACTTGTATCCCTAATATTAAATGTCCTACTCAAACATAAGGTGAGCCCCACTATAAACCTTTAGACGGTACAAAGTAGGTTCTCACCCTAAACCACAAATAAGTCAATAGTCGAACCCATGACCAGGTCTATCTCTATAGGATATCAAAGCCAAGTAAGCTATACCTTAATCATTACATTTAGCTCAGTCATTGGGATCCTTAATCACTGAAGTAACACTAAGGCTATGTGTTTTTGATGTTTTCAAAACTATCAAGTAAAAAAATGTATATCCTATTTCCCTAAATACTTGTCATGGAGTAAATCAATTGAAGACTATTAATTACTTTTCATAATATTATATTTAATCTTTAACTAAAGACCAAAATTGTTAGTTAAAGTTTATACCTCACTAAGCTAGGGTACTCTATGAAAATATTGATCTTATTATATAAATTATCATGTATATCTTATATTTTTTATATAATGTATTAAATAAATGCATCTTCATAAATATTTAGATATTTAATGGATTGAAGTGAGGTTGCAACTAAGTTAGTTATAAAATTAAATTAAATTTTGTAAATTTACTAATTAATAATTGATGTTGATATATAAATGGGTATACCTAAGTTTTTTTCTTGTAGTGGATTTATTTGATTAATAGATTTGTGGGAAAGTGATAAAAATTTATTTCACATTTAATAGTGAAGTGTAAGTATAGCTTCACATACTCAAACTTTGTTGTGGTTTAAACTAAAGTATTATAATATTTATTTACTCAATTTTGAAATTTTGTATTTTTAGATTAAATAACTACCGAAATAAATTTGATGATTTGGATTTATAAAATGTTATCCACATGATTATTATTTGAGGTTATATAAGAGTAACCTCTTAATTGTATTTATGAATTTATATAAAATTAAACCTTTACATGATTGGATTTTTTAAGTTATGTAAGTTTAACCTTTTACACAAACGCAGATGCAGACTAAGTAAAATCTATTATAGTATAATATAAATGAATTCAATATAATATATTTTAAATATTAAATTGAAATAAAATATAAAAATATAATATTTAAGATAATAATATTAAATTAAATTATTAACATAAATATAAATTAAGAAACATGTTCCAAGATTTACATATATAATGAATAAGAATAATCCTTCATAACATAACAACATAAAACAACAAACATTTAAATTGGTAATTCTAATAATTATAAAGTATTCATTGATCAAATTTGGACAACCTAAAAATAAGCTACAAGATCTTTTCTTTGATTTTAAAAAAATATATCATAAATCAATTTATCCTTTTCAATTAAATAATATTTTAAAAATAAAAAATAAAGCGTTTGCACAATGAAAGCTACTTGTTGCATAGTGGTTTCTCCTTGGTGAAAGCCTTAGTAAAAAAGCTTGTCTACCTTTATATTTATATAGAACATGTTTCCAGGTATGAAAGGAAAACAAATCTGTATAAAAGATATTCAAGCTTATAAATATATTCGGGTATAAAAAAGATATCTTTGTGGGGTGGTGTGGGGTTTGATGACTTCTGCTATTATTTCCCTTTCATTTGGGTGGTTGAAATTTTAATAACATATTTATGTTAAACTTAATGACATTTTCACAAAAACTTGTTGCATATTAGTGTGAGATAAATGTTTTGTAACACAACCTTTTTTTGTTGCAGATGTTCTTTTAGATATTGAAGTAGTCAATTTTGCTTACTTTTATTATAGATGTCTGGCACTAACCCACATAAATTATTTAGTAATTCATAACTAACCCACATAAATTATTTAGTAATTCATAATTTCATTAGTTTTTTAAATATTTCTTACCCATTTAATCTAAAAAAAATGTTTATTATGTCATATGAGTTTTTGAGTTTAATTGTGTAATTTCAACTTAATTCAAATTAATCTATATTTTATGAATAGCAATTTATATGAATTCATTTGATTCATATTTCATAAATGATGATTCACAAGATTTCATCTCTTAATAAAAATTAGTGGGAGATGACTTATTATGAATCACTACTCTTGAAATATATATCAATATAGAATAACTTGAAATTAGACAAATAAATCCAAAAAAATACTTTGATACAAGTTATAAAAAAAGACTTAAAAAACAGTTTCTTTCCTATTTTTTGTGTTTATGAAAGGCTGTAAAAAATGGAAGAGAGTTCAAATTGCAATGCCACCATTTTAGAGATGATATGGGTGGAAGGAACATTGTTCTGTGTTAATTTATGAAGTGGGTCTTCTTCCAACGGCTGCTTACAAAACCCACATCGCCTATCATCTGAAGGAGTTTATTTATACCCATTTTTCTTCTCTTCTTCTGTTCTTATGCCAATTCAGAGCCAACAAGAAAACTTGCCATGCTGGAAGCTTACAGTAAAAGCTTCCAGCATACAAGGATAGTAGGTATCTGATACAGTAAAAAGGTTAGAAATTAAATATGTACTGTCATAAGAAAAGATTCTTGATCTGAAGTATGTATGCTTTTAAGTAGAATAAAATGGCTATGTTTCAATCACAACTGTATCCAAAAAAATCTTTAAAAAAAATTCGATTATAACAAAAAAATTCTTAAGAAGTTAAAACATCTCAGTTCCGTGTGTCCTTTTTGGTCCATATAATTGAAGGAACATTTATGCGTGGAAATCATGTCTGGTTTGTATGTCTTTTCATATGCATTAAATCATGTTTTGGTCTTCAAGAAAGCAAAAAGTTGCATACGAATATGCCACCAAATCAGAACTGTGGACAAAGAAAAAAGTTTTTGAAGGTTACATCAATCAACCATTACAATTCATTGGCAATAATTTTCATTTTGCATACGTGGAGTAGGCGAATTAACTTTTAGATGTAATTGTATAGTTTTTAGTTAATATATATTAATTTATTTATGAGTAGTTTTTAATTATTTTACTATATTTACAATTCTCTAATAAAGTCATATTTTGAAGAAGAAAAAAGGTGAATAAATATGAAACAAACACGAAAAGATTTACTTGTAAATGAAAGAAGTAAAACTCCATGTTAAAGGTATTGTTGAAGCAAAGTTTATAGCTACTCAGTGGTAAACATCAAACATATCTTGAAAGAAAACAGCCAAGCATAGTTTATCCTCATATAGAGAGAGTTATATGAGCCTAAAGAAGAAAAATAATTACCTTTGATTCCATAGCAAGAAAATCATCTTTAGTTTCAAGGTCTATTGAAAAAATCCCACAAATACGATGTACCTTCTAAATATAAAATTATTCTCGGTTTCAAGGTCAATGGAAGAAATATGATGTACTTGAGGAATATGGTGATCTATTTCTATGTGAAAGTGGTGTGAGCAAACTTTAAATTATGCCAATAGAACCCTTAAACTTTAGCATCCTTAGAGTGATGATATGTATTGAGGTAGTGTTGAAGCCTCGAAGAAAGACGTTTTCAAGGATCTGACCATTTGGATTTAAGGCATACTCTAGAGATTTGACTATGATACCCTTAGTTATCTCGCTTTTAGATAGATCTAGTGCATCAATTGAAAAATAATGGAGAATGTTGGTCCATGCTGATATCTATAAGGCCTAGTATAGTGGAATTCTTTGCATACTAGCTAGAGTAAATCTCCATTGTGATATCTACATAGAGGATTAGAATGATCGATATCTTTACTTAAGGAAATCAACTGAAAATTAGGCCATCTATTTAAGCATGTTTACCATAGTCACCACTTGAAAGATTGCAACAATAATGAGTGTGTTTGTACCAAATTCAATGAGAATGATGTCTTGAGTATTCAATATTTTTACCATGGAGATGCTTTCATAACATGGAGTAAATATTTTTTCATTGCAACTTCGATCAACTTTCCTAAGGTAAGGCACTCAAGTTTCAACACTATATATATAAGTAGGTGTAACAAGTGAGTGAAAGAGGAAAATATTCATTCTGGATATCCTAAAACTAAAGTTGGAAGCATTGTTTCTCAAGAGTGGTAAGGGTGTCATACCATAATCTTAACTTATATACTCAACAACTAGTGAAACAAAACATAAGTGTTTTGTATAAAAAGGACCCTTAGATATATGTATGAAGACACCATATCAACCCTCTAACCTTTATATGTAAGGAAAACTTGTTTAAAATTATGTTTTTAAGTGTTTAAAACCATTCTTTTTGTGAGCTCAAGATTTACTCAAGGGCCATGTGTAGCACAAAATCATGTTAAGATATATAGATGTCTCTAGAAACCTTCCTTTGAGTGGGATATAAAAATTAAGTCATTTAGAAATATAATAATAATGACACAAACTTTTTATAACAAACAAGCATCTCTATCCAAATAAAAATTTGCTACAACTTCCTGAAACTCATTTATAGATAAACTAAAGTTGCATAAAATAGTCAACAACCATGTTTAATCCCAATCGTGTTTTGTACCCCCTTTGTCCCATTACAAATTGTGTGAACTCTACCAAAAATAGACTTGTAGACTGTCATAACAAGTGGCATCACCAATTTTGGGAGACCCAAAGCCATGACGCTATCAATGAGAATATAACAAGGAATAAGGTCAAAGGCTTTGTGAAAATATATAAAGAAATAATAAACTTTATGCTTGTTTTCTTTTTATTCCTTAATTATAGAGGTCAAGGTGAAAATATGACACACTCACCCTCTTCTAGTTGTTGCTTTCTCAGCATCACATATCCATCCTTTGCCAACTATTTCCAAGTAGGCTTCCACCTATCCTTCATTTAAATCTATCTAAATTTTTCATTTATTTCATCTCCATATGCATGTCAACTTGTATCAATCCTTGATCATTCACATTTTCCTTGTTTGGTAAAACATCCCAAGCTTAGACTCCTAAATAAGCACGTATTGAGCGCCATTGCAATAAAAAAATCTTGCTATTTTTTAATCCAAACTTGTTATTTTCCATAACTAAGTTATACTAGTTCTATGTGTTTACTTGTATTTATTGAGTTTAAGTGGATTTAACATTTAGTTTTTTCATTTACTTTAAGTTATTACTATTCAATTATGTAGTTACAATAGTTTTTACTATCATATTTTCTACTTTAGGTGGTACCACCAGATAGTGATAAGATAGGCCTAGCATCAAATAAGTACAAAAAGTAGAAGTTGCACTGCCATGCATGTATATGAGCATAAAGAGAGACTTGTTTTCCATTTCTTATTGATTGTTTTTTATATTTTGTTAGACCCATACTATGAGTACTCTATGTTGTGATACTTTTTTTGTAGTCATATACTATGGTAGGTGGTTATTGGTGGTTTTGGTAATAAATCCATGTGTGGTGTTGATATTTACTCTTACCAATTCTTGTCTTGATTATCTTATAATAGCTAAGGTTGCGACTCTTTCTTATAATACTAGTTTCATTTTCTTCTCCATCAAACAAGACTATTTTTATCATCACATGTGAAAGCTAAATGCTCAAAGGTAAGAGGAAATATGATGTAGGATCACCCCAATCATAATTTTTTAGAAGTTATAGTATCCATGCACACAAATTTTTAAGTGTGTCAAGCCTAATATTGAGCCAGTGAAGAGTGATCAATGTAAAATAATGGTATATAGTTTTGAATCATGCACATGTGCACCATTTTTACCACATGCTTGAGTGTACTAAGGAAGAAAAGGGAGTCAGCATGAAGTCATGATGCATGATTTTTTGACAAATTCACGTGTGCATAAATCTCAAATGTGTAGAATTAGCCTTTAAACTCTAACACACATATAGATAACAAAGATGCTATAAGACCAAATAGTCAGACCTAACGCCATGTCATTATAATAGTGCCACCAAACCACTAAAATTTTAATTTTTGCATGTTAGCACTTAAGTGGAAAATTCATAATTAATTGCTAACTAATCTAGAAGTTGGGATTTTAGTAGTTAAATTGCATTTGGATCTCCATACCACCGATCTATCATGTACACATCATCATATAATGCATTTCAATGATAGTTGAATGCAATGGTAGGAATTAGAACTTCAAGTACCTTCCAAAGGGGCATATAAATAGGAAATCTAAGCATCATTCTGAAGCAACTAAAGAGCAAAAAAGGAAGCTTTGTCAAAATAGAGAGAAGGGAGGGAAGGCCAGAGAGAAGAAATTGGCAAACCTTGAATAGAATGGAGATTTGACTGGCTGTAAGTCCAAGTTACGTATAACAACGTCCTTATAATCAAAATATTAGCTTTGTTTTAAGCAAGACATTATGTAATCTATTTGATTAATTGAATAAATAAGTTTTCAAACTCTTGTTATTATGTGTAATTATTTGAGTCTATGATGATGGATTTATTAACTACATGGATTGACTTCAATCCTTAGGAACTCCATCCACACTACTACATGAGTTGGTATTTGAGCATGTTTTTAATTGTGTCAAGTGTATGGAGTAAATATCCTACATAGGATTATAAGGAAAAGACTTAATAAAAGATCACATAAAATTCAGAAGTGATGATGCCACTAAGGAGAGATTATATCAAAGGACCAGTAGTTATTGGCATAGTAGGTAGACTATATAATGTCTAAAGGTTTCACACCAAAGAATTTAGAGGTAGAAATGATATTGGAGAGATACATGAAGATGATGGAGAGAGGATCTTGAGAGCTATATTGCACATTGGTAAGGGCGTGAAGATATACTTGCCTTGTTTATCGGGAAGACTAAACCTAGAAGAACTAGTCAATGGGATCAATGAAATGGAACATTAATTGCAATATGAGGACATTTTACCCTCAACACATCAAGATGATGCAAACCAAGTTGATTCACTATAGTATATGGAACTATAAAATGAATAACATAGAAGAGGAAAGGCCAAGATAACAAGATGGAATAGAATGGTTGCTAAAATGAAAGTAAAATTGTTTTTTAGAGCCTATTATATGGAGTTATTCAATAAGTTTTAAAACCTCAAACAAAAAGAGATGTCAATGAAGGAGTACACTAAAGAGTTATATAAGGTCACCATCATATCTGGTCATAGTGAATTAGATAAGGCAAAGGTCACATGATACATTAACGAATTGCACTTATGGATCGAAGAACAACTACGTTTGGCTCAGATCTAGACTATTGAAGAAGATTATCAGTTGGCACATAAGGTAGAGGATAAATTTTCATGAAGGTACCAAAGTGGTGTGTGAGACAAAGGAATATTCTCATGAGGAGGAGGAAGAAATGGTGAAAGAATTCAGTCGAGGAAAAGTGTAGAAGTCTCAATATGAAACAACACAAATGTTCAAGACCAAAGTGATAAGTGCAAGTTTGAAAAAGGAAGAATGCACATATGAGGTGTATTTTATCAATCTAGATGGAGAGGTATATTTGACATAGGAGGATGAGTATTCCTAGGAACATGTTATAGGTGTGAATAGTTAGGACATCAAGCCTTTGAATGCATGTAGGTGCAAAATGAATGGAGTAGAAAAATAGACATAAGTACACATGTATCACATGGGGATATAGATTTTATAGGATCATTTGAGTGCTCAAATGAAGCTAAACATAGAGAAGCATTAATTTTTAAAATATTCTTGTTGAATTTTTCAAAAGAAGATAACGAATTGTTATAGAGGAAGAGTATATTCAGAACCATTTTTAAGTCAAGAGGCAAATGTTGTAAGGTGATAGATGATAGTGGTAGCACATATAATTTAGTCTCCACATTAATGGTTGATAAATTGGGATTGAATAATTTGGCACATTTGAATCCATATAAATTATTATGGCTACATAAGAGTCAACAATTGTTATTCAATGAGCAAATTTTGGTGAAGCTCCAGATAGGCACTTATCAAGATGAAGTGTGATGTGATGTAATGCTCATGGATGTGTGTCATGTAATTTTTAGAATACCTTGTAAGTTTGAACACAAGTTAGTATATGATGAGCATGGATACACATATTTATTCGAGAAGGATGAAATAAATTACACATCAGGCCCATTAAAGGATGAAGAAGAAAAAGGGTTCAATAGTGTTTGTGAGAGAGTTATAATGGTTTTAGGAAAATATTTCCTAGGGGAAGAGTGAGAAAATTATTGTCATGATATTAAACCCAATGTGGCATGAGACACTAACAAAAAGGTCAAAGAGAATATGGAAGTGTTCAACATGAAATATTTTTTAGAGGAGTTCACTGATATTGTCTCGAGTGAGTGTTCAGAGAAGTTACCACTGATAAGAAGTATTAGCCATCACATGGACTTGATTCCAAGAGTGAATTTACCAAATAAATCCACACATTATATTACACCTATGAAGGATGAGTGATTCCAAATATAGGTACATGAGTTGTTAAAAAAAGCATTCATATGAGAAATCTTGAGCTCATATGTAGTACATACAGTGTTGGTATCGAAGAAGGGTGGATAGTTGCATGCATATGGATTCACATGCCATAAAATAATTATGGTAAATTATAGATTCACACTTATAAACATGGATTATATGATGGATTGCTTGACTGGCACTAAATACTTCAGTAAGATTAAATTAAAGAGCATATATCACCATATCAGAACCTGTGAGGGGGATCAATTGAAAACAACATTTAAAACAAAGGAAGTGGTGTATGAATGGTTGATTATTCCATTTGGGCTAACTAATACACTTACTAAATTTATGATGTTGATGAATGAAGTGTTGAATCCATTCCTAAAAATGTATGTTATTGTCTATCTAGATGGTATTTTGGTGTTTAATAAGACAAATGATGAACATCTAACACATCTAAGGAATGTGTTTTGAAATTTGTGTGAAGAGAAGTTGTTAGTTAATGTGAATAAATGTATATTTATGAAATAACATCTGGTGTACTTGTATTTTTTAATCTCTGAATAAGGGATATATATGGACACATAAAAATCATGTGAAATAGTGAATTGACCATCGCCAAGAAACTCTTTTGAGACAAAGTTTTTATGGTTTAGTGAGATTCTATAGGAATTTCATAATAAATTTTAGTGGGGTTTGTGAAACAATCAAAAATACATTTTTCATAGATTACAAAGAATTCATTTGGATGGAACAAGTAAAGCATAACTTTTATCCACTAAAGAAGAGTGTGACATAACATCTAGTGTTAGCATTTCCAGACTTTAATAAATTCTTTCAATTTGATTATGTCACAAGTGGCACAATGATTGGTGTAATACCAAGTCATCAAGGAAAACTTATAACATATTTTAGTGAGAATTTAAATTATGCCAAGTGAAATTATTTGGTCTATGGCCAAGACTTATATGCCATAGTGCAAGCATTGAAGAAGTGGAGATATTATCTATTATTAAAAGATTTTATACTCTATACAGACCCCCAGGCACTAAAATTAATCAATAGCCAATGGAAATTAAACCAAAGTCATATGAAGTGGGTGGAGTACCTCAAAATCTATGTGTTCATGTTAAATCATAGAAGTGGAAGGTCAAATAGGGTTGAAAATGTGTTATGAAAGAGATTTCTAGTGTTAAATGAGATGGGAATTGAAGTAGTTTTATTTCATTCGATGAAGGAGTTGTACCCTTAGGATGAATATTTTGAAAAATCATGGATATTTTGTAAGGAATTGACAAATATGGATCAAATTCCATGGTTAGACTATATAATTTAAGATGGAATGCTTCTTAATGGAGTGCACTTATGCATACCCAGAGGATTGATGCACAAACATTTGATTAAGGAAAATAATAGTGGAGGAATAGTAAGACAATTTGGAGGAGACAAGATGGTTACATTGTTGGCTAAAAGTTACTATTGGAAAATTTTGGGTGTAGATGTATGCATATATGTCCAAAAATATCAGATATGTTAGTTGGCTAAAGGAATAAGCTAAAATATAGTATTGTACCAACCCTTGAGAGTGCTAAAGAAGCCATGGGAGGACATAACTATGTAATTTGTGCTCATCCCATAATGTAGAGGGGCATTACTTGTATGCTTTTTGTAGTAGATCATTTTTATAAAATGGTGTAGTTTGTTTCTTTCAATAAGACTAGCGATGCAACAACATTAGCCAATTTGTTCTTAATAGAGGTGGTGAGGCTTCATGGACTATCACGTAACATATTATTGGATAGAGATATGAAGTTTGTAGGCCATTTTTAATGCACTTTATATAATATTTTGGGGACAAGGTTGGACTATAACTTCATGTACCATCTACATGTTAATGGGTAAATAGAGGTTGTTATCCAAACCTTTATAAATTTGTTGATATTTATAGTAGGATAAAAATTGGCACAATGGGATATGATGTTGGTATAAGCTTAGTTTTCCCACAACAATTTTATGAATAAAAGTAAGGGTAAAACATCTTTCCAGGGTGTTTGTGTAGTAATTCCAAAATGATTTGTTGAGTTGAAGAGAATATATGGAATGCATGGAAAGCTAATAGGAGACAAGGATCATGTCAAATATATAATAAGGATGCATGAGGAAGTGAGGAAAAACCTTGATAAAATTACTCTAGGATGGCACATATGAGAGGCACAAAAATAAATAATTTTAAGCAAGTGACTTGGTGTTAGTGCATTTATAAAAGGAAAGGTTTCCGTGAGGAACCTATAACAAGTTGAAGCTAAATAAAATATGACCCTATAAAGTGTTGTGCAAGTTTTATACAAGCACGCATGAGATTGAACTACTAAAAGGGATGGATATATCATTGATTTTTAATATCGTATACTTTCATGATTTTCATGAGGCAAAAAGAGACTAAGATGAAGAGATGCAAGTTCAGGACTGGAGGGCACAATTACTTGAGAAGAAGAAGGAAGAGATAGAGTTGATATTGGACTCCAAGGTTGTAAAAAGGATGCACAGAAAAGAATATAATAAATATTTGGTAAAATGGATGAATCAAAAAATTGAAAATGCATCATGGTTAGATCTTGAATAGATCATTCGATATGGTTATGATCTCATAAATATCATTTTGTGAACCAGATCTCACATTTCAATTACCCAATATGTCTGAAGTGGGAGCATACCAAACTCAAAACATTTGTGTATCATTTTATGTAAGCTCTATTATCCACACACATAAATGGTCAAGTATGCCAAGTGAAATATTATTACTGAGATTGAACTAGAAGAGTGATAAATGCATAATAATGGCTCACAAGTTTGGAGTTTTGAATTAAATCACACACATAATTCAAAGTGTAAGTGCATGTACACCATTTTGGGCAAATGGTTGAACACACTAAGGGATAAAAGGGAGTCAAAATGAAGTTTTGGCATGTAAGGTTTTAACAAAGTTACATGTAGAATAAGACTTTAAATTGTATCATGCAGGTAGGCAAAAAAATTGATATATTACCAAACAGCCAAACCTAATGTCACGTCATTCTAATAGTGCCACTTAACTACTAGAATTTTAATTTTATGCCTTATCACTTAATTAATAAATCCAAAATTAACTTATCTTTTATCTATTAGTTGGTATTTGAGTGCCTAAATTACATTGGGATATACATGCCATCAATCTAGTCCTATACACATTAACAAATAACACATTAAATGGAACATCAGTTGGTCATTAATTGGCATGGTAGGAAACATACCTTTGAGTACCTTCCAAAAGGGCTTATAGATAGGAGATATGAGCACCATTCTAAATAAACTAAGGAAAAAAGAAGGAATCTCTATCGAAAAGGAAATAAGGAAGGCAAGACTAGAGAGAAAAGAAAGGTACATGCCTTGCATAGAGTGGAGAGTTGAGTGGTTGTGAGCCTAAGTTACCTAGAGAAACTTACTTGCAATAAAAATATTAGCTTTGTTTTGAGAAAAACCTTATGTAATATGTTTGATTAGTTAAAGAAAGATGTTTCAAACTCTTTTTCCTATGTGAATTTTTTTAATGTGTGGGGAGGGATATTTTAGTTTCATGGATTGACTTTTCTTCATTTGGAACTTCATTCCTAATACTACACCAAAATATATTTTTGTGTAACATAGACACAATTAAGATTTGACGGATATATAGGGGCATGAATCCCAAGGATGTTCATATAAATAAAGTGTATGTTTTTTTGGGTTGCATGAAATGTATAAAAGTGTACCCTATGCTAGGTGCCAAAAGTTATTGGATAAATATTTTATAAAGGGTAAAAAATGAATAAATTTTGGTCAACAATGTAAAGGACAAAAATTCTTTATTTATTATCAAGGGAGGATCCATTTCTTGAAAGCTGAGAAATATATAAAATAAAGTACTTACAATATTTACAAATGAATTTTTATTTGGGTTTTTATGTGTAAACATAAATAAATGTGAAGAAGAGAAGATAGGTGAGAAAGATAAAGATAAAAAGAGATAAGGATAAAAAAGGAAGAAACATGTTGTAATTGAATAAATATAGATTCCAACTACTCTAACATGTTGAAAATAACTAAAACAATGATATTTGAACTATAAACATTTGGGTAATTGTAGGGAATTGGGAGGCCAAAAAGTGGAATTTTTTGTCCAAGACGTGAAATAAGTGTAAAAGCATACATAATTTTAAAATAATGTGTAATTTTATTTTAAATAGGCTTGATAATACAAATCATATAATACATATGCGTAATTATGGATATATTTAAAAAATAAAATTAAACATTTCATTTCATTGTTAGAAGTTTTCATTACATACAAATGCTACCAACTTCATCAAATATGTGCTCATGTTCTACCATTCTACCCTAACAAACTTAATTAAATCCTCTTGAAAATATTGTTCAATGAGATGATAAATAATGTTACACAAGAGCAAAGGTAATTAAACTAATTTTATACCAATTAACAACAAATTTAGTAAAAAAAATTATTTTCATTGGATTTTTATTAAAACCATTTTTTCAATTTGTATAGATTATCAATTCCATTTACATGCAAAATAAAAAGTTGGAATGGAAGATAAAGAACAAAATACACAAAACCCTCCTAACTCTCCTACAATTTCACAAGACCCCCTTGGTAGTCAAGTGGATTTATCCACAAATATAATATAAAATAAAATACATGTTGAAGATATAATTGAGGCAATGAAGGACCCATGTTCAACCAACACCCACCATACATCTTTGTCAAATATATAGATTCATTACTAAGTGAATTTGACTCGATAATCAATCAAATTGATAGATATGTAAGCTTATAAAGGGAGAGATGTAGGTCCTATTATGCTAACAATTTGTTAGTGGCTAGTGTGAGAAAAAAAATAACAAAAGGCAAGATTTATGAAATATTCGTTAATCCAAGATCCAATGCACCACCTCTATTATAAACAATTTTTTCCATTCCACTGATGCCATAATGATTTCATAAGAGACAAATTTTGAATTAATGGTGGATGGTATATTTGATTTGAAACAACAATGAAGCTCTTTTATATTTTTAAAAAGAACTCTATTAAAAATTTATCCTCATTGAAATTCTTAATTATTTTATGTACTTAGAGTTTCAAGGACAAAGAAAAGGCTATACACATGATAGACTAGGTGCACGTTGTGGACCTTATCAGCTTATAAGAGTCCATATCTAAAATCTATGTTAGCCTAAGATAATCCCATTTGTAGTAAAGAAGGATTTAGAGATTGAATATTTTCATGTGCTTAAGAAATTTTCTGACACCAACATCTTGCATATGAGTCATTTTTATCACATTGATGTTGAAAAGGGTGAACATGGGGATGCTCTGGCTATCATTGATGCCCGACCACATCACATGAATTACTTACAATATTTACACATGAATTTTCATTGGGGTTTTTACATGTGAACATAAATGAATGTGAAGAGAAGAAGATGGGTGAGAAAGAGATAAAAACAAAGAAGGATAAAAAAATAAAAAAACATGTTGTAATTGAATAAATATAGATTCTAACTACTCTAACATGTTGAAAATAACTAAAACAATCATATTTGAACTATAAATATTTGGGTAAGTGCAGGAAATTGGGGGGGTAAAAAGTGGAATTTTTTGTCCAAGACATGAAATAAGTATAAACACATACATAATTTTAAAATAATGTGTAACGTTATTTTAAATGGACTTGATAATATAAATCCTATAATGCATATGTGTAATTATTGATATATTAAAAAATAAATTGAAATTGTTCATTTCATTGTTAGAAGTTTTCATTCCATTCAAACATGACCAACTTCATCAAATGTGTGCTCACGTTCTACCATTCTACCCTAACAAGCTTATTTAAATCTTTTTGAAGATATTGTTCAATGAGATGATAAATAATATCGCACAAGAGGAGAGGTAATTAAACTAATTTTATACCAATTAATAACAAATTTTATAAAAAAATATATTTTTTTTCATTGGATTTTTGTTAAAACCATTTTTTTGAGTTTATATACATTATCAAACCCATTTACGTGTAAAATAAAAAGTTAGAATGGAAGTTAAATAACAAAATCCAAAAAACCCTCCTAATTCTCCTATAATTTCACAAGACCCCCCAGGTAGTTAGGTGGATTTAGCCACAAATATAATAGAAAATAAAATACATGTTAAGGAGATAATTGAGACAATGAAGGACCCATGTTCAACCAACAACCACCATACTTCTTTGTCAAATACATAGATTCATTACTAGGTGAATTTGACTCAATAACTGTTCAAATTGATAGATATGTAAGCTTAGAGAGGGAGAGAAGTAGGTCCTAGTATGCTAACAATTTGTTAGTGGCTAGTGTGAGAAAAAATAACAAAAGAAAGGATTTATGAAATATTCATTGATCCAAAAGCCAATGCACCACCTCTATTAATAAAATTTTTGTTCCATTCCAGTGATGCCACCATGATTTGATACGAGACAACTTTTGAATTAATGGTGGTTTTTAGATTTGATTACCCACCTTGTAACAATAATGAAGTTCCTTTGTATTTGTTGACAAAACTCTATTACAAGTTTATCCTCATTGAAATTCCTAATTATTTTATTTACTCAAAGTTTCAAGGACAAGGAAAAATCTCTACACATGATAGACTAGGTGCATGTTGTGGACCTTATCAGCTTATAAGAGTCCCTATCTAAAAGCCATGTCAGCCTAAGACAATCCCATTTGCAACAAAGGAGGATTTAGAGATTGAATATTTTCATGTGCTTAAGACACTAACACCATCCTCCTGCATATGAGTCATTTTTCTAACATTGATGATGAAAAGGGTGAACATGGGGATGCTCTAGTTAGCATTGATTCCTGACCACAGTATTAAATATTATATGGTGTTATATGCACTGGACCTTCAGACAAGGATGAGGATGTGATGTATCCCAATCATGGTGGTGCTTATAGGGGTCTAGATGGCATGGTTCTAATTGAGTATTTTTTTATCCATACATTTGGTTTGGACATATCAACTTCATCTTTGTAGGTATCTTATATATTTTATATGTTGTAAAAAAAAGAATAAAAATTAATAATGTTTGACATCTAAATTTTATATATTTTTATATTTAAAAGTTAGTAATTAATTTACATATAAAATTTAGTAATACATATGTAGTTTTTTGTGTTCCATCAGGGGATGATCCCATCCATTTCACAACTAGAATGTGGACCATCCAATAATGCATATATTATTTTTACCCAACCAATGTATAAATATACAGATTTTTTTTTTTTAATAATAATATGGTTCATGTACATGTATTTACTTATGTACGTGTGTGTATGTTTATATAATATATGTATGTTTGTTTACATAATATATTATATAAAAAATAAGGATCTCTTATTTTTCCTCAATATTTGTTATGGAGTAAATCAATTGAAGACTATTAATTACTTTTCATAATATGGTGTTTGATCTTTATTTATAGCCAAATATTATTAATTAAAATTTAGACGGTATTAAATTAAGGTATTGTGTGTGTGTGTGTGTGTGTGTGTGTGTGTGTGTGTGTGTGTGTGTGTGTGTGTGTGTGTGTGTGTGTGTGTGTGTGTGTGTATTATATAAATTCATTTACATATATATTTAGATATTTAGAGGATTGAGATAAGATTGTAATTAAATTATTTGTAAAATTTATTAGTTAAAAAACAAGGATTTTTTATTTTCCCTCAATATTTATTATGGAGTAAATCAATTGAAGACTATTAATTACTTTTCATAATATTGTATTTAATCATTAATTAAACATTAATATTATTGATTAAAGTTTAGATGATATTAAATTAAAGTACTCTATAAATATATATATATATATATATATATACATATATATATATATATATATATATATATATACATATATATATATATATATATATATATACATATATATATATATACATACATATATATATATATATATATATATACATATATATATATATATATATACATATATATATATATATATATATATATATATATATATATATATTTGTATAAAATATTATATAAACTCGTTTACATATACATTTAAATATTTAAAAGATTGAAATAAAATTGTAATTAAATTATTTGTAAAATTTGTTGAAATTTTATATTTACTACTTAATAATTAATACTAATATGGATAATTGGGTATACATAAATTTAGATATCATATAAACTCATCTACTAATATATTATATAAACTTATATGTAATAATAATAAACCTTTAAATTGTATCACGTAGATAGGTAACAAAACTATTATAATACCAAACCATCAAATCTAATGCCATGCCATTCTAATAGTGCCACCTAACTACTATAATTTCAAGTGTTATGCTTTATCACTTAATGAAGAAATCTAAAATTAGCTAATAGTTGATCTGGTAGTTGGTATTCAAGCAGCTAAATTGCATTGGGATCTCCATACCACCAATATATTCCTATACACATTAACAAACAACACATTAAATGAAACATCAGTTCATAGTTAATTGGCATGGTAGGAAACATACCTTCGAGTACCTTACAAAAGGGCCTATAAATAAGAGATCTGAGCACCATTCTGAAGAAACTAAGGAAAAAAGAAGGAATCCATATCAAAATAGAAAGAAGGCAAGGATAGAGAGAGAAGAAAGGGTCATGCCTTGCTTAGAGTGGAGAGTTGAGTGGTTATGAGCCTAAATTACCTAGAGAAACCTACTTGTAATCAAAATATTAGCTCTGTTGTGTCAAAGATCTTATGTAATCTATTTGATTATTTAAAGAAATAAGTTTCAAATTTTTTGTCCTATGTGAATTTTTTTGAATGTGTAAGGAGGGATTTATTAATTTCATGGATTGACTTCCCTTCATTTGGAACTTCATTCCTAATACTTCACCAAAATGTCCTCTTGTGTACACAGACCCAATTAAGATTTGATTGTTATATAGGGGCATGAATCCCAAGGATGGTCATATACACAAAGTGTATGTTTCATGGATTGTATGAAATGCATAAAAGTGTATGCTATGGTGGGTGCCAAAATTTGTTGGATAAATATTTTATAAAGGATAAAAAATGAATAAATTTGGTCAATAATGTAAGGGACAAAAATTTCCTCCTCTATTATCAGGGGAGGATCCCTTTATTGAAAACTAAGAAATATAGAAAATAAATTACTTACAAACTTCACACAATAATTTTCATTGGGGTGTTTACGTGTGAACACAAATGAATGTGAAGAGAAGAAGATGGGTGAGAAAGATAGAGAAAAAAAGAGAGAAGGATAAAAAATGAAGAAACATGTTGTAATTGAATAAATATAGATTCCAACTACTCTAATATGTTTTTGATAAAGTAAGGTGGCAGACCAGGGGCCGAACCCTTATAGAGCAGAGAAAACAAGAAGGCAATCAAACAAAATATGCCTTCTCAAAAGAGACGGCACGATCAGAGTACCACAGACACAATAAACTAAATAAAACAATAAATAAAAAGATGAGAGTCAGAGAGATCTCTCCTTTATAACCATTGATTTGAGAAGGTCATTCAGTTTCTCAGTATTCTCTACATTGACAGTAGGCGCAGTATTACCCAATTTCTTCAGCATAGACATCTTTAGGAGAATTGAATTTTGGAGCCTAGTGCAAAGAATTAGAACTATAACCATTGATTTTAACTACTCTAATATGTTGAAAATAATTTAAAAAATGATATTTGAACTATAAACATTTAGGTAAGTGCAAATAATTAGAGGGTCTAAAAGTGGAATATTTTTTCCAAGATGTGAAATAAGTATAAACACGTATATAATTTTAAAATAATGTGTAATGTTATTTTAAATGGACTTCATAATATAAATCCTATAATGCATACGCATAATTATTGATATATTAAAAAATAAATTGAAATATTTCATTTCATTGTTATAAGTTTTCATTCCATACAAACGTGACCAACGTCATCAAATATGTGCTCACGTTCTACTATTCTACCCTAACAAACTTAATTAAATCCTCATGAAAATATTATTCAATGAGATGATAAATAATGTCGCACAAGAGGAGAGGTAATTAAACTAATTTATACCAATAAACACCAAACTTCGTAAAAAAATTATTTTCATTAGATTTTTGTTAAAACCATTTTTTCAATTTGTATAGATTATCAAACCCATTTACATGCAAAATAAAAAGTTGGAATTGAAGATAAAGAACAAAATTGACAAAGCCCTCCTAACTCTCCTATAATTTCATAATACCTCTGAGGTAGTCAGGTGTATTTATCTACAAATATAATAGAAAATAAAATACATGTTGAGGAGATAATTTAGATAATTGAGACAATGAAGCACCCATGTTCAACCAACACCCACCATACTTCTTTGTCAAATACATAGATTCATTACTAGGTGAACTTGACTTATAACTAGTCAAATTGATAGATATGTAAACTTATAGAGGAAGAGAAGTAGGTCCTAATATATAACAATATTTTGATATATAAACTAATTGAATAACTATATTTACCTATCAGTAAATATCAATCTATAAATACTAACTTACTATTTACCTTTTCAGTAAATACCAATTTCACCTAATGTGAAAACTAGATATTTGAACTACAAACATTTGGGTAAGTGCAAAGAATTGGAAGGTTTAAAAGTGGAATTTTTTATCCAAGACGTAAAATAATTATAAATGCATACATAATTTTAAAATAATGTGTAACGTTATTTTTAATGGACTTGATAATATAAATCATATAATGCATATGCGTAATTATTGATATATTAAAAAATAAATTGAAATATTTCATTTCATTGTTAGAAGTTTTCATTTCATACAAACATGACCAACTTCATCAAATATGTGCTCACGCTCTAGAATTTTACCCTAACAAACTTAATTAAATCCTCATGAAAATATTGTTCAATAAGATAATAAATAGTGTCTCACAACAGGAAAGGTAATTAAACTAATTTTATACCAATTAACACCAAGCTTAATAAAAAAAAATTATTTTCATTGGATTTTTGTTAAAACCATTTTTTTTCAGTTTGTATAGATTATCAAACCCATTTACATGCAAAATAAATAGTTGGAATGGAAGATAAAGAACAAAATCCACAAACCCCTCCTGACTCTCCTACAATTTCACAAGACCTCCCAGGTAGTCAGGTGGATTTAGCTATAAATATAATAGAAAATAAAATACACATTGAGGAGATAATTGAGATAATGAAGGACCCATGTTCAACCAACACCCACCATACTTCTTTGTCAAATACATAGATTCATTTCTAGGTGAAGTTGACTCAATAACTGGTCAACTTGATAGATATGTAAGCTTATAGAGGGAGAGAAGTAGGTCCCAATATGTTAATAATTTGTTAATGGCTAGTGTGAGAAAAAAATAACAAAAGACAAGATTTATGCAATATTCATTGATCCAAGAGCCAATGCACCATCTCTATTAATAATAATTTTTTTTCCATTCCACTCATGCCACCATGATTTGATAAGAGATAACTTTTGGACTAATGGTGGTTCGTAGATTTGATTACCCACCTTGTAACAACAATGAATTTCCTTTGTATTTGTTGAAAAAACTCTATTACAAGTTTATCCTCATTTAAATTCCTAATTATTTTATTTACTCAGAGTTCTAAGGATAAAGAAAAGGCTCTACACATGATAGACTAGGTGCACATTGTGGACCTTATCAGCTTATAAGAGCCCCTATCTAAAAGCCATGTCAACCTAATACAATCCCATTTGTAGTAAAGAAGGATTTAAAGATTGAAGATTTTCATGTGCTTAAGACACTTACAAACACCATCATCCTGTATATGAGTCATTTTTCTCACATTGATGCTAAAAAGGGTGGACATGGAGATGTTCTAGCTAGCATTAATTCTTGACCACATCATTGAATATTATATGGTGTTGTATTCACAAGACCTTTAGACAAGGATGAGGATGTGATGTATCCCAATTATAGTGGTGTTTATAGGGGTCTAGATGGCATGGTTCTAATTGAGGATTTTTTGATCCATACATTTGGTTTGGACATATCAACTTCATCTTTGCATGTATTTTATATGTTAGACATGTTGCAAAAAAATAAGAATAAAAATTAATAATGTTTAACATGTAAATTATATATATATATATATATATATATATATATATATATATATATATATATATATATATATATATATATATATATATATATATATTTAAAGGTAGTAATTAATTTACATAGAAAATTCAATAATACATATGTAAGTTTTTATGTTCCATTAGGAGATGATCCCATCCATTTCACAACTAGAATGTGGACCATTCAATAATGCATATATTATTTTTATTCAACCAATGTATAAATATATGGAGGTATTTTTTAATAATAATATGATTCATGTACATGTATTTACTTATGTACATGTGTGTATGTTTATATAATATATGTATGTGTTTATATAATATATTATATAAAAAATAAGGATCTCTTATTTTTCCTCAATACTTGCTATGGAGTAAGTCAATTGAAAACTATTAATTACTTTTCATAATATGGTATTTGATCTTTAGTTAAAGCCCAATATTATTAGTTAAAGTTTAGACGGAATTAAATTAAGGTATTCTATATATATAGGATTGAGATAAAATTGTAATTAAATTATTTGTAAAATTTATTAGTTAAAAAACAAGGATTTATTTATTTTCCCTCAATATTTATTGTGGAGTAAATCAATTGAAGATTATTAATTGAATTTCATAATATTGTATTAATCATTAATTAAACCTTAATATTATTGATTAAAGTTTATATGGTATTGTTTTTACTCTATAAAAATATTGATCATCTGTGTGTGTGTGTGTGTGTGTGTGTGTGTGTGTGTGTGTGTGTGTGTGTGTGTGTGTGTGTGTGTGTGTGTGTGTGTGTGTGTGTGTGTGTGTGTGTGTGTGTGTGTGTGTGTGTGTTTGACATGACAGACTTGGGTTTGTTGCACTACTTCTTTGGCATCGAGATCTCACAGTCAGATTCAGGGATTTCTCTTACACAGCATAAGTATGCTCTTGACTTATTGGCTCAATTTCACATGGTTGATTGCAAGCCATCTCTGACTCCCTTTCTATCAGGAGTCAAGCTTGAGGCTAATTGTTCTTCACCAATAGTTGATGCCACTTAATATCGACAACTTGTTGGTAGTCTCATCTACTTGACTCACACCAGGCCCGACATTTCATATATAGTGGGACTTGTCTCTAGATTCATGTAGAACCCCATGAGCTACATTGGAAAGCAGCTAAGAGGATCTTGCATTACATATAGGGTTCACATAGATACGAGATTCATTACAGATTTGGCATAGAGGTTGACTTGGTTGGATATACAGATTCAGATTGGTCTGGTGGTTCACAAACTCGCAAGTCCACTTCTGGTTATAGTTTCTCTCTAGGTTTTGGTCCTATCAGTTGGTCTAGCAAGAAGCAGAATGCTATTGCTATATCATCCATAGAGGTAGAGTATAAGGAAGCTGTTAATGTAGCTACTGAGGCTATTTGGATTCAGGGGATTCTTTCTGAGTTTGGAATTCCTATCAGGTAGCCCACCATCATTTATTGTGACAACCAGAGTACCATTTAGATTTGCAAGAATCCAATTTGGCACTAGCAGACCAAGAACATAGAGATTCACATGCATTTCATTTGAGAGCTTATTCATAGTCAATTCATTGACTTGATATTTTTCCAGTCTTTAGAGCAGGTTGTAGACATCTTCACCAAACCTTACACTGAGAGTAAGTTCATTCATCTATGAGCTCTTCTTGGGGTACGGTCCACATCTGTAGCAACATCATCTTCAAGGGGGTCCTTCTAGCCTCTTCTTTCTTTTGTCTCTCTTTTGGGGGGGGGAGTTTTTTTCCTATGGGTTTTCTCCTTTTCTCTATCTTATGGGAGATTGCATTTGTACATGGGTACCTCATCAGGCCTAGTTGTCGGGACCCATTTCTATTTCCACACTGCCCACCTAAGCTACGCTTATGGGGGGTATTATTGTAGGTTTTTATTTTTCCCTATTTATTAATTAGAGAAATTGTATTTCTTGTGCATACATGGAGTTTTCCTACATTTGTGGGATAGGCTAGCTTATGTGGAGGTGTGTGTCATAGATGTGTCATAGGTGTCATAAAAATGTCATAAGTAACTCCCTTGATGGGAGTTACTTCTATATTATTAACACCTTGTCACCACCTTTCATGGAGGAGTTACATTCTATTCTTGGGGTGCCTTGTCCACCTTTTGTGGAGGCGTTACTTTCATACTCTCTTATTTGTATTCCTCACTTTGGCCATCTCATGCTAATCAGATTTTGGTTTTCTCCATTTTGTCTTGTGCAATTTCTCTTATTGTGTTAATTTCAAATTGCTTTAGCATCTTGTGGTGTGCGCTTGCTTCAACTAGTGTGATCACATCTCTATTGCACTCGCATTATCCAGATTCTAGAAACAACTCCAATAAGATCAACATCTTCCTTCTTCTCCTCCATTTAAACTGAAGCATGGAATTTTTTCACAACTTTATGAGAATTGATAACACATTTTTCTAAGGGAGTTTCTTGATATACCTCAACAAACAAACCATCTTAGGTATCCATACCCATGTTTTAACTTTATCATTTAGTCTAGAAGATTCATTTCTCTTATCATGACTTGAGAACCTACTTGAGCAAAATTTAGCAATATGACTAGTCTTATGACAACTGTAGCAAATAGTACTACTAAACTTACCTTTGCTCTTATTGTTCCTTCTTCTATGTTCCCATGACAACCTATTCCTTGAGGCCATTCTAAAATACTTTTATCTATGACCAAACCTATAAAACACAAATCAATTACCATAAAATGAACTTCAATACCTTATATCATTTGGTTGTCTAATATATCTTTTGAACTTCTTGTCTTCATTAAAATGATCTACCTTTTTTTCATCCTTCTTGGCTACAACTATCTCTTTGCCTTTCTCAACCTTGCTCATATTGTCTTTGAGTAGCCCATGCACAAAATTCAAGGAACTTTGATAAGTCTTAAACTAATCACACCCAAATTCATTTGATTTCAATCTTGTATTTTCATCCTTGATGAACTTCTCACTATCTTTATCATTCTTGCTCACCTTGACTAAGAGTTGATCCAACTCTATCTTGTACTTCTTATCTTTTTATTATCCTGATTTTAGGTATGCATTTTTAGCATATAATTGATCCTTAATATCCTTTATATAATTCTCATCTTCTTTTTCCATTATGACAATGTCAATCTTCAAGGTACAAACTTAATCCTCAAGAACCTTGACCATAGATCTCAACTCTTTATTATCTTTCCTTAGTTGCTTAGCTATCTTGTGATTCTAGGATCACCTAAAATTTATCAATCCTCCTCCAAAGGACCTAATTTGATGCCAATTATTGGAAGCACAACTAATGAGAGTGGGGGTGAATCAGTGTGTAAACATTTCATTTAATTCTATTCATCATTCTTAAACTAGCATAGAGATATAATAATGTATAGAAACACAATCACATAAGCATGATTCAAGTTATCAACACATGAACACCACATCTATGTGTGAAAACCTCATGGGTAATAAAACCCATTGTCACACCACTTTGAATAATATCTTATAAGAAATGAAACAAAATTTAGTGAGTCACCAACCCTACAAGGAACACTGACTCCTCATTGGTTAGACACTAACCCAAATAATCCTTTACCAAGCTCCAAATTGTAAGGAGACTATAACCATATAATTAAATTGTAACAAACCCATACAATTCAAGGACACTTATTCAAGCTCCAACCTATGAATCATATACAACTCCCTTCTTGACTAAGTACCAACCGAACCAAGATAAGTTTTATCACCTCAAGATACCTTATTTCTCTCTCAACTGGTGGTGACTTCTTATTTAGATATCTATCTACATTCCACTCTCTATCATACACATATAACACTCTTATTATGTATATTTTATGGTCTCTCAATCATCAATCCACTCATTCATCTCTCCTTATCCTTCCACCCCTCTCAAACAACCTTCTAGGCTCATTCAATCAACATGCCTCTTCTAGGTTCATTAGGTCAATCGACCTTGTAATCTACCTGCTTAAGATTTTTTCATATACTCATCATGATTTCTTTCCTCTTTTTATGGTCCTTAATGACCTGATTCTACTCCTCCAATATCTCTTTTCTTCGCTTATATCTACAATCTTCTAACTAGCACAAATAGGCCAATGAGGCCTTGTTTTTATACTCTACACTTATTCTTTCCCATATTGGTTGGCCAAAAAATTTAACCTACTTGGATAAAAATAAAAATATGACCATACACATGTTTCAAATAATAAAAAATAATTACACAAGTTGGTCATACCCCTTAAGTTCCAAAATGTCCATTAGGCCTAAAGGATACCTGATGTAATTAGGTTTGTCTTAAGCACATTTATCCTCAACCAACACTTGAAAAAGCTCAAAAAATTCTTAAATATACCAATGATTTCATCCATTTAGTTCTACACCACATGTACATCCAATTCACCACTTGAACCATGCCAATAAGCTAACTCACCACTAGCCCTTCATACACACAGAAAGTCTATTTTACACAATTGAAGTAAACAACCAATTTTCCCACATAAACACATCAATAAATAATATGTATACAGAATTCATGACCTCATGGTCATTATAATATCCATTGGACTTCATCAAATAGTCCAAAAGTCCTCAAACAGATTCTTGCAATATGACCACTCAAAATGGTCAAATACTATCAAAATACAATCAACATCATTTGATCACCAATATTTGCATATACACTTGTAATGAATACAAATATATTCACACTAACCTTATAGACTTCTATAACATACTCATATTCAATGGGTTATTCAACTTTAATAAAAACACAATACACAGAGACAATAAAGATTTTTGACATACCTTTTCATCTGAAGAATCTTCTTTGTAGTTTAGAACCTCATCACTAGGTACATACAACTAATGTTCTTTGCATGAAACGTACTCAAAAACAATAGGATGTTCACTTGGATCCATATTCACTTTTGAACTAACCTCAACTAGGACCTTGTTCCTCTCCTTTAGCTTGGTCTCTTTATCCACAACATGAGCAAACAATGAGAGCCCTTGATAATCTTTAACTTATAAAGCATTATCCACCATAGCAAATAGATTACTTGGACTAGCAGACCCATCATGACTAAAACTTACCACCTTGTGTTTCCATGAGTTAACTTGCCTTCTTCCTTATACTCTAGGATCTTGATTGAATTCATTTTAATTTGATGACCTTTACTTGCATAACCTATTAATGTGATCAATCTTCTCATAGTTGTAGCAAACCATTATTTTTAAAGTGAACTCAACTTGCCCTACCTGATATGGAAAAAATATTGTAATGTGTCCTATGTCATAACAACTAAAACAAGAATAATAATAAAAAAAAGATAGAGCAAAGGAGCGGAGGAGTGGAGGAGTGAAGCATGTGGACAATATTTGAAACTAGTTTTTTCCTACCTAGTTGGGCCCCTTGAGTGTGACAGGCAGGACCACGGATCCAATGGAGGTCATTGCAGGTAGCAATACCTCTGGGGATTTGTCCAAGAATCTATTAGGGGATATTCCATCTAATGGATGGAAGAAGGCACTCATAGGTGAAAATACGTGTCCATCGAAAGGCATGTCGAGCCTCCCTGTTCTCTCGGAGGGCAAGATGTTGAGTATCCCAGACGATCTAGTGGAGGAAATAGTGGTATCCATGGACCTTACGCTAGTTGGTAAGTTTTTTTATTTCCATCCTAATATCAAAATGCTTAGAAGATGGATTCTGTCTAGGTGGAAAGTCAAAGGTAGTGTTTCAATCACAGCCATGGCTAGAGGTCTATTACTTTTTAGATTTATGAATAGGGAGGACATGATCGCTACCCTTACTAGAGGTCCCTGGCTATTTGGACCACATTCTCTAGCCTTATGTTCATGGAAACCAGGATTTGATTCTAACTCAAACCTCAATAAGACAGCACCTGCTTGGGTAAGATTACCAGGATTCCCTTTGGAATTTTGGGATAAAAAAATCTTCACAGCCATTGGCTATTCTATTGGTCAATATGTCACCTCAAATCATATAACCAGAACTAAGTCCAGATGTGTGTTTTCTAGACTCTGTGTTAATGTTGAAATAAATAAGACTCTCCCTATGTCAATTGAGCTTAACTCTAAATATGGAACCCGGACTCGGCCAATTACTTATGAGAATGCTACCACTTTCTGTCAAATATGTAAGAGGAAGGGACATCTAATGACACAATGCAAAGTGAAGCAAAGGGGGATGAAATAGGATTCCTAGAATGTAGAGGAGGAGCAAGTGAACATCAAGTAGGAAATAGAGAATAATGTGGAAATTCCTGACAATACAGGAAAAGGAGAGGAGGGGAAGGGAAAGGAGGCTACCCCTAGCAGTGAAGGTGAAGTTGTCCCAAAGAAAATTATAGGATTAGATGATAGTCAGAAGGCTACAGAAGGAGAGGAGGAGAAGAGAAAGGAGGATATCATCAATAGTGAGGGAAAAGAGGTCCCAAAGGAGAATATAGTATCTGACAACAGTCACAAGGCCACATTTAACATAGTCTACACTTTAGAAAAATAGATTAATATGTTTAAGGAAGGGGCAAGAGGGGACCTTTTGCCAAAGGAAGTCAATGAAGATGACACAATTTCAAGGATTGGACAAGAAGAAGTAACACCTAAAAGTCACACTCAATGAGTACCAGATCCACAGTCAAATATAGACTTTTTTGTGATCTGGAAGATGGAGGCTAGGTAGGAAACTACTTGGCAATAGAGGCAGTAGGACAAGATGGCAGTAATGAACAGGAAGAATGGGTTACCCCAAATAAAAAGATCTAGAAAGGTAAAAAATATGCAGATGTTGGTACTGAGTCCAAACAAGGGAGGCCAACCCTAATGGAAATAAGACAAAGAGAGATTGCTAGGGAGATTACCAGTGGAAAATAGAAAACATTGGAGTCCCAACCCTCCAAACTCTCTAAATGAGAATATTATCATGGAATTTGAGGGGATTTAATAGTCCCTCAAAGCAGTTTGAGGTTAAAAACTGCATTTTAGATAATAAACTAGATAGTATATTACTCCAAGAAATCAAGATGAAAGAGGAGAATTTTGCAAAAATTGCTAACTATATATGGCCTAAGGCGGCTATTTGTATTAGTTCTACTGAAGGGGCTTCAGGAGAGATTATCACTATGTGGAATAGTGCTAAAATCCAAGGATCTCTTATGGCCCATCATAAGCACTTTTTGATTACCAATTTTTCCATGAATTCCTTGAACTGGATGTTGGTAAATGTTTATGCACCAAATAATAGAGCTTTGAGATAGAAATTATGGATAGATTTGAGTAGATACAGGAATAATCCTCAAAATTCTAAATGGAGGTTAGCCAGATATTTTAACACACCTTTATACCCTTCTAAAAAATAGGGTGGAATTATTGATTACTCGGACAACATGTTCAACTTTGCTAAATTCATCAATGATTGGGGATTATTGGACATAGAGCTGCAGAACCAAAATTTTACTTAGACCAATTGAAGAAGAGGAGATCAAATGATTCAAGTTAAATTAGATAGATTTTTGATATCAAGCAACTGGAATGATTATCAGAATATGCAGGCATAGGCTCTCCCAAGAACCATTTCTGACCACTACCCGATTATCCTTAATTGGAGAGATCAGGGACATCACAGACATCCTCCATTCTATTTTGAATCTATGTGGATTAAACACAAAGGTTTTAGACAAATGGTGGCTCAATGGTGGAATATTCCCATTCAAGGTACTCCCATGTTTAGAATAGTCAAGAGACTCCAACACATTAAACAAGAAGTTTATGGCTGGAATAGATATAGTTTTGGGCAGGTTTTCCAGCAGAAGAAAAATATAATGGGAAAACTCAAGGCTATTCAGTAACTGATTGATCAAGGGGATGACTCTGAGGGCACCTTAGAAGAAGAGAATAGTCTATTTTAAGAATGGAAGAATCTGATGGAAAGGGAAGAGGTTTTCTGGAAACAAAAATCCTGTGTTCAATGGCTCAAAGAGGGTTATAGGAACACTACTTTTTTTCATCTCTCAGCTATGAAACATAGAAAAGCCAACTCAATAACTAAGCTTGTCCTAGATAATGGAGACATTATTACTAAGGATAATGAAATAGGGGAGTAAGCCAGGGTGTTCTTTCAGAATCTGCTTACGAAAGAAAACAATAATGATAGAATTGATAGATCTATGAGTCAATTCATTGATAAAATCCCCTGTTTGATAACAAAAGAAGATAATCTAGAAATGTTAAAGCCTGTATCTGATGCAGAAGTACATGTTATTTTATTCTCCATGGGTGATTTTAAAGCCCCAGGTCTCGATGGCTTTCCTCCTATATTCTTTTAAGAATATTGGGAGATTGTTGGAGCAAACCTCATGACTGCAGTTCATGATTTTCTCAGATCTAGAAAACTTTTGAAATAAGTCAATAATACCTTCATTGTACTTGTTCCTAAAAAATCTCAACCTTTACACCTTGATGATTTCAGACCCATTAGCTTATGCAACACTATGTATAAGATATGTCTAAACTGTTGGTTTTGAGAATTCAACCCTTGCTTGACAAAATTATTTCTCCTACTCAAAAAATTTTCATCCCAGGCAAACAGATTCTTAATGCTGTGATCACCACACATGAGACTATCCACTCCATGGATAAGAGTAGAATCCCTTGGATGGCCCTCAAGCTTGATATATCCAAATCTTATGATATAGTCTCATGGACTTTTCTATTCCAAGTGATTAGAAAAATTGGGTTTAATGATAAATTGTCTTGCTTATTATGGAATGCGGTCTCTTCTGCTAAATTCTCAGTGCTGGTTAATGGTGTTCCTAGAGGGTTTTTCTCCTCCTCAAGATGAATTTGTTAGGGAGACCCTCTCTCCCCATACCTATTCATCATTATGGTTGAGGCACTAGGAAGATACATATAAGCTGATATAGTTTCAGAAAAGCTAGTAGGCATCAAACCTACCTCTTCCCTTCATCTTATGGTTATACAACAGTTTGTGGATGATACCATCTTATTTGGTATCTCATCAGTGATCGAAGCTATAATATGGAAGAATATACTTAATGATTATGCCAGAGACTCAAGACAAAGAATAAATTTCCAAAAAAGTAATGTGTACTTCTTCAACACTCCCAATGAACTTAGACATATAATCATTGATATCTTAGATTGTGTTGAGGCTGGCCTACCAGCTACCTACCTAGGTCTCCCACTCTCGATCAAAGAGGTATCTTTAGGTTTTTGGAATGGTATTATGGAACGTACATAGAGGAAACTTCTTGGGTGGAAGGGGAAACTACTCAGTAGTGCGGGTAAGATGCAACTTCTTCGGACATCCTTGTAAGGTATTCCTACTTACTTCATGTCTCTTTTTAAAATTCCTACATATTTTGTTGAAAAGCTGGAACAGATCCAAAGGAAATTTTTATGGATGGGAGTGGAAGACAAACAGAGAATGTCTTTAGTCAAATGGGAAAAAGTGTGTCTTCCAAAATCACATGGTGGACTTAATATAAGATCCATCAGGAAAATGAATAAAGCCCTCCTCTCAAAAGTTAGTTGGAATCTGATTCACAACAACAGTTAGTGGGGGGAAATAATGTATGCCAAATACATGCATAGCATTGATGATTCTAACTTTCTTCAACAGGTGGGATTACCCTAGGGGTCTGTGATATGGAATAAAATGCTAAAAAGTAGAAGTCTTCTCAAATAGGGAATTAGGTGGAAGCTTGGAAATGGCTGGCAGATTAAATTTTGGGAGGATAATTGGTTAAGAGACAAGCCTCTCATCTCCCAAGGAAACTATGGAGAAATTGTAGGCCTGACTACTCAGTTCTTTGGTGATAGGGTTAGTGATTATATGGAAAATAACAATGGGATAAGGAGCTAGAAAAACCTTTTAGATTGTTGTGTGCACAGACCTGAGCTTATCCTAAGAATTTAGGAGATCTATCAATGTGTTCAAGAGATCAGAATCCCACTCTTCCCTTGGGAGGATGAACAATACTAATGGCCAGATAAGAATGGATCATTCTCTGTCAAATCTGCTTATCATCTGCTTACACTTGAAGCTCAGAATAAGGAGGTATGGAAAAAGGTTTGGAATCATAAACTCATTCCAAAGATTAACTTGTTTTGGTGGGTTGCTTCCCATAACAAAATCCTTACTCAGGACAACCTTCAAAAGAGGAGGTTTACTTTGGTCAATAGATGTTTTCTGTGTGGTTCTAGAGAGGAATCAGTTTCACACCTATTCATACACTATGAGTTTACCCAGGATTTATGGGGCAAAATACTTTCCAACTTTGGCATTGAATGGGTTTGCAATTCTGACCTTAAAGAAGTAATTCTTAGCTGGAACTCAACCTTCACACATCCCTGGATTAAGGAACTATGGAAGCAAGCTCTACCATGCTTGAGTTGGACTTTATGGAAAGAGCAAAATCATAGAATTTTCAGGGACACTACTTGAAATGTTGCTCAAGTGTTTAACTCCTTTGCTAAGACCATCTTGGAAAGTGTTACAACAACTCATATTAGTATTGTGGAGAAACCCCTATCTAAATTTGAAAGTCAAATTGCTGCCAAATGGAAGGTTTTAAACCTTATCCCTAGGCATGATAATTCCAAAATTCTTCAGAGACTTCATACTAAATGGATACCACCTAAACCCAATTGGATGAAACTTAATTTTGATGGGGCATCCAAGTTGAATGGTAAAGCAAGTGGAGGAGGAATAATAAGAAATGAAAAAGGAGGGATGTTTGCTGTCTATGCTAGTGGCATGGGTTTCTAGAGCAATAACTATGCTGAAGCTATGGCCTTACTCTAGGGATTAAAGTTAGCTATATCCCTAGGAATTAGAAATTTGAATATTCAAGGTGCTACATCCCTAACCTATCACATGTATGAGGATAGTATTAGCCAACTTGTGGCTTACTTATCCCTCTTTGACATTATATTACATTTATCTATGCTTTCTTAGATTAGTAGGTCGGCCTATGGAGTAACCATGGCCTAGTTAGACTATATATATGAGGTAGTGGGTAATCATTTATCATCATATTGTGAATTCTGCTCTTATTGAATCTTGTGGAGGTTTCCCCCTTAAAGTGGCTTATCTATTATCATATATTTGGATATATTTCAGTCATATTTGGATATAATTATACTTTTATACTTAATTCTTGAAGTAATTTCATTACAAGTGGTATCAGAGCTGCAATTTGGGCAATCTTGTGGGCGAGACACTAAATTTTTAAATTTTGTGATATATAAAAATTGGTTGTGAATTTCTCTAAAAATTTTTTACTAGGGGTGCTAAATAATCAAATTAAGCTTCCATTAAAATTTCAGCTCATTTGGATTCTTTTTCAAAAGTTATCACTATTTTATGGTTTTTCATAAAATTACTCTATAGTGCACAATTCAAAAAAAATTTTTGAGTTCTTTACATTTTTGGAAATCTTAGAAAAAATTGGCTACAATTTTTTCTTTGTATATTTTGATTTGAGGCCGAAATAATTCCAAAATTGCTTGGTCAAAGTTGGGTCAAAAGTGTCAATAAGGGTCGACATCGTAAAACCCTTTTATGGCAGGTCCACAAACTCAGGGCTGAGGAAAGGGTGCTGAAACTCTAGGTAAAACTCCTAACAAGGATGAGATGAAGTTAGAAGGGGGATGTAATAAACCCTTTGTACCAGGGTTTTTTGACATAGATCACAAAGTGAGCCAGCTTGACTATAGTATGCAAGGCATTCAGAGTGAGGTGTAAGACATACAATCTAATATGCAATCCATACAAGATAGTTTGGGAGATATCATGAAGGCTTTGAACATTAATCAATCAAATCATCAAGATAACTCTATTTCACAAACCCACCAGGGTGGTTCTCCTAACCAGTTTACTTCAAATCCAACTCCATGGCCACAGAGGAGCCTATTACCAAAGGTGGATATGCACAAATTTGATGGAAAAGATCCACTAAATTGGCTCAATCAAATGGAGATTTTTTTTGACCTACATCAGATTCCAAGTGGATAGAAGGTTACCATGGCATCCTTGTATCTTAAACCTGTTCAATTAATTTGGTATTGATGGTTGTGTGATCAAAAGAAAAAGAGGACTATCAATGTCACCTGGTCAGTTTTTATAGAGGAGCTATAATTACACTATGTTAATAGTGTGATAGATAATTACTTTAGCCAACTAGCAAAATTGTGACAAACTAACTCCGTCAAGGATTATATTCATCATTTTCAAAACTTATCCTTACATGTGGAGACAATTTTTGAAGCAAACCTGAATGACCTTTTTTTGGGTGGACTCAAGGACCACATTCAACATGAGGTATGCATGTTTAATCCACTTAATATTTTTGAATCTATTATCCTAGCATGTAGAGCTGAGGAAAAATTCATAGCCAACAATAAGTAGCCATTCACTCACTTCAAAGATCGTAGCATATCGTCACTAACATTTCCTCCACCTACTAGATTGACCCCTCAGCAAATTGAAGAGAAGCGTGCAAAAGGATTATGTTTTGGTTGTGATAGCAAGTGGAGTGAAGGACATAGATGTGTTGAGAAGAAGTTATTCTACATTGAGGGACCAAATGAAGATGAAGAAGTAGATGATGCCTCCAATGACGATGAGGAAGATATAGAGGAGATACCTAAAGATTCCCAACCTACAATCTCTTGTCATGCAATTGTAGGTATTAGCACTCCACAAACTCTTAAGGTGGTGGGTTTCCTTAAGAAACAGAAGGTGATAGTGTTGATTGATTTAGGGAGCACACATAACTTTATAAACCATAAGTTGGCCACTCGATTAAACTGTTTCATCTACCCAGCACTAAAATTTTAGGTCATGATTGTAGATGGTGGCATAATTAATTATTCAAGCAAATGCCATAGTATTAAGCTTACTATGGGTGGGTACAATCTCGACTCTCCTATGTTTTCTATTCCCATGGGTAACACAGACATTGTTTTGGGAGTCCAATGGCTCACAACCTTAGGTACCATTGAGATGAACTTCCAAGAACTATTCATGCGCTTTCATTCTGAAGGTAAGAAAATTGAACTACATGGATTACATGCAAAATATCCACAATTGGTTAGTTCACATCAGATGACCAAGATGCTAAAAAAGGGGGCAGAGGGAATTATTGCACGATTATGCTCCATATAATTTCAACCCACACAGGTATCTACACATCCTGATCTACAAATAATTCTTGAAGACCACTCATCTATTTTTGGGGCCATGCCAAAAGGACTACCACCAAAAAGAGAACATGATCACGCCATTCAACTAATTCCAGGTAGTCAACCACCAAATATCAAACCATATAGATTTTCATATGCATAAAAGAGTGAAATTGAAAAGATGGTCCATGAGATGCTAGAGGCAGGGATCATCAAGCATAGCCAAAGTGCATATTCATCACCAGTGGTCATGATGAGGAAGAAGGATGACACATGGAGGATGTGCCTAGATTATAAGTAACTTAACAAGTACACCATCAAAGATAAGTTTCCTATTCTAGTAATTGATGATTTACTTGATGAGTTACATGGTGCTAATTATTTCACAAAATTAGATCTTCACTCGGGGTACCATCAAATTAGAATCAAGGATGAAGATGTTCATAAAAATACTTTTAGAAAACATGAGGGCCATTATGAGTTTTTGGTAATGCCCTTTGGCTTACAAATGCACCATCTACTTTTCAGAGCTTGATGAACACTATTTTTAGGCCTTTTTTAAGGAAGTTTGTGCTAGTTTTCTTTGATGACATATTGATTTATAGTCAGACAAGGGAAGCACATCTGCAACATGTGAAACAGGTGTTGATAATTTTGGAGAAGCACCAAATTTATGCGAAGCCATCTAAATGTGCTTTTAGAGTATAGGAGGTAGAGTACCTCGGTCACATTGTTTCCCATGAAGGGGTCGAAGTTGATCCCCAGAAGATCAAAGCGATAATGGAATGGCCCATGCCAAAAACTCTCAAAAACCTTTAAGGGTTTCTTGGACTAACAGGTTACTATAAAATATTTGTGAAAGGTTATGGCAGCATAGCAGCTCCACTCACTACATTGCTAAAGAAGGATGCTTTCCATTGGAATGACGATGCCACCAAAGCATTTGAGAAACTAAAAGTAGCTATGTGCACCACTCCAGTTTTGGCTACTCTAGACTTCTCACAAACATTCACTATTGAATGTGATGCTTCTGGGTCTAGATTGGGGGTAGTACTAATGCAGGAAGGAAGACCCATTGCATTTGAAAGTCATCAATTCAAAGGTAAGAATCTACAAAAACTTGTCTATGAGAAAGAAATGATGGCTATTCTTCATGCAGTTAAACAATGGAGGCCTTATCTGATGGGTAGACACTTTAAGGTGAAAACGGATCATGATAGTCTCAAATACTTTTTGGCGCAAAGATTATCATTTGAGGAACAACAAAAATGGGTAACCAAAATGTTGGGTTATGATTTTGAAATCATCTACAAGAAGGGTAAAGATAATGTAGTAGCAGATGCACTATCTAGACGGGATGCATCCACAAAAGCATTACTTTGTGCAATGTCTATATTGCAAGCAGATTGGGTGGATGAAGCTAGGTTAGAATGGGAGCAAGACAAGGATACATAGGGTCTGATTCAGAATCTCCAGCAAGGTAATTTATCCTCTGACAAATTTGAATGGAAAGGTAATGTCTTATGGTATAAGGGTAGGTTATACTTATGCAAAAATCCAAAGCTTAAGCATAAGATTCTTGTAGAGTTGCATGCATCTCCACTTGGGGAATACTCAGGGTTCTTGAAAACTTATCATAGAATTAAGAAAAAATTATTTTGGAAAGGACTCAAGGGAGATGTACAAAATTTTGTGGAAGAATGCTTGATATGCCAATAGAATAAAGGTGAAATAGTTAAGACCCCAGGTTTGTTACAACCATTAGCAATTTCTAGTCAAAGGTGGAAGGAGGTTTCCATGGATTTCATCACTGGGTTGCCTTGTTCTAATGGTAAGAATGTTATTTTGGTCATTGTGGATAGGCTTACAAAATATGCCCATTTTTGTGCTCTCTAACACCCATTTTTAGCAAGTACAGTCGCATCTATTTTTATCGAAGCAGTTCTCAAATTACATGGAACCCCAAAAATAATTGTAAGTGATCATGATCCTATTTTCACTAGTAATTTCTGGACTAAACTATTTTCTTGTTTCGGTACTCAGCTAGCTCATAGCTCATCTTACCACCCCCAATCTGATGGACAAACTGAAGTGGTTAACAAATGTTTAGAGGGGTATCTCCATTGTTTTTTATCAGATAAACAAGAACATTGGGTTAAATGGCTACCACTTGTAGAATGGTGGTATAACACATCTTTCCATACCTCTTTTAAAATGTCTCCATTTCTAGCACTATATGGTTACCATCCACCTTCCATCACTTCATTAAAGGTGCACACCAAGGTTTGAGATGTGGAAGAGCACATTCAACATCAACAAGAGGTTTTGGCTAGTTTGAGAGAGAATTTGGCCTTGGCACAAAATAAGATGAAGCAACAAGCAATCAACACCGGAGTGAGCAAAATTTTGAGGTGGGTGACTGGGTATTTATTCGTTTGCAACCTTACAAGTAGATGTCCTTGAAGCAACAAAAAAAGGACAACAAACTTGCTCCAAAGTATTATGGCCCTTATTATGTTCTAAAAAAAATTGGAAGTGTGGCTTACAAGCTTGAGTTACCTCATTCATCTCACATACACCCAGTATTTCATGTTTCTTATTTGAAGAAGGTCATTGGATAGAAAGTTTCCACCCAGATAGAGCTCCCAGAACTAGATGAAGAAGGATGAGTCATTTTGGACCCAGAGAAGATCCTCTAAACATGTACTAAGAGGTTGAAAACCTAAGAGATTAAGGAATATTTGATCAAGTGGAAAAACCAAAGTAGTGAAGATGAAACTCGGGAAGGTGAAGAATTTCGGCAACAACATCTAGAGTTGTTCAACGTTGAGGAAAACATTGGTTTGAAGGGGAAGGGCATGCTACACCCCTAACCTATCACATGTATGATGATAGTATTAGCCAACTTGTGACTTACTTATCCCTCTTTGACATTATATTACATTTATCTATGCTTTCTTTAGATTAGTAGGTCGGCCTATGGAGTAACCATGGTCTAGTTAGACTATATATATGAGGTAGTGGGTAATCATTTATCATCATATTGTGATTTCTACTCTTATTAAAGCTTGTGGAGGTTGCCCCCTAGAAGTGGCTTATCTATTATCATATATTTGGATATATTTCAGCCATATTTGGATATAATTCTACTGTTATACTTAATTCTTGAAGTAATTTCACTACACAAGGAGATTCTAATTTGATCATAGATGCTATTAATAAATCATCTAACATTGGTATCCATCTAAAAGACATCATTACATACATCCATTTTCTTTTACAAAAGTTTTTCAAAGTTGAGATTACCCACACCTACAGAGAAGGTAAAAGGGTCGTTGATGTTTGTGCCAACCTTGGTCAGCAATTCTCAAGATGGAGGTTATGGTGACAAGGGGCTCATATACCCCCAAATATTAGAGAGATCATTTAGAAGGAGATGGTAGAGCATGAATGATTCACATTGATGATGAAGATAGCTTTCAAAGGCAATCCACATGGAGAAGGCCATTACAGATCATGAAAGCAGTGGGTAATCCAGGAAATGCTAACAGTGAGAACAATGAGAATCTTAAGGATCTTGTTAATTCTATAGTTATGTAGTTTCATCCTTTTTGACTCTAGTCTTTCTAGTGTTATGTTTTGCTTTTGACTTTATTTCTCAGCTGTGCCATTGGTTCAGTGTTGGCATCTTTTGTTTGCCAGCCTTCCTATCTTTTTTGATTGTATAGGGTTCGGCCCCTGGTTTGCCACCTTAATTAATAAAAAATAACTAAAACAAAATCTTTATTTTGAAGAATACTCACATTTTCTTACCTTATTTTGACACTACTTATCAAAGTGTCCATCTATAAGATAGTTGAAGCACTTAACTTTATTCACACCTTTTGAATGATGACCCACATCATATTTCCATGCAAACTCATTTATAATAGGTATCTTGCATTCTCTATCTCTATGCCCAAATTGATTACATGTGTAACAATAACCATTGAAACCCACCTTCTTTCTTTATCTAATGATTTGTCTTAAAATTATGATTGTCCTTGTTCACATTAGTCTTCATCCTATCTTGATTTACATTATTTTGTTCTTATTCATATCCAAGACCAGTTTTATAACTAGCATGTTTTTGACCACTCAAAATATTGTCTAGATCACTTTAGATCTCTAAAAATCTCATAAATGACTTCACCTTACTAGATGTCTTCTCTAACTCAAATTTCAATGACCCATTTTAAATTACATCCCTTGAACATTCATCTTCTTTGGCTTTCAGGCTTGTAAATAGAATTTCTAATTGACAACTAAGATGCTTGACAATATATTCATGCTCCTTGGTATCTTCATTCATTTTTGCTTCATACACACTGAATTACTCCTCATAGTCCTTGATTTGAGACTTCATCTTCTTGTTAATATTCTCAATATTGAGTTCTTTAAGGGCATTCATCAATTTAGTCTCACAATCCATCTCATCTCTATCAACATCTAAATCAATCTAATTAGGCTCCTTTTGATATGAGCAACTTCCTTTCTTAACTATGAATAGGGACTCATCTTCAATAGGACCATCATCTTCATGATCATACTTTGATTCATTGTCTTCACTCTCATCTGATGAGCTGCAATATTCTTTGGTGTATAGACTCTTCTTGTTCTTGAAGGACTTCTTCATGTTGTTATACTTTTTGAATGCTTTCTTCATGTATATCTTATTATCTTAGATCTATTAAACATTGGTGTTTGCTTAGTATAAAAACCTCCTTGCATCTGATGACTATTCATATTGTACCTTAGATCACCTTCAAGCTATCAAGCCTTTACCAAAGGACTTGATATAATACCAATTATTAGAGGTACAATTTCTAATAGTGAAGAGTGAATTAGTGAGCCCAAATAATCCAAATTTAATTTCAAACCTTTCAAAACTCTTAATCAGTTACCACAAACATTCATGATGCATACACATCATTCATAACAGTGAATAAGAGAGACAATGCAAGATCAAGAACATAACACATGACATATGTGGGAAAACCTCTTGGGGGAAAAAACCGACTAGAACCTATAATTAGACTAATATCCTATAATAAAAATAACTAATTTAGACTAGCAACAATTAATCAAGGAATTACCATCCCTTATTTTAGTGAGACTGCAATCCCACAAGATGCCACTACATCTATCTAGCTAAGATACCACAACAACTAGACCTTTAAAAAAATTCACCTTGCAAGCAATGTTAAGCATAAAATATACTGAGAGGGGGGGTGATCAGTATATTATATGTCTTTTACTTAATATGATTTTTTTATCACTTAATCACACAATCAAGATATGCCATAAAACTAAAACAATAACATGCACCACACAAGAGAGAGAGAGAGAGAGACACCAAATTTTTACATGGAAACCCAAAGTGGAAAAAACTATGGAGAAAAATCTCAAGTATATGAATGAGCACCAACTCAAATTAAAAAGTTCACAAGCACCAACTTGTAGGAGCACCAACCCCTTTACTGAGCACCAATACAACAACTATTTGTGAGTACCAACCCTCAAGATCACCAAACCCTCGTAAAGATTTATGAGCACCAATCCACAGGAGCACCAACCCCTCTTGTGTATAAAACACAACTATCTCTTAATATTAATTAATAAATGATAGAACTCTATAATATATCTTGATTTTCTCTCCTCTAAAATAAATACAAACCATGCACTCTCTTGCATATTACAAATGGCTTTTCAAGCCTTTATTTATATCTTTCCAAATGACCTTTGGCATTCACCCTTTGTGACCCTTCAATCCTTATAGAAAATGGTGCCAAACTTGCATTACCCTTCGTATCCTTGCATTTGAAAAGTCACATGGTGACCCTTCATAAGCAAATGCATTCTTTCCTCTTTTGTCTTTATCTTGGTAACTTTTCATATTCCTCAAAGTATCCCTTCATAAAAAGTTGCACCATACCCTCTTTTGTCTTCACATGGTGACTCTTGGAATTCCTCAAGATGACTCTTTATGAAAAAATGCATCCCATTCCTCTCTTATCTTTACCCCATGACTCTTTTACTTCTCCATGGGCCCTCTTTTGACTTATATGAAACCAAAAATATATCTATTAATATTAAATAAATATTAACACATATTAGCCAAGATATGAATATTAAAAATATCATTAAATGCAATGGGGCCTTTATCACCAATGCTAAGCCTTTGACATCAATGACAATATTTTCAACAATCTTACCCTTTGTCATTGATGGTAACCCCAAACTAAAACTTCCACATCCTAAAACCTACACATAATACCATCTAAAAAACATACAGTAACTCCCCCTTACTTTAGCAACCTATACCTATTATATACATATTTTTGCACTTATACATGTACCTTACATGTACTTGTACCTATTTATATTCTTCTCCCCCTTTGAAATTAATGGTAAAGGGCCTATCCTAGAGCTAACACTTAGCTCTCCCTCAATTGATGTTGATCTTCAATGGCAGGAAGTAAAAAAAATTACTCCCAACTTCTCCCATAGATACTTAAATGTGTCTTTTGGTAGTGCCTTTGTGAAAATATCTATAATCTACTCTATAGTACTGATATATTCCATCTTAACATGTTGATCTACAACCTACTCTCTCAAGAAGTGATATCTGATGGGAAAATATTTTATTCTTGAATGTATCACTGGATTCTTTGAAATATTAATAACACTTGTGTTGTCACAAAAAATAAAAATTGATTCATCATACTTTACCTGGATATCTTCCAAAGTCTTCTTCATCCAAAGCACTTGAGTACAACATAATACCACTACAATATATTCTACTTTAGCTATAGAAAGTGATACTAAATTCTATTTTTTGCTTAGCCATGATACTAAGCTATCACTGAGGAAGAAAGCTCATCTACTTGTACTCTTTTTTTCATCCAATCAACCTACCAAATTTGAATATCTATAAGTAACCAAAGTGAAATCTCTACCTATGGGATACCATAATCTAATGTTCCCTTGATATATCTGAATATTCTCTTCACTAATTGAACATGACTATCTTTTAGAGCTGATTGATATCTTACAACCATACCTACTGTATGCATGATGTTTGGCCTCGATGCTATCAAATATGAAATACTACCAATCATATATATATATATATATATATATATATATATATATATATATAGATCTACAATAGGTGATTCATCATCCTTGCTCACCTTATTTTCTATACTCATTGGTGTGGCAACTGGTGCATAATCCTCAAAACCAAATTTATTCAACATTTCCTTGGCATATTTATTTTGAGATATGAAAATTCTTTTATCTAACTAAAATATTTGTAATCCTAAAAAAAATGATAATTCTCCAAGAATAGACATCTCAAATTTTTTTTGCATATTTTTATAAAATTATTTTATCATCTTTTTAATGTTTCATCCAAAAATGATGTCATCAACATATACCACAACAATCAATTGATGCTCACCTTCTATTTTGATGTAGAGATTATTATCAGCAAATCCTCTCTTGAAACCTTAATCTTATAGGTACTTATCAAGTCTTGCATACCAAACTCTAGGAGCTTGTTTCAATCCATATAATGATTTCTTCAATCTGTATACATGGATACTAATATTTGAGAGAATAAATCCCTCAAGATGCTTAATGTAGACCTCTTCTAGATTCACATTTAAGAAGGTAGATTTGACATTCATCTAAAACATTTTGAAATTTTTAAACACTGCATATGTAAGAAACATTCTAATAACCTTTAGCCTTGCCACTAGTGCAAAATTTTCTTCAAAATCTATTCCCTCAATTTGAGCATATCCTTTACATACTAATATTGCTTTATTCCTAGTCACTTCTCCATTTTCATTCAACTTATTTTTGTAAACCTATTTTGTTCCTATCATATTGTGATATTTTGGTCTTGGTAATAGTTCCCAAGTATCATTATTTTTTATCTAATTTAATTCTTCACCCATTGCCTTAACCCAATGCTTATCATGTTTAGCTTCTAAAAAATTTCTAGGCTAAATTTTAAATAATAAAGAGAAATTAACTTGCTCAGATTCACTTAGCATCATTCTTCAAGTGTGAATTCCTTCATTTATGTCCCTAATGATGTCACTTTCATTATAATCTATCTATAAATATTTGTATGGAGTTTGGTGTCCTTTTTCTCTTTCTTCTCATCTTCATCTGATTCTTCAAAATCTTCTTCTTTAATGATTTCAGGAATGTCTACTAGATCACTTATTTGTGTTCCATCTTCTTTTATCCTGACACTTGCAGTTTCAATTATTTTCTTGGTTATTTTGTTATAACATTTATAAGTTTTAATTTTACAAGAATAACCAAAAAATATACCTTCATCTGTGTTGGATTCAAACTTACCAATTTTTTTATCAATTCTCTTTTTGAGCCATCTACTACCAGAAACTCTAAAATAATCAACTGTTGTTGGTTTGTATTTCCATATCTCATAAGGAGTCTTCTCACTATTGACTCTTAATAATGATTTGTTCTAAATATGCAATGTTGTAACAAATGCCTCTCTCTAATATTTATCTAGTATCTTGGATTTATTTAGCATTGTCCTCACCATCTCTTGAACTATTCTATTTCTCCATTCAACTACTCCATTTTGTTGTGGAGTTCTGGCTGTTGAATAATATCTCTTTATTCCATAGTCTTTACAAAACTCAATAAATTGATCTGACATGAATTATCCTCCTTGATCTGATCTTAGGCACTTAATCTTCAAACTATTTTCATTTTCAACTGATTCTTTGAATGCTTTGAAATATCTAAAAGCTTCTAATTTTTTCTTTAAAAATATTACCCAGGTCATATGTAAAAAATCATCAATAAGTAACATGAAATATTTCTCACCTTGAGTACTTTGAGTTCTCATAGATCCACATATATTAGTGTGAACAAGCTCTAACATCTAAGTGGTTGAGTACTCTTTTGTTTTGAACCACCTTTTGTAATGTTTCCCATGTTGGCAAGGTTCACAAAGTGTGTTAGATGGCTTTGTAATCTTTAGAAGATTTTTGACTAATTGATTCTTGTTGATGTTGACAAGATTGTCAAAATTTATGTGTCTCATTCTCCTATGCCATAACCAACTTTATTCAATCTAACTCAAACAATATCTTTGACCTTTGATGTCTGATAACATATAAAAATTATTACATGTTCTTTAAGCATCTATAATCAACACATTTGAATATATTTTCCTAATTTCACAAAATTTAGCATAAAACTTTAGTGTGTTCCCTTGATCACACATTTGAATTATGCTCAAAATATTATGCTTAAGACCTACATACAAAATGTTTTTAGTTTTAGTTCTACCATTATCCAAACTTAGTGTACCTTTTCTAATAATTCTAGTAGTAGTATTATCTCTAAATTTTATTGTGCCACCATTGATCTTCTTTATGGTTATGAACCTACTCTTGTCTCTTATCTTGTGCCTCAAACATACAATATCAATGAACTATGGCTTTTTTTCATGCAAAGCTATTTGCACCAACATAGATTTTTTAGGTTATTGCTTCTGACATTAACCTATCTGAACTTTCTTCTTGATGAATGGAGCCTTGAAAGTATAGTCCTTAACTGACTCAAACATGCTTCTATAGTACCAATTTATGTATCTAAATCTATTACACTTGTAACATATTATGGCCTCTTCATTAAAGCCTGATAGAGGAGCAAAAGAGTTGTGGCTTCTACTTGACTTTGCATGAGTTTTTTTCTCCTTATTTTTGAAATTGTTAGCCTTTTTTAGACATTCTATTTTCTTATGACCATATCCATTACAATAAAAATAATAACCATAAAAATAGGACATATTTGTGTATCTCTGACTTGATTGCCTTTTATAGATATATTCCTTCCAACCTTCTTTGTTTGAGATATCATCTATATTCTTAACTTTTTCTCTTTTTTATTTCCTATTTTGTAAGAGCTTTAACATAGCTCTTTCATTTTTCTATGTTAACCTTGTCTGTGGCTTCTCTTTTCTCTTTTTCAAATTTGATACATATCTTATCTAACATTTATATTTGAATATCTAATATCTTATTCAACATATTAGTGTTATTATCAAATTTTAAATCATTGGCTTCTCTATCATTGATTGCTTTATTTGTTTTCTCAAGATCTACTTTCAAAGAAGCAATTTCAATAACATACCTTTCACATTCTTCACTTATTTTTTTCAACTATGTCGTTAGATCTTTTTCATTCTTCTTGGCTTCTTTAAAGTGTTCTTGTATATCTCTAATTGTTTCATTTGACTTCTTTTCATTTTTTTTGATCTGGAACTTTAATCTCTAATTCTTCTTCTCAAGAGATTTTACCTCTTCTAAGGCACAAATGAGTTCTTCTTACAAATTCACTTCAGCTTTATCATGTTCTTCTTTTTTATCATCTATACTTTTATTTGTAGAGGCATATTCATGTATGGCCATGAATAGAATCTTCTTTTCTTTTGAATCACTGACTCCACTATCTTCAACTGAGCTAGGATCTTTAGAATACAAACTCTTCTTCTCGAATTCCTTCTTGAATTTTCTTTTGAATTTCTTCTTGTATGTAGACTTTCCTTCTTCATTGTCACCATTACCCTTATCTAGGTACTTAGCTACAAAATTTCCAATATTTCTATAATTAAAACATTTAAAAGGTAATTTTCATTGATATTTACCTATGTCCTTTTTTAACTTGTGAATGAATAGAGCTCTATTGTTGTCTTCATCATCACTAAAACTGTCACTTGATTCTTGAATCTTAGCCTTCTCTTTCTTTGATGTCTTGAAATTAGCTTCTCTCTTTGAGGGTTTTTCTTATTTGATCTGCATCTCTTATGTTTTAAGAATACCATGTAGCTCATCCATCTTTATCTTGTCTAAATTATTCATCTCTTCAATTGTCAAAACTTTTTCATCATATCTCAATGGTAGAGATCTCAAAAAAAATTATACCATCATCGATTCTTCTAAGTTGTCTCTAAGACCTTGAATCTGATTAACTATTTGATCAACCCACAAAATGTAACTTGTTATATTTTCTTCCTCTTCCATCTTCAAACTCTTAAATTGTCTTCTAAAAGTCTGAAGCTTAGCTTGTTAAACCTTCCCATCACCTTTGTAAATATTCTCAAGCTTTACCCAAGTTTCATGAGCAAATTTACATTGCACAACTTTAACAAATTTTGATTCACATAAATCACATAAAATATAATTTAAAGCTTTAGCATTATTTTCACTTGCCTTCTTTTCCAACAAAGTAGTTACAAGTGTCTGTGGCTCTTCATATTCCTCCACCACTGCTTGCCAAATGTCAAATCCAAGAGCCATCAAATAAGTCCTCATCCTTATGCTCTAAAAAGCATAATTTGTCCCATCAAACAAAGGTGCCTTATTTGTATAGAAACTTTCATATGATCCATCCATTGTGTTTTCCCTGATCTACCTTCAAGCTATAAATTTTTTTCAAAAAAGAGCCTGCTCTGATACCAATTGTTAAGCATGAAATATACTAAGAGGGGGGTGGTGAATCAGTATATTATATATCTTTTACTTAATATGATTTATTTATTTTTATCAACTAATCACACATTTAATATATTCCATAAAAATGAAATAAAAACATGCACCACACGAGAGAGAGAGAGAGAGAGAGAGAGAGAGAGAGAGAGAGAGAGAGAGAGAGAGAGAGAAAGAGACACCAGAGTTTTACTAAAAACCTAAAGTAGGAAAAACCATGAAGAACAATCTCAAGTATATGAATGAGCACCAACTCAAATTACAAAATTTTCAAGCACCAAATTATAGGATAACCAACCTCTTTATCAAGTACCAACACAACAACTATTTGTGAGTACCAACCCACAAGAGCACCAACCCCTCTTGTGTATAAAACACAACTATCTCTAAATGTTGTTTACTCAAAAAATGATAAAACTCTATAATATCTCATACTTTTCTCTCCTCTAAAACAAATACAAACCATGCACTCTCTTTCATATTACAAATGGCTTATCAAACCTTTATTTATATCTTTCCAAATGACCTTTTCCCTTCACCCTTTGTGACCCTTCAATCCTCATGAAAAATGGCACCAAACTTATATGACCCTTCGTATCCTTGCATTTTAAAAGTCACATGTTGACCTTTCATAAGCAAATACATTCTTTCCTCTTTTGTCTTTATCTTGGTGACTTTTCATATTCCTCAAAGTTTCCCTTCATGGAAAAATGTGCCATGCCCTTTTTTATCTTCACATGGTGACTCTTGGAATTCCTCAAGATGACTCTTCATGAGCAAATACATCCCATTCCTCTTTTATATTTATCCCATGAATCTTTGACTTCTCCATGGGTCCTCTTTTGACTTATATGCAACCAAAAATATATTCTTTAATATTAAATATATATTAACACATATTAGCCAAGATATGAATATTAAAAACACTATTAAATACAATGGGGCCTTTATCACCAATGTTAGGCCTTTAACATCAATGAAAATCTTTCCAATAAGGAGGCTAAAAATCCCTAGATGTTGAGTAGCCATAACAACACCTATGAACACATCTCCTAAACATTGATTGCCTACTAATATGATGGAGATATAAAGTATATCATCTCTCTTCAACTCTACACACTCAATGCATCTAAAGCCACCTTTTGGATCAATCTTCACTCCTTAGCAACAACTCTATCACCACATCAATAACATGACTAAATGGTAATACACATAGTCCACACTCTGATCTATCTCTAAAATTAGCCATCAAGTTCACACAAACAACATATATCCTTTGCTCACACTCAAAGCATCCAAAACTTCCTTTTGGATCACCATATTCCTCTTCACACATCCTTAACCTTAAAGAGCACTATTTTGACATTATAAATGACCCATAGGTCATACACATAGTACTCAATAAATTCATCTACTAGGTACTCTCCCTCTCCTTTGATCCACAACTCTCACATGCACACTCATCTCTCAAGTCTAAAAACCATCACATTTGGTTTCACTATTTATAGAGAATTCATGATCATCACCATCTTGCCTTAACCATTGAGGATTATATCTCATCAAAACATATATAAATATCATCCACATAGTTCAACCATATCACCCATGGGTCACCCTTAAGTAGCTACACCTTTCAATTAGGCCCTTGTAGCTCTAATAGGTCTCATGAGACCTATTCACCAATTTAACACATCATCAAGAAACATAATAGCATAATACCACTTTAAAATACATGGTTCCACTCCTTATTTCCCCTTATACATCCTCAAGTTCTTAGATTAATCTCTGTTTACCTCTGCATATGCTCAATCTACTCACATAATAACCTTATACATAGGACATCATAAATGAACGCATATTCAACTTATTAGAAATTACTCATATTGAAGATAAATTTATCACACTTATAAATACCATTAAAATAATTATCATTAAGTTTAAAACATACTCTAATATCTATCTCATCATGAAACATTTAAATAACATCAAAACATGCTCGAACAATCTTCTCAGGTTATTTGTAGGATACAGTTAAACACATAGTAAAATTTAGAGATTGATATATTCATATATACATACATTCAAACCTTAAAATATATATTTATATATGTACCTTTCATTCCTCTACAAATTCACTTTTTACACTATGAGCAAATTCTACTTGTATCAAAAGATATGGCCCAAAAACTAAACGATGGTCTTTCCTTTGTTAAATTCAAATATTTGAATTCAAAATGTCATAATTAAACCTTGAACACCATGCTATCATCTCATGTCCTTACTTATTATATAAATCACACACTTTTGATATTATTTAAACTTTAAATCATAGTGTGCTACTACCCAAATGTTAACCTTGAACACTTGTCCTCATCTCATTGCTTCTTGACACTTTGGAACAAACACATTCTATTGATCCTTTTGTAAGGAACATGATCATGAAATTAGTTAACCAATGAACACTTTGACTCATTTGACTTAAAACACACCTTATATTTTTACTATATGATCACCTATGAGCCATTATATCTCCATTTGGTCCTAATCTTTAACATCATACAAAATAGACTAAGCATAGGGACCATTGCTAACTACCTAGAAGGCCAACTTTGCACATTATTATCTTTTACCTCACTCACTTGCATGTTCTCAAATTTTAAGCATATAAACTACACAAAATATTGAACAAACCTATATGACCATTTCTTTTTGAAACATCCATGTGTTAAAGATATGCCATCACTAAATTACTTACTTAGTTCTTTCTTATATTTAGAAAAATAATGTATTTAATCTTAGATTCATTTTACATCATCGATATTTGATGTGATGAAACATGGACCACTATATCTACCTTTGAAAATTGACTAAGTGTTAGAACTTAGTGCACTTTTATCTGAGGGACCAACTTTACACCTTAGTAACTTTGGTTATGCTTAGTCACATGATTTGAAACTTGAACCATGTGATTGTTAGCATATTATTGTATTTACCTTAGGTTATTTACTAAGGTAATTTATTTTGGTTAGTTGCCTTAACCACTTTGGTTAAGAGGTTAGTTGTTTATTCGGCCTTTGTTATTTCATGCAAGCCAACATAGGTTAGTTTTATTATACCCGTCTCATGCTTCACGGGTATTTCATTTGTTTGCCTATTTAATAGGCCTTCATGCTTGGTTGAACGTTGAACAAGTGCTCTGCTATTCTCAATCTCATTTTCTCTATGTATTTTGTTTAATCTAATATGGTATCAGAGCCTATGGTTTGTAGAACCTGAGTGAAGGTTTGTGGAAGCCAGAGAGAGGTCGGTGTCTTGCCAGGGAGGAGCTTCAGGCGCCCAGTGGAGAGCCAAGGAGAGAGAAAGTATCACGGAATTTGGAAAACTCAACCAGAAGGTCTAAAAATTGCCAGGAAGCATCAGAAGGCTAAATAAGACCAAAAGGAAGCAAAAACAAGCTGTTTTAGAGGCTCAGAAGCCTATGTTGAATTTATCTATGTGCTTGGGCGCCGTACGGATTCGGTAAAATCAGAAAAATTCATTTCTTCATCTTTTTCAGTGAAACAAAAGTCTAAATTGCAGGTTAAATCAAAACTAAGACACTGGTGAAAAAGGTTTGCAATTTGGTTGAGAAACGAGCTTAGAATCTTCGCCTGAAGTTTCAGAGGTAGGCCAATTTTCTGATTGGCTGAATTTTTTTATAAAATTTTTAGCCTAAAGATTTAAATATTTCAATTATTTTTATTTTTTTAATTGAAATAAATCAAAACATTAGCCAATAAGGGTTATTGGAGACCTACCACTGACTAATAATCACGAAAGCGTCTGGAAAGCTAAAAATTTTACCGTTTTCTGGGTTTTTTATCTGGATGTCAACGGAGAAAGAATTTTTTAAATCGGAATTGTAGTTTTCCCAATTTAATTGTTTCAGTGGTAGATTTTTTGTGATCTTGCAAACGATATTGAGTTTGTTGCTGAAAACGGTTAAGGTTGTTCATTGTCAATATAGAATCAGTGTGTAGAAGGAATTAAAAAAAAAGTCATTATAGTTTTTCCGATTTTATCATTTTCATGAAAAACTAGGTAAAATGGCTAGTATTCAACACCTGTTACTACCAGATTCTCAAAAATGGACTAGCAAGAACTTTAGTTTGTGGAGTCACAAGGTTTTGACAATATGTGAATATCTGAATATTGATCAAATAGTGCTCGATAAAGAGCAAAGGCCTGCCACTGCTACCAATGACTATGATAAACGTCATCGTGAAGCTCTCATGTTGTTAAAATTGTCAGTAGCAGATAATCTAATGTCAAAGGTCAGAAATGCGACTATAGCATCAAATTTATGGAAAAATTTATCTTCAAAATATCAGGCTTCTGAAGCCGGTAGAGTGTTGTATTTGAAAAATTTGTTGTTTTCCACTAAGATGCAGGAAGGTGGCTCCATTTCTGAGTTTTTATTGCAGATCAAGGACATCAGTGACCAGTTGAAAGCAGTGTAGAAACCTATTAATGAGCAAGATTTGATTGCTCTTTTTATGCAAAATCTTCCACCATCATTTGAGTCATTTGTGGAGTCCTTGAGCATGATTGCTGAGATGCAGACTTTGGATTTTGAAACATTGTCTACATTGCTATTGCAAAAGGAGAGACGACAGGAGCAGGCAGTGTTGTCTACATCCACTTCCACAGAGAATGCATTCTTTATCAAGGAAAAGGGTAAGCAGTCTGGTAAAAATAGCTATCCATCAGAATCTTCACAAGTAAGTGGTAATAAGAGATCTAAATGGAAATGTTTTTACTGTAAGAAACCTGGTCACCTTAAGAAAGATTGTAGGAAAAGACAATAGGATATGGCTAACCCCAGAAAGAAAGCTCATCATGCGAATGTAGCTGAAGGTGAAGGTGAGGAATCACCAGATTTTGCTTTCATGGCTTCCAATGGTAATTCTCTGGTGGATCGAGCTTGGTACTTTGATTGAGGGGCATCTCGCCATTATACATGCCATAAGGACTGGTATGTGGATTTTGTTGAAGATAACAGTAGTAATGAATTAGTATCTTTAGGAGATGGTACAACATATTTTGTGAAAGGATTTGGTAATGTTCATATAAGTTTTAATGGTACAGTAAATTATACATTCAAGAATGTTAGGTATGTACTGGATATGAACAAAAATCTTCTTTCAATCAGTGAGATCACCTCAAAATCTAATTTTGTTGTAAAATTTCAAGAACAATGTTTAGTCACCACTAAAGATAACAAGATTATTGCTGTTGGGATCGGTGAGAAAGGCTTGTATAAGCTTGCAGATCCAATCAAAGCAAAAGAAAGTGCACTTGCAATAGTTGATAGCACAAGTTCACTATGGCATGAAAGGTATGGCCATTTGAATTTTCAGTATTTGACTACATTGAGTAAGACTCAGATGGTTAAGGGGATTCCTTCTATTCGGCATAGTCATCATGTATGTACTAGATGTCAGTTGGGAAAGCAAGTTAGACATTCATTTGATGTTGGTAAATCTTCGAGAGCAAACAGAGTATTGGATTTGGTACATGCAGATTTGCATGGTCCAATGCAGACACCTACCCCTTCTGGTGCCCATTATTTCTTGTTACTGGTTGATGATTTCTCTAGGAAAAAGTGGGTATACTTTCTAGTAAAGAAATCTAATTATTTTTCTAACTTTCTTACTTGGAAAGCTATGGTTGAAAAATAGGTAGGATGGCCAGTGAAATCTCTTAGAACGGATAATGGGGGTGAGTTCATCTCAAAACAATTCAAGGAGTTTTGTGCCACTGAAGGCATACACAGACAATACACTACACCTTACACTCCACAACAAAATGGAGTTGTGGAAAGGTGTAATAGGAAGGTGATGGACATGGTTCGCTGTATGGTCCAAAGCAAAAATGTCCCATACAGGTATTGGGCAGAGGTAGTGAATACAGCAGTATACATCCTCAACAGAAGTCCTACAAAAGCTTTGGAGAATTTGACTCCAGAGGAGGCTTGGTCAGGTCAAACTCTAGATGTAAGTGATTTTAGAATTTTTGGTTGTGTAGCTTTTGCAGTTATTCCTAGTCAAAAGAGAAAAAAATTTGGATGCAAAAAGCAAAACATACATGTTTGTTGGATACAGTGATCAGTCAAAGGCCTACAAATTACTTGATGTTTCTACTAACAAAGTTGTGGTAAATAGAGATGTCATAGTAAATGAACAAATGCCATACTTCACAGCAACTGGTCAAGTTTCAGATATTGAGTCATTGTTATCTAATGATTCCATTATTAGTTATAATGTGAAAAATGAGCAAGATTCTTGTTCATCAGTGGAATCACATTCCAGGGAGGGAATTGATACAGGTCATTGTGAGGTTCCAGCATCACAACCAAAAAAGCCAAAGTGGTATACTACCACAATTGAAGCACTAAAAGAAGGAGACTTGCCACAAGGTGTGGAAGGTAGAAGACTGAGATCGGGAAAGCAATTTGGTAATAGAGGTGAGCATGTTAATCTTGCTCTAACAACTGATGTTTCACAAGTATTTGAGCCTAATTCTTTTTTAGAGGCCAAAGGGAAGTCTGAGTGGGAATCAACTATGCAATTGGAATATGATTCCTTGATGAAAAATAATACTTGGAAGTTGATGGAACTACCACCAGGGAACAAATCCATTGGTTGTAAGTGGATTTATAAGGTAAAATACAAAGTAGATGGTTCCTTGGACAAACACAAATCCAGACTTGTTGCAAAAGGTTATGCACAAGAGGAAGGGGTTGATTATGAGGAGACTTTTGCTCCAACCACCAAGATGGCAACTTTTCATTTGGTTATTGCTATTGCTGCTCAGTTTGGATGGCAAGTGCACCAAATGGATGTAAAGAGTGCTTTCTTAAATGGAGATCTAGAGGAGGAAGTCAACATGGTTCAGCCACAGGGTTTTTAGGTTCTTGGTAAGGAACATCTTGTTTGCAGGTTGATCAAGTCCTTGTATGGACTTAAGCAGGCTCCTCGAGCTTGGTATACAAAAATAGACTCATATCTTAGGGAGTCAGGTTTCAAAAGGTGTAACTCGAAACCAACTCTCTATGTAAAGGTGTCTGGTGATGATATCTTGATTCTCATTATATATGTTGATGATATAGCCATCACTAGGAGTAGTACTAGTCTCATTCAGCAAATGAAAGCTGATGTTTGTTGTACTTTTGACATGACAGACTTAGGACTACTAAAATACTGTTTAGGTGTTGAGTTTTGGCAAAGTGGTAATACTATATTTGTGTCATAGAATAAGTATGCCAGTTCATTGCTAGAAAGGTTCAGAATGATGGATTGTAATCCAACTCACACACCTATGGAAACATGAGCTAAAATTTCAACAAACACTGATTCACCTCCAGTCAATGAAATAGTGTATCGGCAGCTAGTGGGTAGTCTCATTTACCTCACTACCACTAGACCGGATATTTGTTTTGCAGTGAGTTTTCTATCTCGCTTCATGTCTAAACCACAGGAAGTCCATTGGTTAGCTGCAAAATGAGTATTAAGATATGTCAAAGGTACTCTTGAATTTGGCATACTGTATAAGAAGTCTGTAGATTTTGAACTTTTAGGATATTCTGATTCTGATTGGGCAGGTTCAGTTGATTCAAGAAAATCTACAACAGGGTATGTTTTCACTTTTGGTTCAGGAGTTTTCTCATGGCAGAGCAAACTACAAACTACAGTAGCATTATCTTCAACAGAAGCAGAGTATAAAGCTATGGTTAGTGCAGGTTGTGAAACCATGTGGATAAAGAAAATTTTGGAGGATCTTCAGTTTGAGTCATCAAAGCCTACTCCATTTTTTTGTGACAACTAAAGTGTTTTGAAGATGGTGAGGAATCCAGTATTTCATGCCAGGACCAAACACATTGAGGTTCACCATCATTACATCTGATAGTTGGTTACAAATGAAGACATCAGTCTCTTCTACTGCCCCACTGCAGAGCAGCCAGCTGATATAATGACCAAACCACTTGGTGCAGACAAGTTCATAAAATTTAGAGATAAACTTGGTCTTGGTTCTGGTTTAGTCATTAAGGGAGGGTGTTAGCATATTATTGTATTTACCTTAGGTTATTTACTAAGGTAATTTATTTTGGTTAGTTGCCTTAACCACTTTGGTTAAGAGGTTAGTTGTTTATTCGGCCTTTGTTATTTCATGCAAGCTGACATAGGTTAGTTTTATTATACCCATCTCATGCTTCACGGGTATTTCATTTGTTTGCCTATTTAATAGGCCTTCATGCTTGGTTGAATGTTGAACAAGTGCTCTGCTATTCTCAATCTCATTTTCTCTGTGTATTTTGTTTAATCTAATATGGTATCAGAGCCTATGGTTTGTAGAACCTGAGTGAAGGTTTGTGGAATCCAGAGAGAGGTTGGTGTCTTGCCAGGGAGGAGCTTCAGGCACCCAGTGGAGAGCTGAGGAGAGAGAAAGTATCACGGAATTCAGAAAACTCAACCAGAAGGTCTGAAAATTGCCAGGAAGCATCAGAAGGCTAAATAAGACCAAAAGGAAGCAAAAACAAGCTATTTTAGAGGCTCAGAAGCCTCTGTTGAATTCATTTGTATGCTTGGGCACCGTACGGATTTGGCAAAATCAGAAAAATTCATTTCTTCATCCTTTTTAGTGAAACAAAAGTCTAAATTGCAAGTTAAATCAAAACTAAGACACTGGTGAAAATGGTTTGCAATTTGGTTGAGAAACGGGCTCAGAATCTTCGCCTGAAGTTTCAGAGGTAGGCCAATTTTCTGATTGGCTGAATTTTTTTATAAAATTTTTAGCCTAAAGTTTTAAATATTTCAATTATTTTTATTTTTTTAATTGAAATAAATCAAAACTTTAGCCAATAAGGGTTATTGGGGACCTACCGCTGACTAATAATCACGAAAGCATCCAGAAAGCTAAAAATTTTACCATTTTCTGGGTTTTTTATCTGGATGTCAATGGAGAAAGAATTTTTTAAATTGGAATTGTAGTTTTCTCGATTTAATTATTTTAGTGGTAGATTTTTTGTGATCTTGTAAACGGTATTGAGTTTGTTGCTGAAAACGGTTAAGGTTGTTCAATGTCAATATAGAATCAGTGTGTAGAAGGAATTTTTTTTTTAAAAAAAAGCCATTATAGTTTTTCTGATTTTATCATTTTCATGAAAAACTAGGTAAAATGGCTAGTATTCAACACCTGTTACTACCAAATTCTCAAAAATCGACTGGCAAGAACTTTAGTTTGTGGAGTCACAAGGTTTTGACAATATGTGAATATTTGAATATTGATCAAATAGTGCTCGATAAAGAGCAAAGGCCTGCCACTGCTACCAATGACTATGATAAACGTCATCGTGAAGCTCTCATGTTGTTAAAATTGTCAATAGCAGATAATCTAATCTCAGAGGTCAGAAATGCAACAATAGCATTAGATTTATGGAAAATTTTATCTTCAAAATATCAGGCTTCTGAAGCCGGTAGAGTGTTGTATTTGAAGAATTTGTTGTTTTCCACTAAGATGCAAGAAGGTGGCTCCATTTCTATGTTTTTATTGCAGATCAAGGACATCAGTGACCAGTTGAAAGCAGTGCAAAAACCTATTAATGAGCAAGATTTGATTGCTCTTTTTATGCAAAATCTTCCACCATCATTTGAGTCATTTGTGGAGTCCTTGAGCATGATTGCTGAGATGCAGACTTTGGATTTTGAAACATTGTCTACATTGCTATTGCAAAAGGAGAGACGACAGGAGCAGGTAGTGTTGTCTACATCCACTTCCACAGAGAATGCATTCTTTATCAAGGAAAAGGGTAAGCAGTCTGGTAAAAATAGCTATCCATCAGAATCTTCACAAGTAAGTGGTAATAAGAGATCTAAATGGAAATGTTTTTACTGTAAGAAACCTGGTCACCTTAAGAAAGATTGTAGGAAAAGACAACAGGATATGGCTAACCCCAGAAAGAAAGCTCATCATGTGAATGTAGCTGAAGGTGAAGGTGAGGAATCACCAGATTTTGCTTTCATGGCTTCCAGTGGTAATTATGTGGTGGATCGAGCTTGGTACTTTGATTCAGGGGCATCTCGCCATTATACATGCCATAAGGACTGGTATGTGGATTTTGTTGAAGATAACAGTAGTAATGAATTAGTATCTTTAGGAGATGGTACAACATATTTTGTGAAAGGATTTGGTAATGTTCATATAAGTTTTAATGGTACAGTAAATTATACATTCAAGAATGTTAGGTATGTACTGGATATGAACAAAAATCTTCTTTCAATCAGTGAGATCACCTCAAAATCTAATTTTGTTGTAAAATTTCAAGAACAACAATGTTTAGTCACCACTAAAGATAACAAGATTATTGTTGTTGGGATCGGTGAGAAAGGCTTGTATAAGCTTGCAGATCCAATCAAAGCAAAAGAAAGTGCACTTGTAGCAGTTGATAGCACAAGTTCACTATGGCATGAAAGGTATGGGCATTTGAATTTTCAGTATTTGACTACATTGAGTAAGACTAAGATGGTTAAGGGGATTCCTTCTATTCGGCATAGTCATCATGTATGTACTGGATGTCAGTTGGGGAAGCAAGTTAGACATTCATTTGATGTTGGTAAAGCTTCGAGAGCAAATGGAGTATTGGATTTGGTACATGCAGATTTGCATGGTCCAATGCAGACACTTACCCCTTATGGTGCCCATTATTTCCTGTTACTGGTTGATGATTTCTCTAGGAAAAAGTGGGTATACTTTCTAGTAAAGAAATTTGATTGTTTTTCTAACTTTCTTACTTGGAAAGCTATGGTTGAAAAACAGGCAGGACGGCCAGTGAAATCTCTTAGAATGGATAATGAGGGTGAGTTCATCTCAAAATAGTTCAAGGAGTTTTGTGCCACTGAAGGCATACACAGACAATACACTACACCTTACACTCCACAACAAAATGGAGTTGTGGAAAGGTGTAATAAGACGATGATGGACATGGCTCGCTGTATGGTCCAAAGCAGAAATGTCCCATACAGGTATTGGGCAGAGGTAGTGAATACAGCAGTATACATCCTCAACAGAAGTCCTACAAAAGCTTTGGAGAATTTGACTCCAGAGGAGGCTTGGTCAGGTCGAACTCCAGATGTAAGTGATTTTAGAATTTTTGGTTGTGTAGCTTTTGCAGTTATTCCTAGTCAAAAGAGAAAAATTTGGATGCAAAAAGTAAAACATACATGTTTGTTGGATACAGTGATCAGTCAAAGGCCTACAGATTACTTGATGTTTCTACTAACAAAGTTGTGGTAAATAGAGATGTCATAGTAAATGAACAAATGCCATACTTCACAGCAACTGGTCAAGTTTCAGATATTGAGTCATTGTTATCTAATGATTCCATTATTAGTTATAATGTGAAAAATGAGCAGGATTCTTGTTCATCAGTGGAATCACATTTCAGGGAGGGAATTGATATAGGTCATTGTGAGGTTCCAGCATCACAACCAAAGAAGCCAAAGTGGTATGCTACCACAATTGAAGCACTAAAAGAAGGAGACTTGCCACAAGGTGTGGAAGGTAGAAGACTGAGATCGGGAAAGCAATTTGGTAATAGAGGTGAGCATGTTAATCTTGCTCTAACAACTGATGTTTCACAAGTATTTGAGCCTAATTCTTTTTTAGAGGCCAAAGGGAAGTCTGAGTGGGAATCAACTATGCAATTGGAATATGATTCCTTGATGAAAAATAATACTTGGAAGTTGATGGAACTACCACCAGGGAAGAAATCCATTAGTTGTAAGTGGATTTATAAGGTAAAATACAAAGCAGATGGTTCTTTGGATAAACACAAAGCCAGACTTGTTGCAAAAGGTTATGCACAAGAGGAAGGGGTTGATTATGAGGAGACTTTTGCGCAACCACCAAGATGGTAACTTTTAATTTGATTATTGCTATTGCTGCTCAGTTTGGATGGCAGGTGCACCAAATGGATGTAAAGAGTGCTTTCTTGAATGGAGATCTAGAGGAGGACCTCTACAGGGTTCAGCCACAGGGTTTTTAGGTTCCTGGTAAGGAACATCTTGTTTGCAGGTTGATCAAGTCCTTGAATGGACTTAATCAGGCTCCTCGAGCTTGGTATACAAAAATAGACTCATATCTTAAGGAGTCAGGTTTCAAAAGGTGTAACTCGAAACCAACTCTCTATGTAAAGGTGTCTGGTGATAATATCTTGATTCTCATTATATATGTTGATGATATAGCCATCACTAGGAGTAGTACTAGTCTCATTCAGCAAATGAAAGCTGATGTTTGTTGTACTTTTGACATGACAGACTTAGGACTACTAAAATACTGTTTAGGTGTTGAGTTTTGGCAAAGTGGTAATACTATATTTGTGTCACAAAATAAGTATGCCAGTTCATTGCTAGAAAGGTTCAGAATGATGGATTGTAATCCAACTCACACACTTATGGAAACAAGAGCTAAAATTTCAACAAACACTGATTCACCTCCGATCAATGAAACAGTGTATCGGCAGCTAGTGGGTAGTCTCATTTACCTCACTACCACTAGACCAGATATTTGTTTTGCAGTGAGTTTTCTATCTCGCTTCATGTCTAAACCACAGGAAGTCCATTGGTTAGCTGCAAAATGAGTATTAAGATATGTCAAAGGTACTCTTGACTTTGGCATACTGTATAAGAAGTCTGTAGATTTTGAACTTTTAGGATATTCTGATTCTGATTGAGCAGGTTCAGTTGATTCAAGAAAATCTACAATAGGGTATGTTTTCACTTTTGGTTCAGGAGTTTTTTCATGGCAGAGCAAACTACAAACTACAGTAGCATTATCTTCAACAGAAGCAGAGTATAAAGCTGTGGTTAGTGCAGGTTGTGAAACCATGTGGATAAAGAAAATTTTGGAGGATCTTCAGTTTGAGTCATCAAAGCCTACTCCAATTTTTTGTGACAACCAAAGTGTTTTGAAGATGGTGAAGAATCCAATATTTCATGCCAGGACCAAACACATTGAGGTTCACCATCATTACATCTGACAATTGGTGACAAATGAAGACATCAGTCTCTTCTACTTCCCCACTGCAGAGCAACTAGCTGATATAATGACCAAACCACTTGGTATAGACAAGTTCATAAAATTTAGAGATAAACTTGGTCTTGTTTCTGGTTTAGTCATTAAGGGAGGGTGTTTGCATATTATTGTATTTACCTTAGGTTATTTACTAAGGTAATTTATTTTGCTTAGTTGCGTTAACCACTTTGGTTAAGAGGTTAGTTGTTTATTCGGCCTTTGTTATTTCATCCAAGCCGACATAGGTTAGTTTTATTATACCCGTCTCATGCTTCATGGGTATTTCATTTGTTTGCCTATTTAATAGGCCTTCATGCTTGGTTAAACGTTGAACAAGTGCTCTGCTATTCTCAATCTCATTTTCTTTGTGTATTTTGTTTAATCTAATAGTGATCTTCTCACATAGGATAATCCATCCATATATCAATCTACTCCTAGAAACCTCACATGTGTAAGATGTAATGACATAAAAATTCCTCCTCAATTTTTTTGCTATAGATCCATTTATGGCTAGATGAACAAAATGAAGAACTGAGTGAATTTCACTCATACACACAAGCTCTCCAATCATCCTTGACCAATAATAGGACCCCTTATACATGTTCAATAATTTAGACTCATCCTTAAACATCTCTAACCATGCCAAAACTAAATATCAATCAATCCTCCTTAAATCATACTAGGACAATAACATTTCATAATTTGTCATTACCATTTAGACTATCAAGTAACTTCATCCACTCACCTAGACACCTTCATGACATCACCATGACATAATTGACAACTCTCCAACACTTAAGACCCCTAGTTAGATCAAACATAGTCTAAGACTAGTTTATTTGCATATTAAACCTATAGGTCTTACCTCTATAGTCATATTATGAAACATACCTATGTGCTTCAAAACATCAAAAACATGTTCAAATGTCCTTAGACATCTTCTTATTCATCTATGCATTCATCTCCTATATCCATCATTCTCCTTACATTAGACTAGATATCCCATGCTCAAGCCTTCTCATCACTTCATGACATCATCCTTCATCAGGGACCTGTAATCACTTATTTCATCATTCCTCACTATGCATCACAAGACAACCAAATGGATCACCATACCTCATTATTTTTTTGAAATCAATGACCATACATAAACATATGACATCAATGATAACTTGCAACAATTTACCTCCCAATATAATAACTTGGGATAGGATTTTATCATGATTTTCATATATATACTAGTCAAATTTGGCTCTAACTTCATCACTATTGAATAATTCATTAGTAAGTCTTTCATCTCCTTCATAAGTATGCATGTCACTTTAATTTTCTTCATTATCCCTACTCTATTCACCTAGTGTCCTTAGGGCATTATCTTCTCACTTCGATCCTTGTCCCAACCTTAGGACTTGGGCATAGGTCTTGATTTACATGGTGGATAATGTGTGGTTATTTGAATATTATTAGATGTTTATTTAATATGAGATGAAAATAAATGTGACTTTGAGTAATAAACTTGTCTTGAGTTCTAGACTAGAATTGTCAAGATGTTTGTCATGGATATTTTAAGATTTGGATTTTGAGATTACTGACTATGATGACCAAATATTACCATTATTACAACTCTATAAGTATATAACTTAGTAAGGAAACTAAATGATGAGACAACTAGATGCATTTATTCACATTAGTGAGATGATAATTGGATATAGGCTAGTTATGAATAGGTAGGATGATAAGATGATAGGGTGGTAGATGAAACCCAATACAGTTATAGAATTTGGTAATATTTAATCAAGGTAGTATCCCTTACGATGGATGTAATGATGAATAAAATAATTTCAATATTTTTAAGAAGGGATGGATGATCACTATAGCTTAGTTTTAAAATAACATCTAATACTTCAGATTATTGAAAATAAGATTAAGATTAAGATGATTTAGTTTAAGCCCTAAGATGGAAATATGTCTTAATAGTTTTATAAGTGTTTTTTTAGAAATGGAGATGGCTAACTTGTCTCACAAATAATACAAGTTGAGCATGATACACACACAATCACACCAATCATAAGACCTAAGATTTATTAAACTAATGGGTGTATAAATCAATGATTGCATCATTTAATGGCTTTGTGGGTGATGGTGTAGGCTAGTGACCCATTACATAATCTTCCAAACCCTCTCAACCCTATTTTTACTAGACATTCACTATGGGGGATGATACTAGCCCTGGCATCAAGTCACCTATTATAGTTGAAAATCCCTATGTTAGGTTTAAACAAGGTTTCTAATGGCATCCCCTAATATACACAGGGTATGTGGGGCCCAAATTTGTGTAGGGTATTGTCTAACATTGGGGTCAGAGAGTTAACTCTTTCCCTTCATGAAAGACATGTATGGGGTCAACCACTTGGCCTATTAATAATTATCCCTAATTTTTATACTCTATAATAACACAAAGTGTGGTTGAATGCACAATGATGAAATACATGTCACCAACCCTTAAAGACTAGGCAAGTGTGTGGGGATGAATTCCATGTCACATTACACCCTATAAAATTAAAATTTAGGGTGATAAACAAGCATAATTTTTTTATTTAACTAATTATTTAATTATGTGAGACAAAATACAAGAAACTAAAAAGACAACAAATTCTAATTCTAATTCTAAACTTTAAATCAAGTCCTGATCCTATAGGTAAATAAGATAACAATCTAATTTAGGGCCTCCTGCTTACATGTCCTACACAAAAATTGCTAGTAGTTTCTAATAAAATTTAAAATTGCCTTTTGACCTTGCAAAATAGCTTTTACACAATCATATTTTAAAACTAATTCTAGAGAGGTAAAGGTACAACTAATAGGTCCAAAATTTAACTGAGAAATTTGCAATTTTATAGACGATTAGCTAGTAATAACCATGCAACCTGTCAAAATTGTTTACGATTAGTCAAAATCACTGTTGGTAATAAAAAACATAGATATCAAGAAGTGATTTTATAATTGGTATGAAATAATAATTTTTTAAATAGGCTTACAAATTAAAATGTTATTACTTGAAAAAGTTTATGTTAGATGTTATTAGTAATAAGGTACTATCAAAACTATCTAATTCAAAACCATAGATTAAATTTGAAAATCTCCTTTTGGGAATCAATATCACTTCTTTTGAGAGGCAATTTTACTTCTAGGTAAAGTAAGGTATATATACAAATTACTAGAATTGTTAAAAATTACCTAAGATAGATGATGTATACTATTTACAAGACTGAATTATACATTACTAGAAAAAATTAAAAAAATAGATTACCAAGAATGAACAATAACTATTTCTGAACGATATTCAAAATCTCTTATCTAATTTCAAAATCATTTATAAGAATTAAGACTACTTCTATTGAGAAGCAATTTTGTGTAAAATTTAAGAATATATAAATAGGATGTTTAAAATATTGTTAAAACTACTTATGATGTTTAAAACCATATTATTAACAAGAATTAGAATATCTAACACTAAAGATCAAAAACTAGATTAATAACACTTATTATCTAGCTAGTATCAAAATCACTTTTGCAATTGTCAAAATTACAATTAGGAGTTAAAATCACTACTATAGATTAGTAATATTGCATAATATAGTCAAAAAGGTTATCTTTGGTAGCAATAAATTTGTCTGAGTAGAGTTTGTTATTTCCTATTATCAAATCACAACCAAACATATCTAAGAAAATTGTCAGAGATAAAAAAATCATAGGTTCTAGTTAGTGGCACTTATGTTGAAATCAAAACTACAATTTGTAGGAGCAAAACCACATATGGGAATCATTATCACAAGGATAAGTGATTTTGTTTAATATAAAAAACTTACTTATTTGAAGATGAGAAAAATTTATTTCTATCCTTGCAAGACAACATGATTAGCCTAGGAGAATAAAAATTATCAAGAAGTCAAAATGCTTAATGTTGACCTTAGTGCAATACTTAAGTCAAAATTATGACTATATGAGGAAAAATTGAAAATGAGTTTCAAAATGATAACTATCGAGAAGTGAATTTGAAAGATATCATAAAACTACCAAAGAGGTTAACAACTAATGATTAGGTCCATACAGTTAGTTAAAATCGTAACTAGGATCTATAAAATTACCAATGCAAAACTACAATTTACACTGCAATGCCACTATTCTCCTAAAACATAAAATTTTAAGATTTCAGATCCTAATCTCTCTAACATATCCTACAAGTTGATTTAACATTTATTACACACACAAGAGTTAGTTTAAATGAAGTTTCTCATTGTGGTTGTCCATGCATGCTTGTAAAATTAGAGCTATGGATTCAATATACTCTATACAGTAACTTCACCCAAAATCTACAAAAACATCAAAGGGAGAGAATATAGAAGTAATCAAAACTTATAATAAGTCTATTACCATCACCTTGATTCTCTTATCTTTCCTCCAAGATCTTCAAATAGATTCTTTAAGGATTATTGAATTACTTGATAATGGTGGCTTCAAGATTTAAGATGGATGCAAGAGGGATCAATAAATTCTTGGATGCCAGGATAATGTGGATGTAATGGGAGTATGAATTATAAGAGAGATTCAATATTATTTTATTCTAATTCTAATTAATTCAAATAAAATCCATACTTGGTTATTTATAGGGTGAAGGGGGAGGATTAAAAATGAGTTTTAAATTCATAAAACTCTCTAGCTTTAGAGAATTCTAGAGAATTAGAGAAGGCTCTAGATTTTAGAGGATTCTATATATTATTTAGGAGTAAATGGGGATTAGTTTAAGGGTTTTATGGAGGTTTAAGGATATAAATGTGTAAAATAAGCTATGGATAAGTTGGCTAGGGCGAGGTAGGTAGAATATTTTGAATTTTAAATTGGTAACTGGGGTAAGTGGTTATTAAATGAGGGTGGGGTTAGTGATTTAATGGGATGTTAGTGAGATAATCAAAAGATAAATATAATATGAGGTTTTTAGGAAGGTTATCATGATATAGGAAATGTATAATGGGTAATTGGATTTATTTATTTAATTAGATCAATGGCTATGAGTTTAATTTTAATAAATAACAGCATTAGTAGAATAGTTAGGTCAAGAAGATTTAGATGTATACACAATAAAATGAGATTATCTAAGCATATTATCATGAAATTTTCCCACTAATCAAATGAAATTATCTTAATAATTGAAACATAAAACTTATTGAGAATGATCTTCTCACCAAATGCAATAACTAAACATGATCATCTTATCAAATTAAACATAATGTTATGCATATAATGTATTTCAATGCTAGCTCATATGAATTGAAAGTATATATATTCTTTGATATCTCATCTAAAAAATATATATTTATTACAATATAATTAAAATAATTATTTTCCAAGAATCAAACTAAATCATTTTACTAAAAATATAATGTAGATGAGACACTATCAATATAGTTAGTATCTCTAAAGTAACTACACAATAGTTTTATCAAAGTAAATTAAATACCATAAGCATACATATATTTTTATGTATAAAAATTTAAAGATTAAGCATGGATTCTATTAATAATATGCACAAAATTATTCATGCCTTTGGCCCATAACAACTAGGAGAAACATTTGTAAAATGCAACATTGTTCTAACCATCTCAATAATGTTATAATTTTTCCTTCTAGAAATACCATTTTACTAAGGGGAATAAGGATTTATTAATTCCTTTTTAATACCAAAATTAATTTAAGAATAATCACATTTTTTTATTAATATATTCACCACCATTATCAATTCTTAATCTCTTAATAGAAAATTTAGATGCATTTTCAACAATAGCTTTAAATTCCTTGAATTTAGACAACACATCAGATTTATTTTTAATGAAATATGATAAAATAATTTTAGTGTAATAATCAATAAAATTAATAGGATAAAATTAACTATTAAGATATACAACTTCAATAGGTCCTACGACATCATGATTCTTGTGAAATAGGTTAGTATGTTGCTTACCATGTAAGCAACCCTCATAAGCTTCATGATGATAGGTGATAGAAGTAAGTCCAACAACAAAACTATTTATAGACATATCATGTAAACTTATAAATTTAATATGTCCTATTCTTTCATGCCATAATTGAGATTCATTCTTACTATGTGATGAAAGAAAACATGGAGAAGGAGAGAAAATGTATAAACCATTGTTTTGAACCCATTCAACTATAAAAATTAATTTATAATGTACCAACTATATTTAATTAATGTCATAATGAAATTATCATTAGAAAGTTATGAACAAGATAACAAGTTCTTTTTAAGCTTTTGTATATAGAAAAAACATTATTTATAACAACATTTGAAAATTTAGCTTTTCCCTATTTAGTTGCTTCTAAGAGAGAATTATATCTTAATTAAATATTTTCAAATATATCTATAGAATCATGCAAAATATCAGATAATAAAGTCATATAGTATGATGCACCACTATCTAAAATCCACTCATTTTCATTTGAATTAAATAAAGTAACATATAAAGCAATAACATTTTGATTTTGATTGGTATCCTAATTAGGGTTTTGGTTTTTTTGCTTGTTTAAATTAGCTTTTTTCCCTTTGTTATTTTTAGAATATTGATTATTAACTAGATTTTTTTAATAACATGTTTCCCTTCTATAACTAAATTCACCACATAAATTACAATTTCTATTACACTTAGGTTTATGATTCTTATGACCAAATTTCTTGTTCTCATTTTTGCCTTTAGTAGAATTAGGGTTAGATTTCTAGTTCTTATTGCTATTAGAAATATTATTTAAGGTGATAAGTGCCTGAGTGGATTTATCTTTAGAATTAATAATTGGTCTTTACTTTCTCTTCTTGAGTCAAGAGGGAAAATAAGATGGTAATGTCAAGGATGTCTTGCTCAGTTTAATATTTAGAATTCAAAATTTAAATGAAATTTCTGAACTTTTTATGAATATTTAATTGAATGATAAAATAAATTAGTTGATCTTGAATCAAGTTATAGTTAAAACTATCTAACTAATCTTTAATGTTTTGGAACCACAATGACTAGGGGAAGGATGGGGGTGAATTAGTCTTCAAAAACCTTTCATTCAAGTTCCTTTAAGCAATCACAAACCATTCAAGAAAACCTATAGATCTAGCAAGCATAAACACTTATCCACATAAGCATGAAACACAAGAACAAATCACATATATGAAAAACTATCAAGGAGAATAAAACCTATTGAGGTGTGGAGCTAAAAGCTACACCAAATGAGAAAATGCAAGGTTGTTGTAATTACACAGTCACCGTCATCAGTCAGGATCGACTGACATCAGTCAGGGATCGACTGGAGACTACCGACGTTAGTTATGGATTGGATGACATCGGTCATATGCAGGCAAACAAGGACTGACGTCGATCACCTGTGCATTTCAGAAGTCTATTTTCATGGGATGAACAGATTGCTTGCATGATAAATTTAGCTGTTAGTGTTGAGTCAGCATTTCTATTTTTGGCGGGATTGATTTGAACCTTTGATTAAGAGGTGTATCTAACGATAGATAATTCATAGCTCATGATCCCTAATTCTATATAATAGGGATAGATCTTCATAGCTTATAGTAACGTGTATGAGAAAAAGGGTGACTCAATTCAAGTAGCTGAATTGTGTGTGTAATTGTGAGAGAGAACTCTTGAGGGAAAGAGATCTATACATCTGAGAGGTGTGGAAGAAAGATAGATTTATTCAATTGTATTTCCTTCTAGAAGAGTTTAATACAAGTTTTCATTGTTTCTTGTATCTCTTATTCTTTGTTGATTATGATTTCTAGTTACTTATTATTCTGGTTTAATTCCGTGTTTAGTTGCTTGCATAAAATTAATCAATTGTATCTATAATATCCTAACAAGTGGTATCAGAGCTTGGGTTCACTAAAAGGTTGTATCAGATCGGGTTAGTGTGTGTTGATTACAGGTCACTCACAGGGGTTTCTGATTGAGTAAGATTAAAGCAATGGCAGAAGAAAGTAAGCTAAGAATGGAGAAGTTTAACAGTAAGAATTATCAATTATGGAGGATGCAGATAGAAGATTATTTGTATCAAAAATATCTATACTTACCAAGCAAGCCCATAGATATGCAAGATGAAGAATGGAATGTTCTTGATAGAAAGACTCTGGGATCTATAAGATTGAGCTTGGCATCTTCTGTGATTTCCAACTTGTCACAGGCAAAGACAACGGTAGAGTTAATGGATACTTTGAAAAATTTATATGAAAAGCCCTCAGCTTCAAATAAGGTATATCTTATGAAGCAATTATTTAATTTGGAAATGCAGGAAGGTGGATCTGTATCTAGTCATCTTAATGATTTCCATACAATAGTAAATCAGTTAAATTCAGTCAAAATAGTTTTTGATGATGAAATTAAGGCTCTCTTAATTTTATTCTCTTTACCTAAAATTTGGCATAGTTTGGTAATAGAAGTTAGTAATATTGCATCTGCTTCAAATATCTTGAAAGTAGATGATGTTGTTAGTGTAATCTTGAATGAAGAAATTCGCAGGAAAAGCACAGGAGAAACATCAGGTAATGCTTTAAGTATTGAAAGCAGGGGAAAGCAAAAAGAGAAGCACAAGCAAGGGAGATCAAGGTATAAGTCAAAGATGAGAGGTAGATCCAAATCCAAAAATGGAAGAAAAATAACCTGCTGGAATTGTGGAAAGATAGGGCATGTAAAGAAAGATTGCTGGTTGCTGGTTAAATAAAAAAATCAGCATGAAGGTAAAGAAGAAGCAAAAGTTGCAGGTATTGTTGCACAAGATGATTTTACACTTTCTTTGGATAATAGAATATAATCTTGGGTTGTAGATTCTAGTGCCTCTTTCCATGCAACCCCAAATAGAGAATTTTTCAATGATTATGTCCAGGGAGATTTTGGAAAAGTTTATTTAGGGGATGATGAGCCTTGTAAAATTATTGGCAAAGGAAAAGTGCAGCTAAAATTGTAGAATGGCAACACATGGGTGTTGAAGGATGTCATGCATGTACCCATCCTAAAGAGGAATCTGATTTCTATAGGAAAGTTGGGGGATGAGGGTTGCATAGTAACTCTCATAGCTGAATCTTGGAAGGTTTCCAAGGGTGCACTTGTATTAGCCAGAGGTAAGAGAGTAGGTACTCTCTATTTGTGTAATTTTATTATTGATTATTCTCCTATTTTATCTACTTTAGATGTAGATGCAAGTTGTGGCACTGTAGGCTTGGCCACATGAGTGAGAAGGGAATGATTGTTCTTAAGTCAAAAGGTAAGCTTTCATATTTGAAAAGCATAGATTTAGATTTCTGTGAGCATTGTATTTTTGGGAAATAGAAGAGAGTGAGATTTCTCAAAACTGGGTCAACAAAAAAGAAGCACAAGTTAGAGCTTGTTCACACAGACGTGTGGGGACCAACTCAGGTAGCTTCTATTGGAGGATCACAGTATTATGTTACGTTCATTGATGATGCTACAAGAAAGGTATGGATTTATTGCATAAAGAAGAAATCTGATTTTTTTGACACATTTAAGAAATGGAAAGCTTTGGTTGAGAATGAAACAAGTTTGAGATTGAAGTGCCTTAGATCTGACAATGGTGGTGAGTACTGCAGCAATAAATTCAAAAGTTACTATTCTATGAGTGGAATACACAGCAAAAGGATAGTTCTAAGGACACCTCAGCAAAATGGAGTTGCTAAAAAGATGAATAGAATAATATTGGAGTGTGCACAAAGTATGAGGTTACATGCTTGTTTGCCCTTACAATTTTGGGCAAAAGTTGTAGACACTGCGGTTTACCTGATTAGCAGAGGGCCTTCTACTGATTTGGATGGTGGTATTCCAGAAGATGCTTAGATAGGTAAAAAGGTAGATCTTTCATTTCTCAAAGTTTTTGGTTCTGAAGCTTTTGTGCACATTGATAAAGAAAATAGAAAGAAGCTGGATGCTAAATCTATGAGGTGCACTTTTATTGGTTATGGATCTAGAGATTTCAGATTTCAGTTGTGGAATCTAAGAACTAAAAAAATTATTAGAAGCCGTGATGTTATTTTCAATGAGAAGGTGATGTACAGTGATCAGCTCAAGAAGCTGAATAATACTGAGCAGAGCAATGTTGATTTGGATGAGGTGATGATCTAAAATGAGCTCATGGGGAAGAATAATCACTTACAAGAAAACACAAACACTGACATCGATCAGGAAGGAACCGATGTCAGTCATACAAGAACTGATGTTGGTCAGACAGTAACTGACGTCGGTCACATAGGAACCGACGTCAGTTAAGTAGAACCAATGTCGGTCAGGTACAGACCAAGAGATGACCGAGATCGGTCACTGACAGACAATTTGGGTGGATAGCAAGCAATGAATGAGTCTCATACACCCATGAGGAGGTTAGAAAGGGTAAGTAAACCTCTAATTCAATATTACCCTTCTTTATTCTACTTTTTTCTCACTGATAGTGGAGAACCAGAGAGTTTTGATGAGGCAATGCAGGTAGAAACTCGAAAATAGTGAGAGCTTGGCATGAAAGAGGAAATTGATTCCTTAAAAGAGAACCAAATGTGGGATTTGGTTGAGTTGCTAGCTGGAAAGAGAGCACTAAAAAATAAATGGGTTTACAAGTTAAAGGAAGGTGAGAATGGACAAATGAGACATAAGGCCAGGTTGGTAGTAAAGGGATTTACACAGAAACCAGGTATTGATTTTGGTGAAATTTTTTCTCCTGTAGTAAAAATGACTTCTATTCAAACTGTATTGTCTTTAGTTGCTATTGATAATTTGCATCTTGAGTAGCTTGATGTTAAGATAGCATTTCTTCATGGAGATTTGGATGAAGAAATATATATGGACCAGCCGGAAGGTTTTGAGGTTAAAGATAAGGAGAAGCTTGTGTGCAGGTTGAAGAAAAGCTTATATGGTCTTAAGCAAGCTCCAAGACAATGGTACTTGAGGTTTGATAGGTTTATGACTGAGCATGGTTTCAGTAGATGTCAATCTGACCATTGTGTTTATTTTAAGAGATTGGATAATGGTAGATATATTATCCTATTGTTGTATGTAGATGATATGTTTGTTGTAGGTTAACACATGCAGGATATTAATGAGCTTAAGGTAAAATTAGCTCACACATTTGCCATGAAGGATTTAGGAGCAGTAAAGAAAATCCTTGGCATGAGTATTAAGAGAGACAGGAAAAATCACAGTTTGATTTTGTCTCAAGAGGATTATGTGAACAAGGTGTTGGAGAGGTTTAATATGCAGGATGCAAAACTGATAAGCACACCTATGGCTAGACACTTCAAGTTGAGCAAATAATAGTGTCCTAAATCACATGATGAGGTGGAGTACATGAGTAGAGTTCCATATGCTTTTACAGTTGGGAGCTTAATGTATGTAATGGTATGTACTAGACCTGATATTTCCCAAGCAGTGGGAGTTGTCAGCAAGTTCATGGCCAATCTAGGGAAGGAACACTGGAAAGTAGTTCAGTGGATTCTCAGATATCTGAGAGGGACTAGCAGTAGGCATTTATGCTATGGAGGGTCAAACACTTCTCTACATGGGTATGTAGATGCGGATATGGCAGGTGACTTAGATGGAAGGAAAAGCACCATAGGTTATGTGTTCACTATTGGTGGTATGACAGTTAGCTAGATTTCAAAGTTGTAAAAGGTTGTTGCCTTGTCTACTACAGAGGTAGAATACATTGCAGTCATAGAGGCTAGCAAGGAGATGATATGGATGACTCGATTCATGGAAGAGTTGGGAAAGAAGCAAGAGAGTTGTAGATTGTACAGTGATAGTCAAAGTGCAATTCATTTGGCAAAGAATTCATCCTTTCATTCAAAAACCAAACATATATAGCTTAGGTACCACTTCATTAGATAGGTATTGGAGGATAGTTAGTTGAATCTAGAAAAGATCCATACAAATAAGAACCCTACTGATATGTTAACAAAGCCGATAACAAAGGAGAAGTTGAATCTTCATTTAACTTTTGTTAGTCTTCAAGATTGAGCTTGAAGATGGAGACAAGTTAGAGGATGTTACTGTACAGGTACAAGTGTAGTTGTTTATCTCCAAGTGGGAGATTATTGAGGTGTGGAGCTAAAAGCTACACCAAATGAGCAAATGCAAGGTTGTTGTAATTACACAGTCACCATCATCAGTCAGAATCGACTAACATCGGTCAAGGATTGACTGGAGGCTATCAACATCAGTTATGGATTAGTCGATGTTGGTCATATGTAGGCAGACATGGATCGATGTCGGTCACCTGTGCGTTCTAGAAGTCTATTTTTGTGGGATGAATAGATTGTTTGCATGATAAGTTTAACTGTTAGTGTTGAGTCCACATTTCTATTTTTGGCAGGACTGATTTGAACCTTTGATTAAGAGGTGTATCTAACGGTGGAAAATTCATAGCTCATGATCCCTAATTCTATATAATAGGGATAGATCTTCATAGCTTGTAGTAACGTGTATGAGAAAAAGGGTGAATCAATTCAAGTAGCTGAATTGAGTTTGTAATTGTGAGAGAGAACTCTTGAGGGAAAGAGATCTGTACATCTGAGAGGTGTGGAAGAAAGAGAGATTTCTTCAATTGTATTTCCTTCTGGAAGAGTTTAATACAAGTTTTCATTGTTTCTTGTATCTCTTATTCTTTGTTGATTTTGATTTCTAGTTTCTTATTATTCTGGTTTAATTCTATGTTTAGTTGCTTGCACAAACGTAATCAATTGTATCTATAAGATCATAACAAAACCCATAGATATATTAAAATTAACTACAATCCTATAATACAAAAATCAAGTTTAGTGAAGCACCAATTTCACATGGAATACCAACCCCAACTAGCCAAATATCCACTTGACTAAGCTTTAAGAAGCACCCACTTACAAGGAGGCACCAAACCTGTAGATGAATTAGCACCAACTCATCCAAATAATTTATTTTATCACCTTAATAACACTATGTTTCTATCACAATAGATAATGATCACCTTCTTTATCTCTTCACACTCTATAACCCTCTCAAACTGCCTTCCAAGCTTCTTTGCTCAACTAAGTCTCTTCAAGACTAATTAGGTCATTTGACCTTGATATTAATATGTATAAACACTATCATATCTTCATTAAATATCTTTTACATTATAATAATTTTATACAATACCTCCTTCTACTTAATAATGTGATATATCATTCACATACTCTCTACTTACACAAATAGACCTAAAACTACCTTGTATATATACCATTCCTTATATATACCTCTTGGTTGAACATAAATCCTTTCTCACTTATATTTTACACACAATAGGATTAAATACATGTTACAATTAATAATAAATCATTACATTAGGTTGTCCATAACTTAAATAGACCAAATCCTTCTTTAGGTCTCATGGAGACCTAATTCCATTAGGTCTACTTTAGGACACGTTACACTTTGCCTTCCTTGGAACACTTTAAAAATACACACACAATATAAAAATATAATATAAAAATAAAATATACCCCCATTTATGTATTATAGTCTCAACAATATATTTTACAATAAATCACTACTTGAAACCCCTCATTAGTACTCAGTCCTATTAGGCATATCTACACCATAAATATGCCTTTCAATAATGAATCTCAAAATCACTTAAGCCACTCAAAAATGATCAAAAAATCACAAATATATAGTATATATGAACTTATAGTCATGAAATTATTCTTGAAACACTTTAACTCAGGGCAAAAAGGCTTAAACTCATCTCTTCAGTACACTCACTAGAACATCCAAAACTATAAAAAGCCAATCATGAAACTACTTTACATCCAAAAATTGAAAGGATACTTTAAGTGATTATAAATAAATTAAAAATATTATATAACATATTCAAAAAAATCTCAATCATAAAAACCACAAGTTATAATATCAAACATTGGTCTTGCAAACCAATCTTCTAACCTTATCTCACATAGTCTTGCATGAACTAGACAAGCCATTTTGAATTCAATTTTTAAACATATTAAAATAACTTAAAACATTTAACAATTAATTAAAATTACTTTAAATTCACAAAAAAAAAACATCATATTCATTATATACTTCAACTCATGTCATAGAGTCTTAAATTCATCATTGCAACTTGTTTACTGAGAACTGTCAATTTACCTTAAAGCACAGTTATGGTGGAATTGACATTCAACACTTGTATGAAAAATTTTAAAGACTTAAAATTATTTAAAATTATAATATTACATATCCACACCATATTAAATATAAACATCATATAGTATAATGTAAACTATTGGTCTTACAAACCAATTTGGTGACCTAACTACACACATATCTCACTGAGCCACACAAGCCATTTTGGCTTCATAATTTTCACCATTTTACCTAAACTAAAATATTTATAACAATAATTAATATGAAATAAAATTCCCATAAAACATTTCCATGAACTTTGTTTCATCATTCTATCATAATAACACACTCTTAATCATCTTCTCGTTGTTGCCTGAGGTTTTCACTATTTACACCATTAGTCATGTTAGTCACTAACTAACTTAGATGAATAGTTTAAAACACTTGATGAATATAAATTATCAAAAAACCTTCATTGAAATAAAACATGAGTCTCTACCTTATTCCTCCATCTGTTTGATTACTATGTCCAATACAACTTTTGATAGCTACAACAATTTCTTTAAAAAAAATCTTGGAACAACATTTTATCTCTCCTCTCTCTAATCAATACCACCTATAAATATTTGGAAGATTAAAATACAATATATAATATATTATATAATCATACCAATCCATTTAGGTCACTTTTGATCAACATCTTCAACATCAGGTCTTTATTAGGGTTTTAAGAGGGTTCAAACTTATTTTCATTCTTAACAATCATTCATAAAGCATTTCCCCTCAATCCAAAAACTAATGTATAAAATTTTGAGATAGGAACATTAAAAATATACCATGAATATATTAGGTTTAAATTTATAGGTTTGATGAGCCAAAAAACACAAGAAAATCCTTCTCGGGTTGAGAACCCTTCATTTTGCACACTCAAGAGACCTCCAAACATATTTTCATGACTTTTCCTCTAAAAAATGACCTCAAACTTGTTTAAAATACTTGAAAAAACATAACACACTTTTTAAAACACTCACATGTACATAATTTACTTATAAATATAACCTCATACCACATTAGGCCATACTCTCTCTCTACATCATGGTGTTCATATTAAATTAGACCTGAAAACACACCTTCATGACACTATAAATACACTCTACACCTCATACACATGTTAAATCAACCTAATATAACCTCTCATTCCTTTGTTCATCCATATTACCAAGTCACCATACACATACATTCTTACAATGAATTTATATGTCATGACTAGTGCAATGACTACGCTTCTTAAGCACTTGAAACTTGAAAAATAACCTTGAAACACTTATAAAAGTATCTAAACTTTACTTACATTATCATACAATGCCAAACAACCTCTCACAATATTTCACTTACTTCACCAAACTTCACTATGCACACCTTCTCATAGGGTCTAGACTAGGCTTCTCAAGACAACTTGTTCTCAATAACTAATACTTAAACATTCTTACCTCAATGATATCAAACAAGAAAAATCTACACATAACACTCTCACACCATTTAAATAATATATTTATGATAAACATTCTCTCATGACCTCATGTAGACTTATATCCTCATAACCATGCTTGAATGCTTACTTGACCATCATACCTCTTTGTGATAATAAGGACTCATAAGATGGAACAACAACCTCAATGACATCAATGATAATCTCAGTGACATCAATGACAACTAAAAACTCACCTTGTCAAATACCTTAATGATCACTAACCATGCACCTTCATAAGATGCACCCTTATGACATCAAAGACAATAACATTCCAACAATCTCCCCCTTTGTTATTGATGGTAAAACATTCTTCAATATAATCACTCTCATGTTCCCAAATATGCTCAGTCTCCCTTATTGAAATTTCTCCCCCTTTGACATTAATGATAAAGGGTCACATACACTACAACTTTTGGAAGCACTCATTTTCCCTGTTTGGAAACTACTCTTATAAACTACAAAAGAACTCAAAGCTACCAAGCTCCCCCTTAGATCAATCATAGTTTCCAAATGAACACTAAACCTCAAGATTAATTACCAAGCTACCAAACTCTTCATATCAACTAAATAAATAGTATCTCCCCTTTTGTCTTCACGACTTGAGTTCACCAAGTGAATCAACAAAATTCTTAAACCATCTACAACACAAGTCAAGCTCAAGTACCAACTGCTATAAATATAGAACAACTTTGCTTACCTCTTTTATGTTTGTCAACAATTACAGTTGGAGCTTATGAACAACCTGAATAGCTCCCCCTCAAAAAAAACATGCACCATGATTATACTAATTTAAGAGTGTCTCCATAAAGCCTAATAGATTCACCCCTTTTTATAGGGCACTAAAATAACACAAACTTAAGATATTCCTAGATCTTCATGCTCTCACAAGATATAATATCCTTTAAGATCCTTTTAGGATTTATTGACACCTTAGGTTTGACCTCTTCATCAACCATTTTATCAATAATCTATGATTATAGGAGGTATTCCTAACTCGATTTCACATTTGAAGTATGCTCTACCATAGAAAATAGTCCACTTGGGCTTGTATACTAATGATGACAGACCTTTATTATCTTTGGTTTCTACACATTCATTTGCCTTATCTCTTATACTCTATGGGATTCAAACCTCTTGTTTTGAATTTATGGCCTTCTAAATATATTAGGACATAATATTCCAGTGTGTCTCACATTATGACAACTAAATCCAAAAAACTCATTCATACCTATTGAATGATGATTCCTTTCATAATCCCATGCATATTCAATTTTAGAGGGTCTTATACACTCTCTTGTTTTATAGCCAAACTAATTGCATGCAAAATAGTAACCATTGAATTAATTAACATACCTCACAGCATTAGGCTATCTGATTAGTCTCTTTATGTTGATATTCTTATCTTTATTATCCTTCTCCTTGACTTGAGCTACCTCTTTTTGGTCTTCTTTGAAACCAAAACCCATCTTATTACTTTGAAACTTACGACTACTCAAGATGTTATCTAAATCATAAGTACTCTTTTAAAACTTCATAAAGGCCTTCAAATTGATAGTTTCTTGATCCAATTCAACTTTCAAGGATTCCAATTTAGTTTCATACCTGGTGCATCCTTCCTCTTTAGCCTTTAGACTTGCTGTCACAATCTCCATCTAGGTTTCTACTTGATGGATGATATCTTCATGCTCCTTATATGTGTTACTCAATCTCTCTTCAAATAAACCAATCTACTCTTCATAGTCCTTAACTAATGATCTTAGTTTATGATTCTTCCTTTTTTGGAACTTTAACTCCTCTAAATCACTCACCAATTTTGCCTCAAGGTTCACTTTAGCCTCTTCTTCATCTGATTTTTCATCATCCATAAGGTCTTTCCCTTTTGAGAAACACTCATTTTCTATTTCTATAGCCATGAATAAGGTTTCATTATTGTCACATTCATGTTCATTGCTATAATCATCATTATCAAAAGTACATTTGCCACTTACATCAGATGCGTTAATATCTTCTTTGGTATAGAAATTTCTCTTATTTTTGAATGACCCTTTCCTACCTTCATACTTCTTGAAATCTTTATTGCCTTTGTTAATATTATATACCTTCTTATCATCACCATGATTTTCGTCATGTTCTTCATCATTCTCAGTCTTATCCTTGTTAAGACACTTAGATGCAAAGTAACCAATCTTACCAAAGTAGAAACATTTGAAAGGAAACTTACCATTGTACTTACCAAATCCAAACCTCCATTTTCTAGAAAACATGGATATTAGTTCATCATCATCAATATCTAAACATACCTTATCCTTGACCTTCTTGTATTTTGACTTATTTTTAGCTTTGAATGTTGTTTCTTGCTTGGGAGGTCTTCCTTCATTTGTTCTCATCTCATAGGTAATAAAGATGCCATGAAGCCTATCCATATAAAGTGTATCTAGATCTTACATTTATTCTACTAAAACCAAATTTGAATAAAATTTATAGATTAGAAATTTCAATACCTTTTGAACAACTATAGACTCTTTCACTTCTTCTTCAAGACATTTGATGATATTGACAAATTCATCAGCCCTTAATAGGTAGGATGCAATGCTCTCATATCCCTTCTTACTCAGACCTTAAAACTACATTTTGTGGGTCTAAAATGTATCCATCTTCACCTTTGTCTCTCCTTTATATATATTATTCAACTTGTCACATATCACCTTGGTTGACTCATAGTGCATCACCTTCACAAATTTTTCCTCTGATAGTCCACATAGAATGTCATTCATTACCTTGAAATTGCTTTCACTTTCCTTCTTGCCTATTGTATTAGTTAGTGTTAGACGATGTGGAGTGTATCCATCCACAATTTACTGACATATGTCATGACCCATTGACATTAGATATGTCTTAATTATAATTCTTCAAAATTCATAATTAGTTTCATTGAAGAATGGAGCCTTACTAGTAGAGAAACCTTCTTGAACTTGACTACTACTCATCCTTGCTTCTAGGATATCCTTTAGGTTGTAAGGCCTGCTTAAAATAAATTTATTTGATACCAATTGATAAAATAAAAATGACTAAGAGGAGGGGTGAATCAATCTTCAAAAAGAATTCATTTAATTTCCCTTGAGCAATCATGAACCATTCATGCAAACATATAGATCTATCAAGCATAAACACTTATCCACATAAGCATAAAACATAACAACAAATCACATATATGTAAAACCATCATGGGGAATAAAACACACCAATTTATAAAATTATACTATAGTTATATAATATTAAAAACAAATTTATTTAAGTTCCAACTTCACATGGATCACCAACCCCAACTAGCCAACTACCCGCTTGACTAGGCTTTAACAAGCACCTACTTGCAAGGAGGTACCAACCGTCTAGATGAATCATCACCAACATAGCCAAATAATTGATTTGATAATTTTAAAAAAATTATATTTCTCTCATAACATAAAATGATCACCTTTTTTAGCTCTTCACTCTCTTTAACCTCTCAAACTACCTTCTAGGTTTCTTCACTCAGTGAGGTCTCTTCAAGATTGATTAGATCATATGGCATTGATATTCATATGTAGACACACTATTATATATTCACTAAATATCTTATACACTCTTATAATGGTCTACAATACCTCCTTATACTTAACAATGTTTTATATCATTCATGTACTCTCTACTTACATAAATAGGCCTACAACTACCTTATATATACCATTTATTATTCATATACCTATTGTTTGGATATAAACCATTGACCACTCATATTTTAAATAAAATAAGCCTTAAAAAACATTATAATTAATAATAAATCATTACATTAGGTTGGTCATAACTCAAATAAACCAAATCCTTCTTTAGGTCTCATGGAGACCTAATTCAATTAGGCCTACTTTAGGACACGTTACACTTTGCATTCTTTGAAACACTTTAAAAATAAAAACATGAAAGTAACATATGATATAAAAATAAAATATACCTTTAATAATTTATTTTATGCTCAACAAGACATTTTACAAGAAATCACTACTTAAAACCCCTCATTAGTACTCAGTCCTATTAGGCTTGTGTACACCAAAAATATGCCTTTTAATATTGAAGATCAAACTAAATTAAGCCACTAAAAAATGAACAAAAAATTACATAAATATAGTATATATTACCTAATATTCATCACCATATTATTTAAACACTTTAAATTAAGGCAAAAAGTCATAAACTCATCTCTTCAATACACTCACTAAGAACTGCTAGAAATGTAAAAAGCCAGTCATAAAACTACTTGAAATACAACACATAAAAGGATGATTTAATTGATTATAAATACATTAAAAATATTATAAAACATCTTATTAACAATATCAATTAGAAAAAACACAATATCTAATATAAAATATTGGTCTTGCAGACCAATCTTCTGACCTTATCTCACACAGTCTTACATGAACTAGACAAGCCATTTTGACTTCAAATTTTCAAATTATTACACTAACTTCAAATATTTATAAAATTATCAAAAAGATTTTAAATTTTTAAAAAAAAAAAACACCATATGCATTATATTTTTAACTCAGGGCATAGAGCCTCAAATTCATCATTATAACTTACTCAAAACTGCCAATTTACCTTAAATCACAATCATGATGACATTGAATTTAAACACATTTATGACCACTTTAAAATAATAAAAATGAATTAATATGATACTATGACACATATATACCATATTTAAATATAAACACCATATAGTATAGTGGCAACTATTGATCTTATAGACTATTTGTTGACCTAACTACACATAAACCTCACTGAGACAGATAAGCGATTTTGGATTCATCATTTTCACCACTATATCTGAACTATAAGGGTTTATAAAAATCATTAATATGACATATCAGTCTCAAAAAACATCTCCATTCACTTGGTTTCATCATTATATCATGATAACACATTCCTAATCATCTTCTCACTGTTGTTTGGGTTTTTCACTGTTTACACCATTAGGCCTATTAATGACTGGCTAAATTAAACAATTATTTTATCACAATTAAGTAATATAACCTATCCAAATACCTTCATGGACATAAAACATGAGTCTCTAGCTTCTTTCTCCATCATTTTCTTACTATGTCTAATACAATTTTTGATAGCTACAATAACTTCTTCAAAAATTAAGCCTATAAATCAACATTTTCTCTCTCCTCACTCTAAATAATACCACTTTTAGGTACTTATGGGAGTATAATACAAGATAAAATATCTTATTTGATCATTCTAATCCATTCTGGTCACTTTTGATCAACATCTTCAACATTGGGTCCTTATTAGGGTTCTAAAAGGGTTTAAATCTATTTCTATTCTTAAAAATCATTCATAAAGCAGAGTCCCTCAATCCAAAACCTAATGTCTAAAATTTTAATATATTACCCTTACCCATATAACATGAATATATTAGGCTAAAAAACATAATAAAATCCTTTTGATGTTGAGAATGCTCCATTTTGCACACTCAAGAGACCTCCAAACAAATTTTCATGACTTTTCCTACAAACCATGACCTCAAACTTGGTAAAAATAATTGATACAATATGATACACGTATAAAAACACTCACCTATCCATAATTGTCTTTGAAATATAACATCATACCCCATGAGGCCATGCTCTCTCTACATCATGGTCTTCATGCCACATTAGACTTAGGAACACACTTTCATTATGTTATCAATGAACTATACACCTCATACATATGCTCAAGAAATATCATAAAACCTCGCATGCCTCTATGCATTCATCTTACCAAGTCACCATACTCATACCTTCTTATAAGGACTTTACACCATGACTAGTGCCATGATTAGGCTTCTTAAGAACTTGAAGCTTGACAAATAACTTTGAAACACTTACAAAAGTATATACACTTTAATTAAATGATCACACAATTCCAAACAAACTATCATAAGCTTGTGATTACTTAATTCACCACACTTTAGTATGCACACCTTCTCACAAGGTCTAGAGTAGGCTTCTCAAGACACCTTATACTTAAGAACTAGTGCTCAAACATGATTACCTAAATGATATCAAAAAATAACACTCTAAATACAACAATCTCACACCACTACAATAATATCTTTCTAACCAACATTATCTTAAAACCTCATGTAGACCTAGAGCCTCATGACTATACTTCAATGCTTACCTGACCATCATACCTCTTTATGACAATCAGGTCTCATAGGATGAAAAACAACCTATATGACATAAATGAAAAATAAAAAATCACCTTGTCACATACCTCAATGATCACTCACCATTCACCATCATAAAATGCACCCTTTTGACATCAATGACAACAACAAAGTAGCATAATATTCTTAATTTTAGCAAGAAAATTCATAACCTTTTTATCACATTTCATAGGTGTAATTATCAATTTAATTATTAAATTAATAAGTGTTTATAGGTGAGTACCCTCATACATGGATTCGAGGAGTTTTCAAGCATCGCTAGGAGACTCTTGATTAGAAATATGGAGAAGGAATTCATCCTTAACATTCCACAAGATTGTGGACATAGCTTCCTATGATTTTTATTAAAATGCATTGGTAAGCTCAAGGGTCACATGCTATCTAGAAAGATATTTTTCAATCCCAACAATAATATTCCATAACTTATGAGCCACAAATTCATCTTTAATATGAATTTTTCATATATTAATGTTATTTCTATTAAGTATTTATGATTTATCTAAAATAAAAAATTAGGCAAAGCCATAGCTTTCCTTTAACAATGATAGTAAACAAATTCTTAAAATGAATCATTTTTAGTGTGAGTTTTAACTTTATTTGATATTAAAATAAATTTAAAGTGCAAACACATGATAATTGTTCAATTTAATGCTAAATATGGTAAGAAAATTATGAAAGATTATGACCAACTAGGGTATCATAAGTATCATAAAAATACACTAATATGAGAATAAATTTAAAACATTAACCTTTTTAATGAGTTTTTCTAACTATTTTACAAAATAAAGTGAATTACACATGCAACTATGATTATTTTTACATTTTAGATGCCAAATAATGTAAACAAATTGAAATAGAGTTGTACTAAATAGGTGTCAAAAGAGTCACACTTAGAATAATCACCTAGACTCTATTATTAAAAAAAATATAAAACACATAATATGAGGTTATAAAATAAAAAATGGACTACATAGATGTGTCTAAAATGTGACACTACCTAGGGATCAATTGGTTACATGACTATGTTTGACAAAACATTCACTAGATTAAAAGTTGAAACAAGTTTGAGAGGTCAACTAGGGTTTTAAACATGTGAAAAGTTGGCATGAAAACCAAAAATGGAATTCAATTCAAATTAAATTTAAAAAATAATTTGACCAAATCAAAAAATATTGATTTTAGGGTGTTTTAAACATGGGACCTCCCTAGTTGTAGGTTTGAGCAAAAAGAAACTTACCAACTCATCTTGGAAACTTATTAACAAATTAAATGAAAAAACTTATAAATGAATCTTTTTAAAATAATTTTTTTAATAAAAAAATATAAATTCAAATATACACATGCATGTTAAAACACAAAGCGAAAAAGAATTCATATTTTTAAACTTGGGGTAAAATGTGAGCCCCTTTTCACCATTAGATGAGAATAAAGTATCTTTTAAAAAATTATATTTAATAAATACATTCCCAAAAACATTAGAACATACTTGTGCAATGCTTCTAGGTAGATATGGTGCTCCTTCAGTAGCAGAGGTGAAGCTGGAGTATGCCACAGGCGACTAGAATCCCTAAAAATTGGAGGATATTTATGAATTAACCTCCCAATGCCAGAGAACTGATCAAAATTGAATCTTGCAGATTGAAATCAATTTTTGAAGCTTACCAAGTTGTATTATGGTACCCAAGTGATAGAGAAAAAATATAAATCTAAATTTGATTACATCTAAGGATCCTCAAATGATTTAAAAGTCAAAGACATGACTAAACAAACCCTTAACCACCACTAAATAGCTTTTAGAAGTATTAACAATATTTTTTCTAGATTTTTTCATTCCCAGGCTATACTTGGTTGTATAAATGGCATCTCAGGAAAATAAAAAAAATACAAATGTTGAATGACTAATTCAAAGTCTTTGTAGGATTAATAGTTTGATCAAACAATGAGGATTTAACAGTCTTAGAACTCAAAAACATGGATTAGAAGTGAAATAATTAATTTTTTATTTTACTAGTCTCCTAAAATATCAAAAGATTATACCATGAGCCATACCACTAATGTAAAATTTGATCCTTGGATTAAAATTTATGTTTAGCTACTTGAATGGGGTTTGAAATTCTTAAATTTGAGGTTGAATATGGTTGTAGGCTTCCTTAGTCACACACACACACACACACACACACACACACACACACACACACACACACACACACACACACACACACACACACACACACACAAAATAATAGCAATGATCTAAAAGAGAATAGAATAACAAAGCATAACATATTGACATAGAGATCAAGTGAGAAAACTTCTAAAAGAGATTTAAAACCCCACAATAATTGATATTCAATATTTGAGAAACAATAATAACTCCAATACACATTCTTCTACCTTCTCCCTTCTTCATAGAATGACCTTCAAAAAACTCTTTGATCCCCTAAGATATTTGCACTACATTGATAATTACTGATATTATTTTACAATGGGGATAAACCATGTTTATAATATTCACAAGGGGAGGTAACCATTGTGAAATAATGGGTCCATCCACCCCGATGACCCATTCAAATTTTTCTAGTAATTATCAAATAAACATAACTTTATTATTTATTTTCATAAGGTTTTTATCTTATTTTAATAAATAATATATTATTATTATTTATTTATTTATTAAAGCTAAGGGATAGTAAGCCAAATTAGAATTAAATGTTCTAACAAAATAAATATACCAAGATAGATACTTTCACACTAAGCTACGAGCACTTAACAATGATTCGTTGGAAGTGAAATGGAAAAATTAATTAACTTGACTAAGTATAATAAAGGAACATACTAAAATAGTTAATAAAAGCCAAAACAAGAGTGACATATGTATGCATTTAAAATGATTTGAAACCAAAATAAAGGAATATAAAACTGTAGACAAATTAAATCATATAAGTGCTTAGATTAACACTTGTAAAAGCAAGAAAGACTAAACCTGAGTGCTATCAAGAAAGAAAAAATAATGAAATAAAAGGGAAAAAAGGGGAAGAATAGAAAATGCATTAAAATAAAATAAAAAATTATGAATGGATCTGAGATGAGTACGCTAAGAAGATAATAATATATTTACCAAATGAATATGTTATGAAGCAATGCAAGAAAAAAATCAAAATAGAAAAGTGAAGCATAGAGAGAAAATAGATACATTGAAGGTTCCTCAAAGAGACATGCTAAGTTAAAGCACGGATGCAAAGAAGGGAAAAATAAGATGAGAAGCAATTTAAGAAATGTAATGTAGCTATAGATTAGAATGCAAAACTAGAATAAAAAGAGGAGGATTGCAATGATCTTAAATGCAGGGGAATACAACAACTAAGTCACACAAGAGGGATTTTTATTCAAAAAATAGAAGATATTTCAAAAAGTAAATGCTTGACAAAGATTTATACAAAAATTAAACTAAACTCAGACTTTAAGGACCAAAATTAAATTAAAACAATTTAATATGCTTTTAAGATATTATCCAAATGAGAAATAAATAAAATTCACTTGGAGAGCCTCTCAAAACCAGCTAAAAGAAATTTAAAAAATCCTTGAAAGCAACTTGTAGTTTATGGTTAGAGGGTAGAAAAATGAAAATAAAATATGCTAAAAAAGAGATGGATTTGAAAAAAATAAATAGAGATTCCTCCAAAAAAGACTGCACAACTCATGAATTAATTTTAGAAAATCCATAGATTTGATAACATATTAGATTATTTACTAAAATTGTTAGACAATAATGTTGAATACATTAAAAGAACATGAAAAGGAACAATGTTACCTCAAAGAGTGAAACAAGCCATAAGAGAGAGATGAGATTTGACGAGTGGAGAAATCATCAAACAGAGAATAACCTCATAATTTATAATAATCCCTACAAATAATTAAACTCCAAGTACACCAACAAGTAGAATCAAAGAGAAAGAGTTAAGAGTGGCCTCAAGCCAAAATAGGCATTACAATAGTACAAGAGAAAGATTGTTATGGAAGAGAGGAGGAGATGCCTCTTTAAATATATCAAGAGTAAGGATGAGGGAGTTACAAGAATCTCATCATGACATTATAAGACCTCATTGGTGTGTGACAAGTGAGGGAGAGGATTTACTTGTGAAATTAATTCTCAAATCTTACAAGTGGACAAGAAAGGTGAGAGACACCTCATAAATATAGGATAAAGTAAATTTGTTATAATAAAAAATACACACATAAAGAGACTTAAGATAAGTTAAACTAACCTAAATGAACTTAAATAAGGTTAATCTCCAACAAGTGGGCCTATAGTTTGCACCTAAGGTACTGCAACCATGGTGATAAAATTTATTAATCAAGGCAAGATAGTTCTAAAGAGTACTAAAGATCTACTAGTTATACCTAACTTCTTATTTTATATTTTTTGGGTTGGTTGAATAACTTAAAAAATTATATACACTGGTTTCTTTTTAGAAAAAAAAAGTATGGACCAAGTTTAAATTCAATTTTTTTTTGTAATTCAAAGAAATGGTCAATCTTGCCTTATTTTTTGCTTATCTTGATGTATTTTCTTATAGACAGTATGAAAGAAAAATTATTTTCTTGAAGAAAGAGGTAGTTAGAGAGATATTTGAATAATTCTAACCACAAATTGTCATGGATATCTTCTAACAACCAAGTGTCTGGTTCTTCTTGTTATATCAACTTGGTCTTATTATTTATTCATCACAGTTACAAATCTTTGAAATTAAACATGAAAAGTTATATTATCCCATGAAAAAGCTCTCAGGTCCAAAGAAATATCCTCTTGTGTATCATCAACCGAATCAATATTTGGTTGAGACACAATGGCCTAAATTCTAGATATGGTCATATGGACAAAGTGTATGATTTTGGGTTACACAAAGTTACAAAAGCATTCCCACATGACCTATAGTGGGCATAAAAAAATTTGGTTAATTATTTTTAAAATGGTAAAAAATGGATAAATTTGATCAACAATGTAAGGGACATAAAATTCCATCCTCTATTATTAGGGGAGACTCTCTTTATTGAAAGTTTGGAATTGCAAAAAAAAAATTATTTACAACATTCACACAAAAAAATTTCTTGGGGGTTCTTACTTTTGAACAAAAATAATGTGATGGGGTGAGAAAGAAAGAGAGAAAGAAAAAAAGAAGGAGAAAAATATGAGAAAGTGTGTTGTAATTGAATAAAAACATATTCTAACTACTATAGAAAGCTAAAAATCAATAAAACAACAACATTTCAACTATAAACATTTTGTATAAAGAAATAACAAAAACTGAATATATCAATAAATGTAGGAATAATGACCATTCATAAGGATAACTAAAGGTACAAAGTATTTTATATTATTTTGTTTTGATTCTTAGAAAAATGAAAAGCTTCTTCCTCTCTTTAATTTCTAACAAAATTGTTTTCATTGTCAAAAAGTCCCCTTCTAATGAAAATAGTTCTTATTTATAGGTAGAATATGTATAACTACCTCTTGAGGTAATATTTCCATTTCAAATTTTAACTTTTCAAGTTATGTTAATTAAAAGTGAAACATAATAAATTTAAACTACACAAACATTACTAAAAAAACAAAGAGAAAATATAGTAGAGAGCTTCTAGATTAAATTGTATTTATGTTTTTGACCAATGTTTCAGTTCACACTCCATGAATCATCATCAGGGTGAGAGAATGAAAAATGTAAAACAGCAGACTAAGCATTGCCTTCATAAATAAAACATTGAAGCATTGCCTTCATGAATAATTTATCTTTTGTAATTTATAATTTATTTAATAATTGAGATTCAAATTATAAATCACGCTAATGATTTTAATTTTTAATATTGAGTTTGTAATTTTACAATTGATAATTCATAATTTAAAACTAAATTTTTATAGATAAAATATCTTTTATTTATTTTATTTTATTATTTATCTTTGGAATCAAAGAGGTATTATTTTATTTTATTGTTTAGTATTTATTAATTTTTGGAAATTGGTAAGAAACATTTTGGTTAATAATCAAATTGTTTGTTTATAATTCAATATTTATAATTTTAAAATTAAAAATTCTAAAATTTTTAAAATTTAAATTAAATATTAAAATTTCTAATTGATATTTTGTAATTTATTTTGTAATCCAAATTCCCTACCGCTTTGAGAGCCCCACCTTAGTTTTCACTCACCTTGACATCAATGTGCTTCAATTTTTTTATCTATAAAGGCAATACTTAGTATGTTGTTTTACATTTTTCATTATCTCACCCTGATGATGGTTCATGGAGTGTGAACTGAAACATCGATCAGAAACTTAAACACAGTTTAATCCAGAAGTTCTTTACTGTAATTCATGGATTGTGGAAATATTATTGCTTTAAAAGAGGAAATAAAAAATTAGAGAGATTAAGTCAAGAAACTTTGTTGGAAAGATAATATTTATCAAACTGGGAGGATGCTTGGTTGGCTGCCACCATTTGACCTTGTCTTTCAATCTATGAATATTTCAACCTATATGTTCTTAATTTATGCAATATAATGAATAAACCTTGTTGTTTAGGAATGATTGTGTTTGATAGACATGTCAACCATGACCTCATCATTTCATTCATTTATTCCCCACTGTTGAAGAAGTTTACATGATTATTCTTACATTCAATGAAGGCATTATGACTATTGATTAATTTGTTTAGAGATTATAAATTGAAAGTATTTTTACCAAAAACCTCTTCTCTAATCATCTTTTTAAATTGTGTTTTTATTTATGTAGCTATATAAGGTTTATCATCTCCTTTTTTTAGTAGATCATAGTGAATGGTCCAGATATCAACACAGATCTCAGATTTCAGATCATCAAACTATTTACCATGACTCTGTAAATCCTTTAGGTATTTTTCAAAAATATTTATTTTCCATTCTACACCCTCAGACCATTTATGTGAATAGTTATCTTCAACCTTGTTGAATATCTATTTAGATACATTAAAGATCTATTCATATATGATAACTTTTTCATCTATATTAGCCATGTATTTGTTGACCATTTTGGTCCTACAGGCCAAAATCAGTCTCCTTCCCCTGTTGTTCTGAGCCAGTTCAAATTTTGGGTTGCACAAGTCTTTCAGCAAAAGGATGAACCAGTTCAAAGAATGCAAGTCTCTTACAAAGATCTTCAACAAGGAAAGAGACTGAAAATGATTCAAGACACTTTTCCTTAAGTTTGGAAAAAGTGGTTCAACATCGGGGTTCAATGACTTGATCTTTCCAGGAGCTTTTAACTTTGAACTTTGAACTTAACAATGTTGAAGCATTGAACTGTTGAAGCATTGAACTGTTGAACCATTGTTGGTTCAATCAGTTTGTTCAAGCATTGCCTTCATGAATAATTTATCTTTTGTGATTTATAATTTATTTAATAATTGAGATTCAAATTATAAATCACACTAATGATTTTAATTTGTAATATTGAGTTTGTAATTTTACAATTTAAACAATTGATAATTCATAATTTAAAACTAAATTTTTATAGATAAAATATCTTTTATTTATTTTATTTTATTATTTATCTTTGGAATCAAAGAGGTATTATTTTATTTTATTGTTTAGTATTTATTAATTTTTGGAAATTGGTAAGAAACATTTTGGTTAATAATCAAATTGTTTGTTTATAATTCAATATTTATAATTTTAAAATTAAAAATTCTAAAAATTTTAAAATTTAAATTAAATATTAAAATATCTAATTTATATTTTGTAATTTATTTTGTAATCCAAATTCCCTGCCGCTTTGAGAGCCCCACCTTAGTTTTCACTCACCTTGACATCAATGTGCTTCAATTTTTTTATCTATAAAGGCAATACTTAGTATGTTGTTTTACATTTTTCATTATCTCACCCTGATGATGGTTCATGGAGTGTGAACTAAAACATCGATCAGAAACTTAAACACAGTTTAATCCAGAAGTTCTTTACTGTAATTCATGGATTGTGGAAATATTATTGCTTTAAAAGAGGAAATAGAATAATTAGAGAGATAAAGTCAAGAAACTTTATTGGAAAGATAATATTTATCAAACTGGGAGGATGCTTGGTTGGCTGCCACCATTTGACCTTGTCTTTCAATCTATGAATATTTCAACCTATATGTTCTTAATTTATGCACTATAATGAATAAGCCTTGTTGTTTAGGAATGATTGTGTTTGATAGGCATGTCAACCATGACCTCATCATTTCATTCATTTATTCACCACTATTGAAGAAGTTTAGATGATTATTGTTACATTCAATGAAGGCATTATGTCTATTGATTAATTTGTTTATAGATTATAAATTGAAAGTATTTTTACCAAAAACCTCTTCTCTAATCATCTTTTTAAATTATGTTTTTATTTATGTAGCTATATAAGGTTTATCATCTCCTTTTTTTAGTAGATCATAGTGAATGGTCCAGATATCAACATAGATCTCAGATTTGAGATCATCAAACTATTTACCATGACTTTGTAAATCCTTTAGGTATTTTTCAAAAATATTTATTTTCCATTCTACACTCAGACCATTTATGTGAATAGTTATCTTCAACCTTGTTGAATATCTATTTAGATACATTAAAGATCTATTCATATATGATAACTTTTTCATCTATATTAGCCATGTATTTGTTGACCATTTTGGTCCTGCAGGCCAAAATTAGTCTCCTTCTTCCCCTGTTGTTCTGAGCCAGTTCAAATTTTGGGTTACACAAGTCTTTCAGCAAAAGGATGAACCAGTTCAAAGAATGCAAGGCTCCTACAAAGCTCTTCAGTCATTTTGTTCGAATAAATTCACAAGGAAAGAGACCGAAAATGATTCAAGACACTTTTCCTTAAGGTTGGAAAAAGTGGTTCAATGTTGGGGTTCAATGACCTGATCTTTTTAGGAGCTTTGAACTTTGAACTTTGAACTTAACAATGTTAAAGCATTGAACTATTGAACCATTGTTGGTTCAATCAGTTTGTTCAAGCATTGCCTTCATGAATAATTTATCTTTTGTAGTTTATAATTTATTTAATAATTGAGATTCAAATTATAAATCACACTAATGATTTCAATTTGTAATTTTACAATTTAAACAATTGATAATTCATAATTTAAAACTAAATTTTTATAGATAAAATATCTTTTATTTATTTTATTTTATTATTTATCTTTGGAATCAAAGAGGTATTATTTTATTTTATTGTTTAGTATTTATTAATTTTTGGAAATTGGTAAGAAACATTTTGGTTAATAATCAAATTGTTTGTTATAATTCAATATTTATAATTTTAAAATTAAAAATTCTAAAAATTTTAAAATTTAAATTAAATATTAAAATTTCTAATTTATATTTTGTAATCCAAATTCCCTGCCACTTTGAGCGCCCCACCTTAGTTTTCACTCACCTTGACATCAATGTGCTTCAATTTTTTTTATCTATAAAGGCAATACTTAGTATGTTGTTTTACATTTTTCATTATCTCACCCTGATGATGGTTCATGGAGTGTGAACTGAAACATCGATCATAAACTTAAACACAGTTTAATCCAAAAGTTCTTTACTGTAATTCATGGATTGTGGAAATATTATTGCTTTAAAAGAGGAAATAAAATAATTAGAGAGATAAAGTCAAGAAACTTTATTGAAAAGAGAATATTTATCAAACTAGGAGGATGCTTGGTTGGCTGCCACCATTTGACCTTGTCTTTCAATCTATGAATATTTCAACCTATATGTTCTAAATTTATGCACTATAATGAATAACCCTTGTTGTTTAAGAATGATTGTGTTTGATAGGCATGTCAACCATGACCTCATCATTTCATTCATTTATTCACCACTGTTGAAGAAGTTTAGATGATTATTGTTACATTCAATGAAGGCATTATGTCTATTGATTAATTTATTCAGAGATTATAAATTGAAAGTATTTTTACCAGAAACCTCTTCTCTAATCATCTTCTGAAATTGTGTTTTTATTTATGTAGCTATATAAGGTTTATCATCTCCATTTTTTAGTAGATCATAGTGAATGGTCTAGATATCAACACAGATCTCATATTTGAGATCATCAAACTATTTACCATGACTCTATAAATCCTTTAGGTATTTTTCAAAAATACTTATTTTCCATTCTACACTCTGAAACCATATATGTGAATAGTTATCTTCAACTTTGTTGAATATCTATTTAGATACATTAAAGATATATATCATATATGATAAATTTTTCATCTATATTAGCCATGTATTTGTTGACCATTTTGGTCTTGTAGGCCAAAATTAGTCTCCTTCTTCCCCTGTTGTTATAAGCCAGTTCAAATTTTGGGTTGCATAAGTCTTTCAGCAAAAGGATGAAGCAGTTCAAAGAATGCAAGGCTCATACAAAGCTCTTCAGTCATTTTGTTTGAAGAAATTCACAAGGAAAGAGACCAAAAATGATTCAAGACACTTTTCCTTAAGGTTGGAAAAAGTGGTTCAACGTCGGGGTTCAATGACCTGATCTTTTCAGGTGCTTTGAACTTTGAACTTAACAATGTTGAACCATTGAACTATTGAACCATTGTTGGTTCAATCGGTTGGTTCAATCATTTGGTTCAATCATTCAATTTAAGTTGTTTGGTTCAAGCAGGTTGGTTAAAATGGTCAATTGAATGAACGTGACTCTTTGCAGAACATAGTGTTGAACCATTGAACCATTGAAATCTAAAAAAGGGTTCAAGTTCAAGTTCAATTAGAAGGTTCAAAGGGGCATTCCAAAGCAAAGTGCCCTTACGAAGGGCAGGAAGGTGCTGAATGGGGCTATTTCAAGTAGGTTCTGAAGGGCATCTTGGGGTCCAAGTGCCCTCATGGAGGGCAAGGAACCCTTGCGAATAAATCAAAAGACAAGGCAAAAATAAAGAAAGGCAAAGACAAAAGTTGAATTTCTTTAGGCAAAATCCCTGAAGGAATTCCTTCAAACATTTTGTCTGAAGAAATTCACAAGGCAAAAAACCAAAAGAAATTCTTTGAGAAGAAAATCCTGCGGCAAAGTGAACAAGGCAAATCCTTCAGACAAAATGTCTGAGGGAATTCCTTTAGACATTTTGTCTGAAGGAATTTGCCTGAAAGAAAAGCCTGCCAAAGGAACAAAAATTCCAAAGGGAAAAGGCCGAAGGAAAGAAAGCCAAAGAAATTGCCAAGGGGGTGATAGGCTTGAAGACGTCAAAATTGAGAATGATGAACTAGTTGTTGAAGGTTCAAACATCTAGTGACGGGTGCGTGAACGTCAATTTTAAGGTGGTGAAATAGTTGTTGATTTTGAAATGCTTAAGGATAGGCTACAAGTGAACTCAGTGACCTATTGAGAAGATAGCCCCAAGTGCTCACAAAGCCAAAAAAGGACAAAACTAGGAAGAGACAAAAATAACAAGGAAAGATGAAAATAACCTAGGTGGCAAAAGGAAAGCATCGGTAGAGGAGTTATTCTAGCAGTTGAAATAGTCTCTACCAAGTGGTCATTAAGAAGCGCAAATAGTAAACAACGTGGCCTATTTTTTTCTTTATTTTACATTAATGAGCAGACAGCTGCATGAATGTATTTAAGAAGTGGTCTTGTTGGTAGACAAATGTCACGGCCTATGCTTTCACAATAATGTCTGATATAACTTGGATGTAAAATTTAAGGCTGATAGCTAACACATCATGTTCTTTTAGTGACTTCCTCTTCCCAATGGCATTCAACACAACATGGGTAGCTTTTTCCAAAAGGCACCAAAAGCCTCTTTCTTTCTATATATATTATGAAACTCTCATTTGAGAGTGATCTCTCGGCTTGTAAGGCAGATCTTTGCTAGATTTTACCTTGAATCAAGACATAACATTTTTACCTCCATTTTGAGTTTGCACTTTCGTATATGTCTATGGCTTTGTCTTCTGTTAATTCATTTTCCTTTATGCTTTCACAGAATGATTCTAGCATATCTAGTGTATTGTGAGTTCTCCTTTTGCATGTTAGCTAGAAGTGTCCCTAGAGAAGTATAGGCGCATGTGAATAGGCTGCCAAAGTGTGTCTTAGAATGCCTCAGGTAGTTCTTCCTCCTTGTATCTCCATAGACCCCTAGCTCACTGATGTAGAATAATCTCTCGTATCAAATGAAGTGTATGTCAGCTTGTTCTTGGTGGAAAGTGTATGTTTTAAGCTAAGTAGATCAACCATTTTTGGTGCATCACCATTTAAGTTTAGGTTTTGTTTTTAGTCATCCTTCTCCCTTTTCAACCCCCCCCCTTTTATTTATTTTTAGCAGTAGGAAATCTAAGACTTCAAAAATGGATCAAAGGGAGCTAGCCCTTATCTAGAGATTCTCCCCTCAATTTTGCCAAACCCACAGCAAGAGGGGAGTCTCTATTGTGTCACGTGGAAGACAGGAGCTCAGGCTCTTGTTAAGGGTGCAATCCATAGCATCAATAGTTTTTGGCATGCCCAGTGAGACTAGATTTTATTCCAAAGAGTTGAAGAATTTTGGTGTGTTCTTTAACCAACTAGCCTTTGGAGGTTTTTCATTAACACCAATGGTGACTCTGAGTTGAATCAACTGGTTAAGCAATCCTAGTGCCATCAAGAAATCAAATTTTTTGTATGTATAATCCCATTGCTCAGCATCATGGGCCTTGTGTTGCTTCATATAACTTTGATCAAGCTCAAGTTGTTCATGGAATCACCTCAAGTAGCTCTCTTAGTTGCCCTTCAACAATAATGGAATTATCACTGGAGTTTGAGAAGCAAGTGATGGAGATAGATAGATTGAATGAGCAATATAGGTATCAGCAAGAACTTATGTATAAAGAGGAGTGTTTATTCAGGTAAGCTTACGCTTTGCAATCTATGAAGGAGGAGGTAGAAAAATGGAAGAGTCCATTCAGTCAAGGAAAATAGCCTTGTGTTCCCCCTCCTATTCTAAATAAAGCCCCCTCTTATGCACAAAATCCTTTCTACTAGATAGCACTTTCTCATTCTAGCTCATCTGATGCATTAATCACTCCTGCTCTTAACCCCTTGCACCTAGATTTCAAACATCAAAGGGAATTAGAGCAACCTCTCATGAAAATGAAACTTCTCAATTCCTTAGAATGTGAATCCTCCTTTGAAGGGGATACCATTAGCCAACACATCTCTCGTGAAGCAACTCTTCCTATTCATGAGCAGACCCTTCTTATGCATGAGCAGACCCTTCTTAGTCTTCCTCAACCTCCTCAAGTCTTTCAACATGATGTCAAGATTCCAAGTTGGAAGAGGGAATATCATGAACCAACTCAGGACCTTGAAGAGGATAAAGTTGTTGCCTATCCACAAGGGGAAAGTTCCAATCCCAAGGTCATGATTTGGAAGCAAATAATGGAATCATGGGGTAGGAAGGAGGAGTAGAAAGGTTTTGCTCAAAACCTTGAAGAAGGTGAAGCTGCTCTTACTCATCATGATGATGCTTGTGACCTCCAAGAAAGGCTCTTCTAAGAGAATATAGCCAGGTGAATTTCAGATTTGGAATCTAGAATGAGGTTCCTCAGCCAAAGTGTGATGGATGGTCAGATCAAATAGAAGATCCTACATTTGAACACACCCCATCTACACTCCTTCAAGACAGATATCAAGCCACATATGATATAGATGAAGTGTTGGCCAAATGGAAGGAAGAGAATCATTTGATTATAGATCAAGAATTGCCTCCTCTTCTACATAGGTTTTACCATCAACCTTCCACTTCATCCCTTATCCAGGAGGAACCTATTTTGTAGGAGGTAAGTGAAGAAGAGAGGATCCAATTTGTATCTACCCAAGAGGCTATCATGAGCAAAAATGAAGATGAAATCATCATGGATGTTCCTTTTGAAGACATCATCAACAATGGAGAAGACACAAGTCATGCATACATGTGGATGTTCTAGTAATATGAAGAGGAAAGTAATCATGGTGAGCTCTCTCCTCCCTTATTTTATGAATTTCCTTGTTGCTTTGATGAGGAGGATACCCATGCCATGGAACCTGAGTTGGAGGATGATCAGGAGGATGTCTTTGAACAACTGGAGACTCTAGTCTTTCAGCTAAGAAAAGGAAAGGCATGTCTATCTTAAGAATAGATTTGAAGAGGAGAGCCTTGAACAAGAAGGTGATGTTCTATGGGATGAGTAATCAGTTTGTGGTTCCATTTCAGACATCACAAAAGTCACACTTCTTCAAGAAATCCATGAGGAAGTAGAAGATGAGTTTGATAGGGTCTTCAATGAAGTAGAAGGGGACAAGCCAATCCATGATGCATGTCAAAGGGACTATGCATATCAAGGGGCTTATGGTGATGAGCTAGTAGCCATTAATTTCTTGATAAGATAAACCAGCATGAAGAACTAGCAGGAGGCATGCTTCCAAGAACAAGAAGAATACATATATATTGGAAGCATGTTTGCCCATGATTCATTTGGATACAAGCCAACCAAGGTGGCAAGCAAGAAGAGCAAGTCACCAAATCTCCATTCCATTCAGCCACTTGTCTAGCATCATAAATTTTCTTGCCAAGAAGGAGACTTAAGAAGTTTTCCCTTTGATCTAGGAGGGAGGCAAATATACCAGGTTAGTTATACATAGTAGTTTGCTTTCAACTTTTTTTTCCTTATTTTCCCTAAGTGTTGTTTGCACATGTAGTGTTTTTATCCTTGTGTGTGTTTTCCTTTATGTTTGGGGTAAAAGCTTCATGATTGATTCTTGGATCTCTCAAGGCTGTTGCTAACTTTCTTAAGCTGTGTTCTAACTCTATGCCCAATGGACTTTGAAGCTACTGGTTTCTAAGCATAGCATGCATACTTCCCTTGGGAATCACCGATTTATTGACCATTTTGGTCTTGCAAGCCAAAATTGGTCTCCTTCTTCCCCTGTTATTCTAAGCTAGTTCAAATTTCAGGTTACACAAGTCTTTCAGCAAAAGGATGAACTAGTTCAAAGAATGTAAGGATCTTACAAAGATCTTCAGTCATTTTATTCAAATAAATTCACAAGGAAAGAGACCAAAAATGATTCAATACACTTTTCCTTAAGGTTGGAAAAAGTGGTTCAACCTCAGCGTTCAATGCCTTGATCTTTCCAGAAGCTTTTAACTTTGAACTTTGAACTTAACAATGTTAAACCATTGAACCGTTGAACCATTGTTGGTTCAATTGATTGGTTCAATCATTTGGTTCAATTGATCAGTTCAAGTTGTTCAGTTTAAGCGGTTGGTTTAAGCGGTTTGGTTCAAATGATCAATTGAATGAACGCGACTCCTTGTAGAACACAATGTTTAACCATTGAACCGTTGAACTCTAAAAAAGGGTTTAGGTTCAATCGAAAGGTTCAAAGGGGCATTCCAAAGCAAAGTGCCCTTGTAGAGGGCAGGAAGGTGCTGAATGGTGTTATTTCAAGTAGGTTCCAAAGGGCATCTTGGGGTCTAAGTGACCTTATGGAGGGAAGAGAACCCTTGTAGAGAAATCAAAAGACAAGGCAAAAAGAAAGGCAAAGACAAAAGTTGAATTTCTTCAATAAAAATGCCTGAAGGAATTCCTTCAAACATTTTCTCTGAAGAAATTCACCAGGCAAAAAACCAAAATAAATTCTTTTAGAAGAAAATCTCGTGGCAAAGTGAATAAGGCAAATCCTTTGGACAAAATATCCAAAGGAATTCCTTCGAACATTTTGTCTGAATAAATTTGCCTGAAGGAAAATCCCACTAAAGAAAAAAAAAAGTCTAAAGGGAAAAGGCCAAAGGAAAGAAAGCTGAAGAAATTGCCAAGGGGGTGACGGGCCTGAAGATGTCAAAATTGAGCATGGAAAACTAGCTGTTAGAGGTTCAAACGTCCAGTGATGGGCAAGCAAATGTCAATTTTAAAGCAATGAAATAGTCATTGATTTTGAAATGCTTAAGGATAGGCCACAAGTGAACTCAGTGACCCACTGAAAAGATAGCCCTAAGTGCTCACAAATCTAGAAAAGGACAAAGCCAAGAAGAGACAAAAATAATAAGGAAAGATGAGAACAACCTAGGTGGCAAAAGGAAAGAATCAGCAGAGGAGTTATTCCAATGGTTGAAATAGTCTCTACCAAGTGGTCATCAAGGAACACAAATAGTAAATGGTGTGGCTTGTTTTTTTCTTCATTTTGCATTAATGAGTAGACAACTACATGAATGTCTTTAAGAAGCAGCCTTGTTGGTAGAAAAATGGTGCAGCCCATGCTTTCACAATAATGTTTGATATAACTTAGACATAAAAGTCAAGGCTGGTAGCTGACACAACATGTTATTTTAGTGACTTCCTCTTCCCAATGGCATTCAATGCAGCATGGGCAGCTTTTTCTAGATGGTGCCAAAAGCCTCTTTCTTTCTATATATATTGTAAAACTCTCATTTGAGAGGGATCTATCAACTTGTAAGGTAGAGCTCTACCAAATTTTACCTTGAATCAAGACATAGCATTTTTACCTCCATTTGGAGTTTACACTTTCATATATGTCTATGGCTTTGTCTGGTGTTAAGTCATTTTTCCTTTATGCTTTCACAGAATGATTCCAGCATGTCTAGTGTATTGTGAGTTCTTCTTTTGTATGTTAGCCAAAAGTGTCCCTAGAGGAGTATAGGTGCATGTGAATAGGCTACCAAAGTGTGTCTTATAATGCCTCACGTAGTTCTTCCTCCCTGTATCTCCATAGACCCAAAGCTCACTAATGCATAAGAATCTCTCATATCAAATGAAGTGTATGTCAGCTTGTTCTTGGTGGAAATTGTATGTTTCAAGCTAATTAGATCAACCATTTTTGGTACATCACCATTTAAGTTTAGGTTTTATTTTTAATCATCCTTCTCCCTTTTCAACCCCCACCTTTTATTTATTTTTAGCAGTAGGAAATTCAGGATCTCAGATATGTATCAAAGGGAGCTAGCCCTTATCTAGAGATTTTGGCCTCAATTTTGCTAGACCCACAACAAGAGGGGAGTCTCCATTGTGTCGCATGGAAGACAGGAGCTCAGCTTTCTGTCGAGGGTGCAATCCATAGTGTCAATAGTATTTCAAATCCCTAGTTCTATTTATCCAATGTCCTTTCCTAGTGTTTTTATTTCCTTTGAAATTTTTACTTGATCTACATCAAGTAGCCAATATGCTCTTTTTATTTCATGAATTTGATTCCTTTAATATAAATTTATACAACCCAAGTCTCTATAACTTTCCCATAAATATTATTTTTTAAATGTTCACAATATCATCTTTTTCAATATCTTTTATATGACTAGAATCAATAATAAATGTTATAGGAACATTATTTTGATTCAAAAATGATTTGATATATGTTGAAAATATGCATACCTAATCTTCAAGTTGATCCTATGTTTTTTTTCATCTTTTGTTCTTTTGATGAGCCTTGTTGTCGATTCCTACGAATTATGAATGTTTCCTTCATGATTTGGTTCTCTAAGAGACATACTTATCATAATTTAGTCTACTAAATTCATATCTTCTTCATTCTTGTTAGATATAGGCTAAGAACTCTCTACAAATTTTATATTGAAGGATTCTGTCACCGACCTTGAAGAAATTTTAGCCTTTTTAGGCAAGGGTCTTTGCAAAACATTAGCAACAGTATAAAAATCAAGGGCAATATCTTTGACTATGGTATTCTTAATATTAATGACCATTTGATGGACCCAGGTAAAAGTTAAACCACATGAAGAAGAATCCAATTGGGTGTTAGGAATTGTGGTGGGATTGGCATTATAAATATAGTGTTAAAGAGTATCAATATAATATCCTAGAGTAGTAGGTTGCTTTGGAAGTGCGTAAATGCATGGATCTGAAGGTGGAACATGAGGTGAAGATATAATGTGAGGAGGATATGGATTGTGAGGAGGTGATGGAATGTGAGGAATTGGGTAAGGTAATCTTACATGTGTAAGAGAACAAACAAGAAGTATTTTTGCTAAGCTAAAAATTATTTGGTTATGTTATCAATCAACATATAAGGATCAAGATATTTTAAATAATGAACTTCACTTGAAGGAATAATAGGTGTGAGAGATCTCTTGATAGGAAATTATTTTATATATGAAGAGTCATCTCCACAAGTATGATCTAGAGTTTTCTTCTTATTTGCACATTCTCCATTACCTCCACTACTTGGTGCTTGGTTATAACAATGAATTTTGATATATAATTTTATATTAAATGACTGAGTTATAGGTGTTGATTATGTATGTTGTTTATTTTTGTAAGTTATTAAAATCTTTGAACTTATTGCAATGGTATACTTAATAAATTTTAACAATACAAGCCTTTGATCTTATCAAAAAAAAAAAAATAGTGTGTTATTGAAAACCTACTGACTCTTTGGCCAACCAATCAATTAAAGGCAAAGTAAAAAATTAAAAAAATCTCCTTGAAGAATAAATCAACTAAGTTAGATTCATAATCAATTATCCCCATAGTAAACCATTCAAGATAAATTCATTCTTTTGATCAAAGTTCATCCACGAATAGTCCCTTTTTATCACTTCAAATTCATCTTCACAGTCCTCCCTATAATATTCAATATATGGCATGTGAAGATGTCCAAAACCATGGTTGACATTATCTCTCACAAAATTGTTATTATTGAAATCAAGTTTCTTGACATAAGGCTTTATTATGAAGTCAACCATCTAATTCTATATGTTTGATACATATTGGGTTGTCTTATAAATGTATTAACTTAGGTCAACTGAGAATTAAATCCCACACACATGCTTCTCATTACACTTCTTATGAAATTCACTCGATTGCCTAAAATTTTTAATGATAACCATTTTGTCACTCATATATCTTGGCAACATGTATGGTGTGCCTTCAAAATTTCCAACTTTGAGATATTTGAATCTAGAAAATTAGATGACACAACTTATGTATTTTTTAATTGGAGAAGAAGCTTCATTTAAAATTTATGTTATTGTATTACTTTCCAAAATTATCACCACCAATATAGTGAAGGTATCATTAACTCTTTTGAAGTGTTTATTTCCTTTCTCATAAGTGAGTTGAGGAAGTTGTTGTGCCCTAACACACCCACACTAAATTTTAAAATTCAAATAGGTACCCACTTTGATTTAAAATACTTATTCAAGGTATTTTGAAACAAAATTCTATGACATGGCAGTTGAAAAATTATTAACTCAAGGTTATTTCAAAGTTTACAATATGTTTTAAAGTTATAAGAGAATCAAATCTGTGTATAATCCATATTATATGATTTAATTTTTTCCTTTGATTTTATTTTAGATTTGAGCTTATGTACATGTTTGATTTATGATTTTAATGGCTAACTAGGATGATGCATTTTGATTTTAGTTGGTTATTTTGGAAATCATTTATACTTTTCATACGACATCATTCCACTCACTTGGATCTTAAGTGAAAAGTTTAAGACATCATCTTGTTAACTCAATGGTGATGTTAGCAAAGTCCTTTGTATGAATAATCTCATACAAGTAGAGTAGTAAGATCCATCCACGTGTCATAATCCCACTAATCCAATGGTGATATTAGTAGAGTCCTTTGTACAGATAATCCTAGTAAAATAGATTATGAGAGCCATCCACATGTCATCATCCCACTAACTAGGTGGTGATGTCATTAGATTCCTTTGTACAGATAATCTTGAATAAGGAAATAATGAGAATTATCCATGTGTCATCAATTGTCTAACTTGATGGTGACATGATCAAAGTCCTTTGTATGAATAATCTCAAGAAAGTGAAGTAGTAAGAGCCATCCACATGTCATCATCCCACTATCCCAATGATGATGTTAGTAGAGTTCCTCATATGGACAATCCTAGGAAATCATAGTATTGAAATCCATCCACATGTCATCATCCCACTAATCCATGGCCAAAGGAAAAAAATACAATAGGATATATCCCAATTATCAATGGATCAATGATACATAGACATGTGTACTCCAAAACCACATAATAAAATATAAAAGACATGAATGCCAAGACCAAAAGAGCGGAAAAAAAGCATTTGTCACATTATGATGACTAAGCATCTAAGAGTAGGTAAAATAATCCACATGGAAATAAAATCAAAAGAAGTTGGTTTACAAAATTCAAATGTAAATAATAAATAATGAATGGAGAAAAATCCATTAATCTAATTAATTTTCATGAATCGATGAATTAATAAATTCAAATCACAAGGACAACACATCTAAATCAATATAGTTAGATCTTCCATTTTCAATCTAATCACATTGCCTTCAAGATATCAATTGCAAAATATGAATTCAAAGATCTATTGTGACCAATAAATTACAAACTTTCATAGAAAAAGGCACTTTCAAAAAAGAGATGCAATGTCTTCCTCATCTCACACTCTGGTTCCCTCTACATACTCAATTATAATACCAAATAAATACAATGATATAATGTTTGATTTAGTATCCCTATACCATGATTTAAAACATTATTTAGCTATTTTGGATGAGGTCAAGTTAGTTTAGCCATGCAAGGCTAAGGATCAATTGTGCACCTTCACAAATAGGTATAAGGATAACCTTTTGGCCATAAAAATGGTTGGTCTACATAATGCAGTAGCCAAACTAGAGGAAATGTCTTACATTGACCTACTATTTGATTCATCTGTGAATGGTAATACTTCTAAGAATATATTACATTTTTTATTTAAGAAAACTTTGGTGGCATATATAATTGAAAATGTTTTTTAGAGATACTACAGACTCCCTATGCCAAAAATGATTTATAGATAAGATATGGTAAATTCCAGGGTCCTAGCCAACAATATCATTAGAAAGTTATGGCAATGGGTTGACAACCCAAGTAGGTTTTTAGTTTAGGTCCTTAATTATATTATCCCTATCATTGTATTTATGCCAAGGTTAATAATTTGCATGGCCCTATTGAATAAAATATGTGGTTTCTCAACCATTTTTTTATGTCAGTGAGATATGGGTCTCATTGTTGGATAGTATCTTGACCTCTAACAAGATCATATATTTGGGGGAGATTATTATCTCCAATTTGATCCTAAGAATCACAAATCAAATAATTTTACCATATTTTAACTTATACATGATGTCTTGTATGGTAGATGATGTGATTGAAACTATGCATTAAACTTATGAACAACCCTTGCAACCATATATAGAATACCCCAAGAATAGGATATTACATTATTTAAATATCCTCCATGTGCACAGATTCAGAAAGAATATGAAAAGGTTAAAAGAAACATTTTACCCCATGGTATATCAGTAAATATATGGGAATAACATGTCCATATTATTAGACCCTATAAATAAGACTATTCAAAAGATGGGTGACTATTGGTTATAACCTAATTTCACTATAATAAAGACTATAATTACTAAGACAAACCTTTTATACCTACCTCATATTGTGCATGATAAATTGACTAAGTATGAAATTATTTATCAATTGGTTGATGATATTAATGTTAATATGAGAAGGGATAAGTAAGCATTAGTTCACCCAACCCCTCTAAGCATTGGTAGAATATAATACACAAGGTGGGAACACTTATAGTCTAAATAAATAATAAGGACATAGTATGGGTTTAAATTGGAACCATTCAAACATTGGGACTCTAGGAAAAATGTTAGATATCATATCAAAAGATATGAGAAAAAAGTTAAAATAAACTATGGTCATCAGTTCTACAGTCATGACAGTGTATTCATGAATATAAAAGATGATGTTTAGGTATCTACAAGGATAAATAGGTCAAAATGTCTATTATTTTGGAAAATAATAACCAATATGATCCCATTATCACTGAATAAGATGCTAAGAGAATTTATAAGGAGCAATGGGTTTTTACCCCTATCTATAGCCTACCTCCTTGAACAGGATAGAAATACAAGAGCAAGCTGACCCATCTAGGTTAGTTAATATTGAAGGAAGATTTGGGAGTGATCCAAGTTCCTCTACATATATATTTCTTGTTGTTTATCCTTAAAACAAAGCTCATGTGGAAAGACCTATATGATCAAGTGGAACAACTGGTATATTCTTTACATTACCTCAGCCTCCCTTGACTATAGAACAACAAGTAAGTATTCCTACCTTTCTCAATTTCATGTTGCTTCTCCTTATTTATAACCATCAGTAGTAATGCCCCAATCTCCTAGGCAACCATATTCACCACCCATCATTCCTCCAGTGGTTACTACTCCTCCCACTCCATCACCATTTGCCATCAATATGGTCCCTTCATTTCCCATTCCACCTTATATAGGGCCAACCTCTATTGATACTAAATTAATAATTACATATGAAAGGAAGCCCAAGACTCTTCATGTATCACCTAAAAAGGTGTAAGTGGGAGAAACATAGGTAGAGGTTACCAAGGATAGGGAGTATGAAAGAAGAGGTAGAAAAGATTCAAACCCTATTGAGATCTATGATAGTGAAGAAGAAGATAAATAATGGTAATTGAAGAAGAATGGGTGTCTAGAATAACACTGAGGAAATAAAGTCTTTTGATGAAACAACTGAGATAGAATAATAGGATGAATGGGTGACTGAAAAAAGTACACAGTTAGGAGGAACCAAACTATTAGAAGGATCTAAAGAAGTTAATCAAGGGGATGTTAGGTTAGTGTCTACTGAATTGTTTTCAAATAGAGAAAAGGATGTAGAATGGGATGTAAATTCAAAACTACAAATCCTCATATGGGGGACATCATCCACTATACCTCTAAGCTCTCCACCTTAGGCTATTATAGTGACAAATGCAATAAATATTGTAACATTTGTTCCATCTCATATTGTAAATTAGTAAATTCCTCATTATTTAATGAATTCCTTAATTATTAATATTATAATTATTGTGGCTGATTATTTACATTATTTGAGTCAAATAAATAAGCCTCAAGAAGTTTTAGTGCCAATTTTGCCTACTACAACCTAGTATAATATTGTGGGTCTTGTTACTACTATAATGACTATTGGGGTTGTATATATTTTGGTTAATAATTACTTATAAAACCTACTTATCACCCTAGTGACCTATTCATTCTTTATTGGAACCAATCCTCAATCCCTCAAGCCATCAAAGGAGGTAAATTTTGAAAAACTAGTGGCAAATTCCATTTTTACTACACAAACCACCCCTCTTATGTTGTCTACACATTTTGAAATGCCTACTGGCTAAGGTTCTTAAGCATATTATTCTATGGTCTCAGTACACAAAGAAATAATACTAAATATAAAATTGATACACCACTCCAAATGCATATCATTGGATAGAGGAAACTTATACTTCCTTTACCTACATTAGGTACATCTTCCCCCACAAGCATTCTTCCCCCAGGGCAATCTCCTTCATCTATTCCTATATTGAAATCTAAACAATAGTTTATATTAAATATTCCTTAATTGATTCAGCAACTATAATAATAAGAAGTAGGAAAGCAAGATCTAGTGATTGTCGAATAACTAATAGTCAAATTCCATTTTGATAGACAAAATAATACATTGAGAAATGTTAAAATATATACTATTGTTGTATAAGGGAAACAAGTTGAGTTGGAGCAAAGAGAAGACACATTCTCTTTGACAAATATAACGAAACTAAATCCCTTAAACCTAGACAGTTACAGGGAGGATCTATATAGTTTTATGGATGTTGTTAGGGGAGTTATAAAAGAAATGTTTAAAATCATTGATCAAATTCAGAGGTTTCTAAAGAGGATAACAATTCAAGATTCTAACAAAATTGTAGATAACTTATAAGGGGCAGCTAGGAAGTTATATGACACTATTCATTTAATAAGGTCTACAAAGACCACATACTAGCCTAAGTGGGGGAAAATTCTTTAGTTGTTCAATAAAATAAAGGATGTTGATGGCAAGTTTTAATTTCTTATCCAAGCAACTAGGAATACGGTGTATGCAGATTTAAATTTAATAACAACATATAAAATTGCATGGGCCCATAATTTATTTTTCAAAGAGGGACAACTTGATTGATGGCATCAAGATATGAAAGATTTGGTACATCATTTTAAAAATCAATAAATAGAAGTAATCTATATTTTAACTGATATGAGAGTCACTTAGGTAGGCCCTCCCCTAGGGCAATTAGTGCCTAAGCACATTTTTAAAATTCTCCTATGAGTAGCAATTGACATATTTAGAGCTAATATTGGAGGCATGATCGATAGGACCAATGATGAGATTATGCAACTAGTACCTTTTTTGAGAGATCAAATTATAGGAACTAAGACACTTTATTTGGAGGTAAAAAATAAAATATGCACACATAAGAAGTTGATGGAAAAGCTTTCACAATCGCTCAAGAGGCCTTTGCTTGATTTTGAGGCCATTAACATTGAATTCCAGGTGAGCCATGCATTATATTTAAAAATGGAAGTGTCTAAGGAAACAACTTCGGCATGAAGAGTAGTACCTACACCTCTTTAAGGTATTCAATCTCCAAGATACACACTAGTACAAACATAAACCAAGCATGTATATGTGACACTTATAATAATTACTATAACTACATTGGTGGCCACTTATGGTGAATCTATAATTTCATTACCTATTTCAATTTTAACTCAAATTAAAATGATAGTTCCATCCACTTCATCTTCTACAGTTGCTATTCCATAGTCTTCTTCTAATGGTGTCACATCAAGACCATTCTAAATATACATACGTATTTTCATGTGCAGCTAAGATGGAACTATTAGTTCCTAATTTATTACACACACACACACATTTAATATAGTAAAATAATTCTATTCTGGGAATACATTTTATACATGCATGCTTTGCATGAGAGTTAACATAGTTCTATTTCTGAACATATATTTTTAAAATTCACTTGAGATATGAAGCCTTCCCCATCCCAATATTATTTATACTTGTATCCTCCCATTACAAATGGAGGAAAATTTTGGCTATTAATAATAATAGAAAATTATGAGTAAGTTATGTAATTGGTCTTGGTGTGAAAAATCTAATTTTTCTCCAAACATGTGGATTGTATAAGAAGTGTTTTCATTCTGGTATTTTAGTTTTCTAGTTGTGCGTGAGTTTTATTTTCAATATAGTTATTCATATTGTATTAATGATGATATGAATGCCTTTTACATAGTAATCATATTCTTCCCTTGTAGATGTGCAAACATAATCTAACAAGGGAAGTAACCTTTGATCACATGTGCTTAATTTTGTTATATTCTAGTTCCATTTGACTTCTAACTATGTTTGATTGATGGTGTGCTTACAATAGCTTGAAAAATACATTAGTTCTTGATTTCTTGTCCAACCTTTAGTTCAAGTGTTGTCCTATAAAGGTTTCATCTTGTGTGGTCCATAAACCTTCTTTTTGCATTTATTTTACTTCTTTTTTGAGTTTCTTTTAGATCCTACCAACCTAAGATTAGATCCATCATCTTTCACCCATCTCAAGTATATCTAGATTCATCCATAGCTGACCCATTTGTGGTAAACAATCTACTTCACTCACCACTATACCACCAATAGGTTGTTTACAAAATTGAATACCCTCTACTCATGCCTTTAGGTGAAATCTCTTCACTAATCCTAAAACATTAGAGGCTACCTCATAATTTTCTCTGGTGTGCATAAAACCCACATCAACATAATTCTGTGTCATATATCATTTCCCCTGGAAACTATTTTCCTTTTATATATAAACTTTGCTATGGTATCAAGACTAAAATGGAATAGACCAGGTATGATGTCATGTAGAAAATTTGTGTTTACTCACTTTGTATTAATTATTCATGAATATTATCATTGATTATCTCTCTCTAGTCAATGAATTTTTTTCCCACATAAATGATGTTGATGTCCATATACATCCATTCAAAGAATGTACGATTGTCACGATGACCCACAACCCTCTTCAACAAAGTTATAATATATGATAGACCTTTTTATAAATCTTATCTATACAATTTTTAGGGAGATTATAAGGTCCCCTCCTATTTTTAATTAACCAATATTTAAAATGTATGAAATGAAATGTAAATGGAGAAGAAAAGAGAAAACCAACCTTTCAGAGAAGAAATTACACAACTCAAAGCAAAATCGAGCAAGAAAGTGAAAGGAACATAGCATCATTGAGTGCTACAACAATGGAATATGGGAGTTTTAATTCCAATAGAAACTTCTATATAACATTATATAAGTTTAAAATTTTCTTTAGGCATTAAAAATAATGCATCTAGTTTTATTTGGACCTTTCCAATACCGATGACACCTTTTAAATTTTATTTTATAAAACTTGTAATTTTAATTAAGAATTTTGTGAGTTGAGGAATTATGACACTAACAAAACCAACTATCTTAGACCCAACTAAAGGTTTTATAGGTTGATTATGCCTATGACAATGTAGTTATAATCAGATATTTCATAATCTCGTGACAATTAGAGCACTACAGTGCTATTCAAGACTTTCAAAGATTTGTAGAATAAACAAAACTAAAGACCTAATGGTAATTTTAAAATTTTGAAGGAACTAAGACCTAACTAGGAACTTTACATGTTTTAGAAACTCAAATAATCCAAGGAAGTTTTAGAGGTGCTAAGAAGTTTTAGAACCCCTGAATAGGTCTTGGGACTTGAAAATTTTGAAAAAAAATTATAAGTAAAATTTATCTCTTTGACTAGGTCTACACATTGGTGTAAAATTTGGGAAGTTTTGGGAAGTGCAAGTTTTGAAAACAACACAATGCAATAGTATATTACTAAATTACTAGATCATTGATATAAAACCCTGATATTTATAATAAAGGGTACTACTAAAAATACTTGATAAAAATAAAACATAATAAGTGGAGTTAACACATCACAAAGTTGGAGTTTCAACATAACATAGTTACCTTTACCCAATTTAAATTAATAAAATGTGATATATAAATATTGCACCAATAATGATGTTCCTCAAATTGTTTCCAACATTCGTCACAGAGTTGATGATCGATGCTCTAGATATTCTCTGGTAGATTTGATGGTCTATGTCGAATAATTTTTGAACTTGGATTTTATTCATTTGATATTTGAATGCACGTTAAAAAAATATGATCAATATTCCTTAGATTCATGGCTATCACCATTTCTCATCTTAATTCAAAATCTACACACTTTTTTTAATGACACTTTATGGTCGAGATTAGACCTTTATACATTGATGTCTAGTGTCAATTCATTATTAATATTAAATTTTTTACTATCTTCCTTCATTTTTATGCTAAGCTAACATGTAACATTGAGCTTCTATTATTTTACATAAAAATATAGGTGACCTATGTAATTGAGTATAGCCTCCTCAATGCTTCTACTTAATACCCACTTTGCATCTATATGGATCAACACCATCAAGTGAGATAAATATGGGATAAATTATTAAGCTTGTTACCAACCTTGCATCTGCCATTACACTCTCAAATTAAACACAACCTAAAAATTCCTATCAAAACTTCTATAAAGCCATAACAAAACTAGAACTTGATTCATTTTCTCTTTTTGGGCAATGCAAGATTTCTCTATAACTAGGATGCTTCTGCATTTAATAGGTTTAGTCTATTTTTTATTATAGAAATAGTTGGCTCGATGGAATATTTCCTTTCTACATTAGAGATCAATCATTTTAAGAATCCAATCAACATTATGCATCTAAAATTCTTTTATTTTTATCATTGGAATGTCCCACACCGCCATATTTTCTTTATTATGTGTAAAGGATGGGTTTTTTAAACTAGGGACCCTAACCTTAGAAATGAAACAAAACCAAGCCCTAAATAGCCAAATATGACAATATTCACATCAACACAATAACATGAAAAAGAACATAAAAAACTACAGAAAAGAGTTAAAAAAGAGCTATCAATTACCCACCCAAATCACTAAACTTTTGAGATGTAAAGGTCAAATGTGATGAAACTATCCTCTTTTTACCATTCTAACTATTGAACTCAAAATTTATCTTCTGTTGAAAATATTTCATTCATGTTTTATTCATTCTAGTCTTTCAATCCATGCATCCACATTCTATGAGGTTTCTACAAGGCCCTCTTGAACAGAGTAACTTGTTGGAAGACTAGACCTCCTCTTTTCTATTTTTCTTCCTTTTTTGAACTTTAATCCATCCTTTGTCATCCTTATAGGTTCTAGGAGAAAAAAAAATCCCCAAACCCATACTAGACCTCTAGGAGAAAAAAAATCCCCAAACCCATACTAGACCTCTAGGAGAAAAAAAATCCTCAAACCCATACTAGACCTTCTCTTTTCTCTTTTTCTTCCTTTTTTGAACTTTAATCCATCCTTTGTCATCCTTATAGGTTCTAGGAGGAAAAAAAAATCCCCAAACCCATACTAGACCTCCTCTTTTATATTTTTCTTCCTTTTTTGAACTTTAATCCATCCTTTGTCATCCTTATAAGTTCTAGGAGAAATAACATTCCCCAAACCCTCTTCAGGATTAAACAAACTCAAGTCAAAATCCTCACTATCCAAGATGTTTTTTTTTTCCTTCACTTGAGGATGTGATGATTGGAATCTTGGCTTCTTCAGAAATATATGATATTTTACCATCTTGAAGAGGTATTAGAATAGATTCAAGTAAATTATTTTCCTTATTTTCTCCCACTACCTTAGACTATTCCAAAATAATCCCTGTATCTATCTCTTCTTCTAAAACTGATAAATCTTTTCCATCATACTTTGGACCACAAACTGTAAGAAGTTCACTACTTTTAATTCATTTGATTTCATCATGAGTTATTTACTAGTTAAATTTTATCAAGATTTATGATTCAAAATTTTCATTTTTACTTTTCCATTTGGCTCTATTTATTCATCTTTTATTTTCATTTTATGAATTTCATTGTTTTCTACTTGACTTATAATTGTCTTTTCCTAAGATTTTATTTATTTATTTATTTTCCTCAGTGCTTGTTTCAAGGTTTTCTTTGATTTTTACAAATGGTTTTCTTATATGTTCGCTTCTTGTATTGGTCATTTTTTTTTTTTATCTTGTGTCCCATAGTTTTAGTGTTGCCATGATCTATATCTTCCAAATATCTTTTTTTTAATCTATGTTTCCATGATTCATAACATACATCCATTGGGATAAATTACTCATGATACTATATTACTTATATATTTGGGTCACATATGGACAATTATTCACCATGGATATGCTTTCATGGAATGTGGATGAGAATAAGGGATATTAAGGAAGTGTTACGATGGATAGTTAAATTGACTTGTATCCCCAATATTAAATGTCCTGCTCTAACATAAGGTGAGCCCTACTATAAACCTTTAGACGGTATAAAGTAGGTTCTCACCCCAAACCACAAGTAAGTCAATAATTGAACCCATGACCAAGTATATCTCTACAGGATATCAAAGCCAAGTAAGATATACCTTAATCATTACATTTAGCTCAGTCATTGGGATCCTTAATCATTGAAGTAACACTAAGGCTATGTGTTTGATGTTTTCAAAAATATCAAGTAGAAAAAAGGATCTCATATTTTCCTAAATACTTGTCATGGAGTAAATCAATTGAAGACTATTAATTACTTTTCATAATATTGTATTTAATCTTTAACTAAAAACCAAAATTGTTAGTTAAATTTTATACCTTGCTAAACTAGGGTACTCTATGAAAATATTTATCTTATTATATAAATTATCATGTATATCTTATATTTTTTATATAATGTATTAAATAAATTCATCTTCATAAATATTTAGATGTTTAAGGGATTGAAGTAAGGTTGCAACTAAGTTATTTGTAAAATTTAATTAAATTTTATAAATTTACTAATTAATAATTGATGTTGATATATAAATGGGTATATCTAAGTTTTTTTTGTAGTGGATTTATTTGATTAATAGATTTGTGGGGAAGTGCTAAAAAATTATTTCACATTTAATAGTGAAGTCTAAGTATAAAGTATAGCTTCACATACTCAAACTTTATTGTGGTTTTTACTAAAGTATTATAATATTTATTTACTCAATTTTGAAATTTGTATGTTTAGATTAAATAATTACCAAAATAAAGTCGATAAAATGGATTTATAAAATGTTGTCTACATGATTATATTTCGAGGTTATATAAGATTAACCTCTTAATTGTATTTATGAATTTATATAAAATTAAACCTTTACATGATTAGATTTTTAAAATTATGTAAGTTTAACCCTTTACACAAACACAGATATAGACTAAATGAAATCTATTATTCTATAATATAAATGAATTCAATATAATATATTTTAAATATTAAATTGAAATAAAATATAAAAATATAATATTTAAAATAATAATAGTAAATTAAATTATTAATATAGATATAAATTAAGAGACATGTTCCAAAATCTACATATATAATGGATAAGAATAATCCTCCATAACATAACAACATAAAATAACAAACATTTTAAATTGGTAATTCTAATAATTATAGAGTATTTATTGATCAAATTTGAACAACCTAAAAATAAGCTACAAGATCTTTTCTTTGATTTTTTAAAAAAAATTATCATAAATCAATTTATCCTTTTCAATTAAATAATATTTAAAAAATAAATAAATAAATAAAGCGTTTGCACAATGAAAGCTACTTGTTGCATAGTGGTTTCCCCTTGGTGAAACCCTTAGTAAAAAATCTTGTCTACCTTTAAATTTATATAGAACATGTTTCGAGGTATGAAAGGAAAACAAATCTATAAAAAAGATATTCAAGCTGATAAATATATTCGGTATAAAAAAAGATATCTTTGTGGGGTGGTGTGGGGTTTGATGACTTCTGTTATGATTTCCCTTTTCATCTGGGTGGTTGAAATTTTAAAAACATATTTATGTTAAACCTAATGACATTTTCACAAAAACTTGTTGCATATTAGTGTGAGATAAATGTTTTGTAACACAACTTTTTTTTTTAAAGAAAATCTAATTGCTTCTTTTGTTGCAGATGTTCTTTTAGATGTTGAAGTAGCTAATTTTACTTACTCTTATTACATATGTCTGCACTAAACCACATAAATTGTTTAGTAATTCATAATTTTACTTGTTTTTTAATATTTCTTATCTAGTATGAGTTTTTGAGTTTAACTGTGTAATTTCAAGTTAATTTAAATTAATCTATATTTTATGAATAGTGATTTATATGAATTCATTTGATTCATATTTCAGAAATGATGATTCACAAGATTTCATCTCTTAATAAAAATTCATGAGAGATGAGTTATTATGAATCACTACTCTTGAAATATATATCAATATAAAATAACTTGAAATTAGACAACTAAATCCAAAAAAATACTTTGATACAAGATACAATTCATAAAAAGGGACTTCAAAAATAATTTATTTCCCATTTTTTTGTGTTTATGAAGGGCTGTAAAAAATGGAAGAGAGTTCAAATTGCAATGCCACCACCATATTTGTCAATAAGTTTGAACTAGTAACTGCTGGATAATATTTTTCCACCATTTTAGAGATGATATGGGTGGAAGGAACATTTTTCTGTGCAAATTTATGAAGTGGGTCTTCTTCCAACGACTGCTTACAAAACCCACATAGTTTTATAAGAAAAAATAATGCACCTATAATCTGAAGGAGTTTATTTATATCCATTTTTCTTCTCTTCTTCTGTTATGCCAATTCAGAGCCAACAAGAAAACTTGCCATGCTTCTATTATTGTACATAAAAATATAGGTGACATATGTGATTGAGTATAGCCTCCTCAATGCTTCTACTTAATACCCACTTTGCATCTAAATGGATCAACACCATCGAATGAGACAAATATGGGAGAAATTCTTAAGATTGTTCCTAACCTTGCATCTGCCATTACACTCTCAAATTAAACACAACCTAAAAATGCCTATCAAAACTTCTATATATCCACAAAAAAACTAGAACTTGATTCATTTTCTCTTTTTGGGCAATGCAAGATTACTCTATAACTAGGACGCTTCTGCATTTAATAGGTTTGGCCTATTTTTTATTATAGAAATAGTTAGATCGATGGAATATTGCCTTTATACATTAGATATCAATCATTTTAAGAATCAAATCAACATTATGCATCTAAAATTCTTTTAACTTTTATCATTGGAATGTCCCACACCACCATATTTTCTTTATTATGCGTAAAGGATGGGTTTTTTTTAATTAGGGACCCTGACCTTAGAAATGAAACACAACCAAGCCCTAAATAGCCAAATATTACAATATGTGCAACAACACAACATCATGAAAAATAACATAAAAAATAACTACAAAAAAGAGTTAAAAAAAGAGCTATCAATGACCCACCCAAATCACTAAACTTTTGAGATTTAAAGGTCAAATGTGATAAAACTATCCTCTTTTTACCATTCTAACTATTGAACTCAAAATTTATCTTCTGTTGAAACTATTTCATTCATGTTTGCTTAATTCTAGTCTTTCAATCCATGCATCTACATTCCATAAGGTTTCTATAAGGCCCTCTTGAACAGAGTAACTTGTTCGAAAACTAGACCTCCTATTTTTTTTTTTAAATTCCTTTTTTGAACTTTAATCCATCCTTTATCATCCTTGTAGGTTCTAGGAGAGAAAAAAATCCCCAAACCCATACTAGACCTCCTCTTTTATAGTTTTCTTCCTTTTTTGAACTTTAATACATCCTTTGTCATCCTTATAGGTTCTAAGAGAAATAGCATTCCCCAAACCCTCTTCGGGATTAAACAAACTCAAGTCAAAATCCTCACTATCCAAAATGTTTTTTTTCCTTCACTTGAGGATGTGATGATTGGATTTCTGGCTTCTTAAAAAATATATGATATTTTACCATCTTAAAGAGGTATTAGAATGCATTCAAGTAAATTATCTTCCTTATTTTCTCCCACTACCTTAGACTGTTCCAAAATAATCCATGCATCTATCTCTTCTTCTAAAACTAATAAATCTTTGCCATCATACTTTGGACCACAAACTATAAGAAGTTCACTACTTTTAATTCATTTTATTTCATCGTGAGTTATTTACTAGTTAAATTTTCTCAAGATTTATGATTCAAATTTTTAATTTTTACTTTTCCATTTGGCTCTAGTTATTCATCTTTTATTTTTATTTTACGAATTTTATTTATTTATTTACCTCAATACTTGTTTCAAGGTTTTCTTTAATTTTTACAAATGGTTTTCTTACACGCTTGTTTCTTGTAATGGTCATTTTTTTGTTATCTTGTGTCCCATAGTTTTAGTGTTGCCATGATTTATATCATCCAAATATCTTTTTGTTTGTCTATGTTTCCATGATTCATAACATGCATCCATTGGGATAAATTACTCATGATACTATATTACTTATATATTTAGGTCACATATGGGAAATTATTCACCATGCATATGCTTTCATGGAATGTGGATGAGAATAGGGGTTATTAAGGAAGTGTTATGATGGATATTTAAATTGACTTGTATCCCTAATATTAAATATCTTGCTCTAACATAAGGTGAGCCCTACTATAAACCTTTAGACTGTACAAAGTAGGTTCTCACCCCAAACCACAAGTAAGTTAACAGTCGAACCTATGACCAGGTTTATCTCTACAAGATATCAAAGCCAAGTAATCATTACATTTAACTTATTCATTGGGATCCTTAATCATTGAAGTAACACTAAGGCTATGTGTTTGATGTTTTCAAAAATATCAAGTAAAAAAAAGGATCTCCTATTTCCCTAAATACTTGTCATGGAGTAAATCAATTGAAGACTATTAATTACTTTTCATAATATTATATTTAATCTTTAACTAAAGACCAAAATTGTTAGTTAAAGTTTATACCTCACTAAGCTAGGGTACTCTATGAAAATATTGATCTTATTATATAAATTATCATGCATATCTTATATATTTTTTATAATGTATTAAATAAATTTATCTTCATAAATGTTTAGATATTTGAGGGATTGAAGTAAGTTTGCAACTAAGTTATTTGTAAAATTTAATTAAAACTTGTAAATTTAGTAATTAATAATTGATGTTGATATATAAATAAGTATACCTAAGTTTTTTTGTAGTGGATTTATTTGATTAATAGGTTTGTGGGGAAGTGCTAAAAAATTATTTCACATTTAATAGTGAAGTCTAAGTATAGCTTCACATACTCCAACTTTGTTGTGGTTTAAACTAAAGTATTATAATATTTATTTACTTAATTTTGAAATTTGTATTTTTAGATTAAATAACTACCAAAATAAATTTGATGAAATAGATTTATAAAATGTTATCCACATGATTATATTTTGAGGTTATATAAGAGTAACCTCTTAATTGTATTTATGAATTTATATAAAATTAAACCTTTATATGATTGAATTTTTGAAGTTATATAAGTTTAACCTTTTACACAAACACAGATGTAGACTAAGTGAAGTCTATTCTATTATAATATAAATGTGTTCAATATAATATATTTTAAATATTAAATTGAAATAAAATATTAAAATAGAAAGATAAAATATTTAAGATAATAATATTAAATTAAATTATTAACATAAATATAAATTAAGAAACATGTTCTAAGATTTGCATATATAATGAATAAGCATAATCCTTCATAACATAACAACATAAAATAACAAACATTTTAAATTGGTAATTCTAATATAATAATTATAGAGGATTTATTGATCAAATTTGGACAACCTAAAAATAAGCTACAAGATCTTTTCTTTGATTTTGAAAAAAATTATCATAAATCAATTTATCCTTTTCAATTAAATAATATTTAAAATAAAAATTTAAAAAGCGTTTGGACAATGAAAGCTACTTATTGCATAGTGGTTTCCCCTTGGTGAAAGCCTTAGTAAAAAAGCTTGTCTACCTTTATATTTATATAGAACATGTTTCCAGGTATGAAAGGAAAACAAATCTATAAAAAAAGATATTCAAGCTGATAAATATATTCGGTATAAAAAAGATATCTATGTGGGGTTTGATGACTTCTGTTATGATTTCCCTTTTCATCTGGGTGGTTGAAATTTTAAAAACATATTTATGTTAAACCTAATGACATTTTCACAAAAACTTGTTGCATATTAGTGTGAGATAAATGTTTTGGAACACAACGTTTTTTTTAAGAAAATCTAATTGCTTCTTTTGTTGCAGTTGTTTTTTTAGATGTTGAAGTAGCCAATTTTGCTTACTCTTATCACATATGTCTGCACTAACCCACATAAATTATTTAGTAATTCATAATATCATTAGTTTTTTTAATATTTCTTATTCAATTTAAAAAAAATTATTTATTATGTGATATGAGTTTTTGAGTTTAACTGTGTAATTTCAAGTTAATTTAAATTAATCTATATTTTATGAATAGTGATTTATATAAATTTATTTGATTCATATTTTATAAATGATGATTCACAAGATTTCATCTTTTAATAAAAATTCGTGAGAAATGCTTTATTATGAATCACTACTCTTAAAATATAGAATGACTTGAAATTAGACAAGTAAATCCAAAAAAATACTTTGATACAAGATACAAGTCATAAAAAGGGACTTCAAAAATAGTTTCTTTCCCATTTTTTGTGTTTATGAAGGGCTGTAGAAAATGGAAGAGAGTTCAAATTGCAATGCCACCACCATATTTGTCAATAAGTTTGAACTAGTAACTGATGGATAATATTTTTCCACCATTTTAGAGATGATTTGGGTGGAAGGAACATTGTTCTGTGCAAATTTATGAAGTGGGTCTTCTTCCAACGGCTGCTTACAAAACCCACATATTTTTATAAGAAAAAATAATGCACCTATCATCTGGAGGAGTTTATTTATACCCATTTTTCTTCTCGTCTTCTGTTCTTATGCCAATTCAGAGCCAACAAGAAAACTTGCCATGCTGGAAGCTTACAGTAAAAGCTTCCAGCATACAAGGATAGTAGGTATCTGATACAGTAAAAAGGTTAGAAATTAAATATGTACTGTCATAAGAAAAGATTCTTGATCTGAAGTATGTATGCTTTTAAGTAGAATAAAATGGCTATGTTTCAATCACAACTGTATCCAAAAAAAGCTTTAAAAAAAATCTTTAAAAACTGAAGTTGGAAGCATTGTTTCTCAAGAGTGGTAAGGGTGTCATACCATAATCTTAACTTATATACTCAACAACTAGTGAAACAAAACATAAGTGTTTTGTATAAAAAGGACCCTTAGATATATGTATGAAGACACCATATCAACCCTCTAACCTTTATATGTAAGGAAAACTTGTTTAAAATTATGTTTTTAAGTGTTTAAAACCATTCTTTTTGTGAGCTCAAGATTTACTCAAGGGCCATGTGTAGCACAAAATGATGTTAAGATATATAGATGTCTCTAGAAACCTTCCTTTGAGTGGGACATAAAAATTAAGTCATTTAGAAATATAATAATAATGACACAAACTTTTTATAACAAACAAGCATGTCTATCCAAATAAAAATTTGCTACAACTTCCTGAAACTCATTTATAGATAAACTAAAAGTGCATAAAATAGTCAACAACCATGTTAATCCCAATCGTGTTTTGTACCCCCTTTGTCCCATTACAAATTGTGTGCACTCTACCAAAAATAGACTTGTAGAGTGTCATAACAAGTGGCATCACCAATTTTGGGAGACCCAAAGCCATGAGGCTATCAATGAGAATATAACAAGGAATAAGGTCAAAGGCTTTGTGAAAATATATAAAGAAATAATAAACTTTATGCTTGTTTTCCTTTTATTCCTTAATAATAGAGGTCAAGGTGAAAATATGACACACTCACCCTCTTCTAGTTGTTGCTTTCTCAGCATCACATATCCATCCTTTGCCAACTATTTCCAAGTAGGCTTCCACCTATCCTTCATTTAAATCTATCTAAATTTTTCATTTATTTCATCTCCATATGCATGTCAACTTGTATCAATCCTTGATCATTCACATTTTCCTTGTTTGGTAAAACATCCGAAGCTTAGACTCCTAAATAAGCACGTGTTGAGCACCATTGCAATAAAAAAATCTTGCTATTTTTTCATCCAAACTTGTTATTTTCCATAACTAAGTTATACTAGTTCTATGTGTTTACTTGTATTTATTGAGTTTAAGTGGATTCAACATTTAGTTTTTTCATTTACTTTAAGTTATTACTATTCAATTATGTAGTTACAATAGTTTTTACTATCATATTTTCTACTTTAGGTGGTACCACCAGATAGTGATAAGATAGGCCTAGCATCAAATAAGTACAAAAATTAGAAGTTGCACTGCCATGCATGTATATGAGCATAAAGAGAGACTCGTTTTCCATTTCTTATTGATTGTTTTTTATATTTTGTTAGACCCATACTATGAGTATTCTATGTTGTGATACTTTTGTTGTAGTCATATACTATGGTAGGTGGTTATTGGTGGTTTTGGTAATAAATCCATGTGTGGTGTTGATATTTACTCTTACCAATTCTTGTCTTGATTATCTTATAATAGCTAAGGTTGCGACCCTTTCTTATAATACTAGTTTCATTTTCTTCTCCATCAAACAAGACTATTTTTATCATCACATGTGAAAGCTAAATGCTCAAAGGTAAGAGGAAATATGATGTAGGATCACCCCAATCATAATTTTTTAGAAGTTATAGTATCCATGCACACAAATTTGTAAGTGTGTCAAGCCTAATATTGAGCTAGTGAAGAGTGATCAATGTAAAATAATGGTACATAGTTTTGAATCATGCACATGTGCACCATTTTTACCACATGCTTGAGTGTACTAAGGAAGAAAAGGGAGTCAGCATGAAGTCATGATGCATGATTTTTTGACAAATTCACGTGTGCATAGATCTCAAATGTGTAGAAGTAGCCTTTAAACTCTAACACACATATAGATAACAAAGATGCTATAAGACCAAATAGTCAGACCTAATGCCATGCCATTATAATAGTGCCACCAAACCACTAAAATTTTAATTTTTGCATGTTAGCACTTAAGTGGAAAATTCATAATTAATTGCTAGCTAATCTAGAAGTTGGGATTTTAGTAGTTAAATTGCATTTGGATCTCCATACCACCGATCTATCATGTACACATCATCATATAATGCATTCAAATGATAGTTGAATGCAATGGTAGGAATTAGAACTTCAAGTACCTTCCAAAGGGGCATATAAATAGGAAATCTAAGCACCATTCTGAAGCAACTAAAGAGCAAAAAAGGAAGCTTTGTCAAAATAGAGAGAAGGGAGGGAAGGCCAGAGAGAAGAAATTGGCAAACCTTGAATAGAGTGGAGATTTGACTGGCTCTAAGTCCAAGTTACCTATAGCAACCTCCTTATAATCAAAATATTAGCTTTGTTTTAAGCAAGACATTATGTAATCTATTTGATTAATTGAATAAATAAGTTTTCAAACTCTTGTTATTATGTGTAATTATTTGAGTCTATGATGATGGATTTATTAACTACATGGATTGACTTCAATCCATTAGGAACTTCATCCACACTACTACATGAGTTGGTATTTGAGCATGTTTTTAATTGTGCTAAGTGTATGGAGTAAATATCCTACATAGGATTATAAGGAAAAGACTTAATAAAAAGATCACATAAAATTCAAAAGTGATTATGCCACTAAGGAGAGATTATATCAAAGGACCAGTAGTTATTGGCATAGTAGGTAGACTATATAATGTATAAGGGTTTCACACCAAAGAATTTAGAGGTAGAAATGATATTGGATAGATACATGAAGATGATGGAGAGAGGATCGTGAGAGCTATATTTCACATTGGTAAGGGCGTGAAGATATACTTGCCTTGTTTATCAAGAAGACTAAACCTAGAAGAACTAGTCAATGGTATCAATGACATGGAACATTAATTGCAATATGAGGACATTTTACCCTCAACACATCAAGATGATGCAAACCAAGTTGATTCACTATAGTATAAGGAACTACAAAATGAATAACATAGAAGAGGAAAGGCCAAGATAACAAGATGGAATAGAATGGCTGTTAAAATGAAAGTAAAATTGTTTTTTATAGCCTATTATATGGAGTTATTCAATAAGTTTTAAAACCTCAAACAAAAAGAGATGTCAATGAAGGAGTACACTAAAGAGTTATATAAGGTCACCATCATATCTGGTCATAGTGAAGTAGATAAGGAAAAGGTCACATGATACATTAACGAATTGCACTTATGGATCGAAGAAGAACTACGTTTGGCTCAGATCTAGACTTTTGAAGAAGACTATCAGTTGGCACATAAGGTAGAGGATAAATTTTCATGAAGGTACCAAAGTGGTGTGTGAGACAAAGGAATATTCTCATGAGGAGGAGGAAGAAATGGTGAAAGAATTCAGTCGAGGAAAAGTGTAGAAGTCTCAATATGAAACAACACAAATGTTCAAGACCAAAGTGATAAGTGCAAGTTTGAAAAAGGAAGAATGCACATATGAGGTGGATTTTATCAATCTAGATGGAGAGGTATATTTGACATAGGAGGATGAGTATTCCTAGGAACATGTTATAGGTGTGAATAGTTAGGACATCAAGCCTTCGAATGCATGTAGGTGCAAAATGAATGGAGTAGAAAAATAGACATAAGTACACATGTATCACATGGGGATATAGATTTTATAGGATCATTTGAGTTCTCAAATGAAGCTAAACATAGAGAAACATTAATTTTTAAAATATTCTTGTTGAATTTTTCAAAAGAAGATAAGGAATTGTTATAGAGGAAGAGTATATTCATAACCATTTTTAAGTCAAGAGGTGAATGTTGTAAGGTGATAGATGATAGTGGTAGCACGTATAATTTAATCTCCACATTAATGGTTGATAAATTGGGATTGAATAATTTGGCACATTTGAATCCATATAAATTATTATGGCTACATAAGAGTCAATAATTGTTATTCAATGAGCAAATTTTGGTGAAGCTCCAGATAGGCACTTATCAAGATGAAGTGTGATGTGATGTAATGCTCATGGATGTGTGTCATGTAATTTTTAGAATACCTTGGAAGTTTGAACACAAAATAGTATATGATGGGCATGGATACACATATTTATTCGAGAAGGATGAAATAAATTGCACATCAGACCCATTAAAGGATGAAGAAGAAAAAGGGTTCAATAGTGTTTGTGAGAGAGTTATAATGGTTTTAGCAAAATATTTCCTAGGGGAAGAGTGAGAAAATTATTGTCATGATATTAAACCCAATGTGGCATGAGACACTAACAAAAATGTCAAAGAGAATATGGAAGTGTTCAACATGAAATATTTTTTAGAGGAGTTCACTGATATTGTCTCGAGTGAGTGTTCAAAGAAGTTACCACTAATAAGAAGTATTAGCCATCACATGGACTTGATTCCAAGAGTGAATTTACCAAATAAATCCACACATTATATGACACCTATGAAGGATGAGTGATTCCAAATATAGGTACATGAGTTTTTTAAAAAAGCATTCATATGAGAAATCTTGAGCTCATATGTAGTACCTACAGTGTTGGTACCGAAGAAGGGTGGATAGTTGCATGCATATGGATTCACATGCCATAAAATAATTATGGTAAATTATAGATTCACACTTATAAACATGGATTATATGATGGATTGCTTGACTGGCATGAAATACTTCAATAAGTTTAAATTAAAGAGCATATATCACCATATCAGAACCTGTGAGGGGGATCAATTGAAAACAACATTTAAAACAAAGGAAGTGGTGTATGAATGGTTGGTTATTCCATTTGGGCTAACTAATACACTTACTAAATTTATGATGTTGATGAATGAAGTGTTGAATCCATTCCTAAAAATGTATGTTATTGTCTATCTAGATGGTATTTTGGTGTTTAATAAGACAAATGATGAACATCTAAGGAATGTGTTTTGAAATTTGTGTGAAGAGAAGTTGTTAGTTAATGTGAATAAATGTATATTTATGAAATATCATCTGGTGTACTTGTATTTTTTAATCTCTAAATAAGGGATATATATGGACACATAAAAATCATGTGAAATAATGAATTGGCCATTGCCAAGAAACTCTTTTGAGACATAAAGTTTTTATGGTTTAGTGAGATTCTATAGGAATTTCATAATAAATTTTAGTGGGGTTTGTGAAACAATCAAAAATACATTTTTCATAGATTACAAAGCATTCATTTGGATGGAGCAAGTAAAGCACAACTTTTATCCACTAAAGAAGAGGGTGACATAACATCTAGTGTTAGCATTTCCAGACTTTAATAAATTATTTCAATTTGATTATGTCACAAGTGGCACAATGATTGGTGTAATACCAAGTCATCAAGGAAAACTTATAACATATTTTAGTGAGAATTTAAATGATGCCAAGTGAAACTATTTGGTCTATGGCCAAGACTTATATGCCATAGTGCAAGCATTGAAGAAGTGAGATATTATCTATTATTAAAAGATTTTATACTCTATACAGACCCCCAGGCACTAAAATTAATCAATAGCCAATGGAAATTAAACCAAAGTCATATGAAGTGGGTGGAGTACCTCCAAAGCTATGTGTTCATGTTAAATCATAGAAGTGGAAGGTCAAATAGGGTTGAAAATGTGTTATGAAAGAGATTTCTAGTGTTAAATGAGATGAGAATTGAAGTAGTTTTATTTCATTCGATGAAGGAGTTGTACCCTTAGGATGAATATTTTGAAGAAGCATGGAGATTTTGTAAAGAACTGACAAATATGGATCAAATTCCATGGTCAGACTATATAATTTAGGATGGAGTGCACTTATGCATACCCAGAGGATTGATACACAAACATTTGATTAAGGAAAATAATAGTGGAGGAATAGTAAGACAATTTGGAGGAGACAAGATGGTCACATTGTTGGCTAAAAGTTACTATTTGAAAATTTTGGGTGTAAATGCATGCATATATGTCCAAAAATATCAGATATGTTAGTTGGCTAAAGGAATAAGCTAAAATATAGTTTTGTACCAACCCTTGAGAGTGTTAAAGAAGCCATGGGAGGACATAACTATGTAATTTGTGCTCATCCCATAATGCAGAGGGGCATTACTTGTATGCTTTTTGTAGTAGCTCATTTTTATAAAATGGTGTAGTTTGTTTCTTTCAATAAGACTAGCGATGCAACAACATTAGCCAATTTGTTCTTAATAGAGGTGGTGAGGCTTCATGGACTATCACATAACATAGTATTGGATAGAGATATGAAGTTTGTAGGCCATTTTTAATGCACTTTATATAATATTTTGGGGACAAGGTTGGACTATAACTTCATGTACCATCTACATGTTAATGGGTAAATAGAGGTTGTTATCCAAACCTTTATAAATTTGTTGATATTTATAGTAGGATAAAAATTGGCACAATGGGATATGATGTTGGTATAAGCTTAGTTTTCCCACAACAATTTTATGAATAAAAGTAAGGGGAAAACATCTTTCCAGGGTGTTTGTGTAGTAATTCCAAAAGGATTTGTTGAGTTGAAGAGAATATATGGAATGCATGGAAAGCTAATAGGAGACAAGGATCATGTCAAATATATAATAAGGATGCATGAGGAAGTGAGGAAAAACCTTGATAAAGTTAATCTAGGATGGCACACATATGAGAGACACAAAAATAAATAATTTTAAGCAAGCAACTTGGTGTTAGTGCATTTATAAAAGGAAAGGTTTCCGTGAGGAACCTATAACAAGTTGAAGCTAAATAAAATATGACCCTATAAAGTGTTGTGCAAGTTTTATACAAGCACGCATGAGATTGAACTACTAAAAGGGATGGATATATCATTGATTTTTAATATCGTAGACTTTCATGATTTTCATGAGGCAAAAGAGACTAAGATGAAGAGATGCAAGTTCAGGACTGGAGGGCACAATTACTTGAGAAGAAGAAGGAAGAGATAGAGTTGATATTGGACTCCAAGGTTGTAAAAAGGATGCATAGAAAAGAATATAATAAATATTTGGTAAAATGGATGAATCAAAAAATTGAAAATGCATCATGGTTAGATCTTGAATAGATCATTCGTTATGGTTATGATCTCATAAATATCATTTTGTGAACCAGATCTCACATTTCAATTACCCAATATGTCTGAAGTGGGAGCATACCAAACTCAAAACATTTGTGTATCATTTTATGTAAGCTCTATTATCCACACACATAAATGGTCAAGTATTCCAAGTGAAATCTTATTACTGAGATTGAACTAGAAGAGTGATCAATGCATAATAATGGCTCACAAGTTTAGAGTTTTGAATTAAATCACACACATAATTCAAAGTGTAAGTGCATGTACACCATTTTGGGCAAATGGTTGAACACACTAAGGGATAAAAGGGAGTCAAAATGAAGTTTTGGCATGTAAGGTGTTAACAAAGTTACATGTAGAATAAGACTTTAAATTGTATCATGCAGGTAGGCAAAAAAATTGATATAATACCAAACAGCCAAACCTAATGTCACGTCATTCTAATAGTGCCACTTAACTACTAGAATTTTAATTTTATGCCTTATCACTTAATTAATAAATCCAAAATTAACTTATCTTTTATTTATTAGTTGGTATTTGAGTGCCTAAATTACATTGGGATATACATGCCATCAATCTAGTCCTATACACATTAACAAATAAAGCATTAAATGAAACATCAGTTGGTCATTAATTGGCATGGTAGGAAACATACCTTCGAGTACCTTCCAAAAGGGCTTATAGATAGGAGATATGAGCACCATTCTAAATAAACTAAGTAAAAAAGAAGGAATCTCTATCGAAAAGGAAATAAGGAAGGCAAGACTAGAGAGAGAAGAAAGGTACATGCCTTGCATAGAGTGGAGAGTTGAGTGGTTGTGAGCCTAAGTTACCTAGATAAACTTACTTGTAATAAAAATATTAGATTTGTTGTGAGAAAAACCTTATGTAATATGTTTGATTAGTTAAAGAAAGATGTTTCAAACTCTTTTTCCTATGTGAATTTTTTTAATGTGTGGGGAGGGATATTTTAGTTTCATGGATTGACTTCCCTTCATTTGGAACTTCATTCCTAATACTACACCAAAATATATTTCTGTGTAACATAGACACAATTAAGATTTGATGGATATATAGGGGCATGAATCCCAAGGATGTTCATATAAATAAAGTGTATGTTTTTTTGGGTTGCATGAAATGTATAAAAGTGTACCCTATGTGAGGTGCCAAAAGTTATTGAATAAATATTTTATAAAGGGTAAAAAATGAATAAATTTTGGTCAACAATGCAAAGGACAAAAATTCCTTATTTATTATCAAGGGAGGATCCATTTCTTGAAAGCTGAGAAATATATAAAATAAATTACTTACAATATTTACAAATGAATTTTTATTTGGGTTTTTATGTGTAAACATAAATAAATGTGAAGAAGAGAAGATAGGAGAGAAAGATAAAGATAAAAAGAGATAAGGATAACAAACGAAGAAACATGTTGTAATTGAATAAATATAGATTCCAACTACTCTAGCATGTTGAAAATAACTAAAACAGTGATATTTGAACTATAAACATTTGGGTAATTGTAGGGAATTGGGAGGCCAAAAAGTGGAATTTTTTGTCCAAGATGTGAAATAAGTGTAAAAGCATACATAATTTTAAAATAATGTGTAATTTTATTTTAAGTCGGCTTGATAATACAAATCATATAATACATATGTGTAATTATGGATATATTTAATAAATAAAATTAAACATTTCATTTCATTGTTAGAAGTTTTCATTACATACAAATGCTACCAACTTCATCAAATATGTGCTCATGTTCTACCATTCTACCCTAATAAACTTAATTAAATCCTCTTGAAAATATTGTTCAATGAGATGATAAATAATGTTACACAAGAGAAAAGGTAATTAAACTAATTTTATACCAATTAACAACTAATTACGGGTGGGGTTTTTCCTGCTAGTGAGGGGAGGGATCAGAAAGCTATTTCTTCTGCGGGGACTGGAGATACAACGGCTCTGCGTCCGGCCTACGCTCTTGGTCCAGGGTATGGACCTGGGGGGAGATCCTTTGCGGATGTGGTAGCCTTGAAAGTAGAAATACATGATGCATTGCCTCATGCCACATTTGGGCAAACTCGCATATCACCTGTAAGTGCTTTAAAACCTATGAAGGTAACTCTAGGCCCTGATTTAGTGGAAAGCATTGGCCAATCGGAAGAACGATTTTCCTCTTGTGCCACCATTTTTCATTTTCATGGTTTTTGGCCTTCTCTTGTAGATCTATAGGATTGGATCTCAAAGAACTGGCTGCAAATTAAAGATGGTCAGATCTAACTTTGTGCCAGGGGCTTTTTTATAGTAATATTTAAAAGTCCTAAAGATAGAAAATCTATTTTGTGTCACAATAATTTTTCTTAGCAGGGCAGATTTCCTCTTATGGCCAAACCTTGGCATAAGGATTTTAATCCTCTCTCAGAATCCTTTAACAAGCTCCCTATATGGGTGCGGCTCCCTTATCTTCCGCTACACCTGTGGCAAGAGGCGGTTTTTTAAACCATTGGAAACGTTATAGGGGAATTTTTATATGAAGAAGATAGTCCGACTCTTAACCATTCTACTTGTGCATGATTTCTAGTAGATCTAGATGTTTCTAAGGGCCTTCTTGAGGTGATTTGCCTTGAATCCCTAAGGGGTACCTGGACACAAATTTTGGATTATGAGGGGATCCCTTTTCGGTGCAGGAAATGCCACCAAATGGGACATATTGTTGCTCATTGTGTTGCTGGGAAATCTCATCCCAGACGTTCACCTTCTTGGTGGCCTAAGGGTTCCTTTGAACATAATTTTGATAAACAACCTCTGGAAGCAGCTTCAGAATTTGAGACTGAGAACAAGGAAAGTTTGCAATCTGAACCGAAAGATGAAGAGGAATCATTGGTGAATCATTCTAATGAAGCCCCTGCGGTGGCTGTGGTTAGTGATACTATTGAGCCAGAGGAGGAGGTGGTGGTATCTTCCCCTATTCTGGAGGATCTCTCAAAGAGCCAGACTGTGTTTAATTCTCATAAGGATTTTATGCCCTTTGGAACCCAAAGATCATTATCTTCTGAGGCATGGGTTGTTGAGGCAGCCAAGGTGGAGGACGGATGGACAGCAGTGAGGAGAAAGAAGTCTAAGCCTCAAGTCCCTCCTCTTGATATGAATATTCGATCATGTACAAAAAAATCTAAACTTAAAAGATTCATCTAAAGTTCCCTTTTGCTGACTGGTTTTTTTGGGGGTAGTAAACTGGTCAGGTTTACTGATTACTGGACTGGAAGGTTGTTCAGCTAGCTATTCCAGTTGGTTAACTTTCAGTTCAGTGTTTGACAGCTACTTTTTATGGTCATATTTGTTGGTTACAGGTCCATGTAAAACCTGGTATTGGTTCTATTCTATAATTAGGTTCTTTTGTTAACCTGGTTGTGCTTTAAGGTTTATCTTTCCCCTTGTGTAGGGTTTCGGGGTCCCTTCAAAACTTGTTTTTACCTTAATCTAAAACAAATTTAGTAAAAAAAATTATTTTCATTGGATTTTTATTAAAACCATTTTTTGAATTTGTATAGATTATCAATTCCATTTACATGCAAAATAAAAAGTTGGAATGGAAGATAAAGAACAAAATACACAAAACCCTCCTAACTCTCCTACAATTTCACAAGACCCCCTTGGTAGTCAAGTGGATTTATCCACAAATATAATATAAAATAAAATACATGTTGAGGATATAATTGAGGCAATGAAGGACCCATGTTCAACCAACACCCACCATACATCTTTGTCAAATATATAAATTCATTACTAAGTGAATTTGACTCGATAATCAATCAAATTGATAGATATGTAAGCTTATAAAGGGAGAGATGTAGGTCCTATTATGCTAACAATTTGTTAGTGGCTAGTGTGAGAAAAAAAATAACAAAAGGCAAGATTTATGAAATATTCATTAATCCAAGATCCAATGCACCACCTCTATTATCAACAATTTTTTCCATTCCACTGATGCCATAATGATTTCATAAGAGACAAATTTTGAATTAATGGTGGATGGTATATTTGATTTGAAACAACAATGAAGCTCTTTTATATTTTTTAAAAAAACTCTATTAAAAATTTATCCTCATTGAAATTCTTAATTATTTTATGTACTTAGAGTTTCAAGGACAAAGAAAAGGCTATACACATGATAGACTAGGTGCACGTTGTGGACCTTATCAACTTATAAGAGTCCATATCTAAAATCTATGTGAGCCTAAGATAATCCCATTTTTAGTAAAGAAGGATTTAGAGATTGAATATTTTCATGTGCTTAAGAAATTTTCTGACACCAACATCTTGCATATGAGTCATTTTTATCACATTGATGTTGAAAAGGGTGGACATGGGGATGCTCTGGCTATCATTGATGCCCGACCACATCACTGAATATTATACAGTGTTGTATGCACTAGACCTTCAGATAAGGATGATAATGTGAGGTATCCCAATTATGGTGGTGCTTATATGGGTCTACATGGCATGGTTCTAATTGAGTATTTTTTGATCCTTACATTTCATTTGGACATATCAACTTCACCTTTGAAGGTATATTATATATTTGACATATTGCCAAAAAAAGAATAAAAATTAATAATGTTTGACATGTAAATTTTAGATATATCTATATTTAAAAGGTAGTAATTAATTTAAATAGAAAATTCAATGATACATATGTAATTTTTTGTGTTCCATTAGAAGATGATCCCATCCATTTCACAACCAAAATGTGGACCATCTAATAATGCATATATTGTTTTTACCCAACCAATGTATAAATATACGGAGGTATTTTTTAAATAGTAATATGGTTCATGTACATGTATTTAATTATGTAATTGTGTGTGTTTATATAATTTCTTTGTATAATATATGATATAAAAAATAAAGATCTCTTATTTTCTCTCAATACTTGTTATGGAGTAAATCAATTGAAGACTATTAATTACTTTTCATAATATGGTATTTGATCTTTAGTTAAAGCCCAATATTATTGGTTAAATTTTAGACAGTATTAAATTAAGGTACTCTATAAAAATAGTGATCTTACTATATATATATATATATATATATATATATATATATATATATATATATATATATAAGATTTGTATAATATATTATATAAATTCATTTACATATATATTTAGATATTTAGAGGATTGAAACAAGATTGTAATTAAATTATTTGTAAAATTTATTAGTTAAAAAATAAGGATCCTTTATTTTTCCTCAATATTTATTGTGGAGTAAATCAATTGAAAACTCTTAATTACTTTTCATAATATTGTATTTAATCTTTAGTTAAATATCAATATTATTGATTAAATTTTGGATATTATTAAATTAAATTACTCTATAAAAATATTAATCACTCACACACACACACACACACACACACACACACATTAAAAATATATATTTACTAGTTAATAATTACTTGAATATACCTAAATCTAGATATTATATAAACTCATCTACTAATATATTATATAAACTTATCTGTAATAATAATAAGCCTTTAAAAAGTATCATGTAGATAGCAAACAAAACTGCTATAATACCAAACAGTCAAACCTAATGCCATGTCATTCTAATAGTGCCACCTAAATGTCAGAATTTCAATTGTTACGCCTTATCACTTAAGCAATAAATTCAAAATTAGCTAATAGTTGATCTGGTATTTGGTATTCAAGTGGATAAATTGCATTGGGATCTCCATACCACCAATCTAGTCCTATACACATTAACAAACAACATATTAAATGAAGGATTAATTGGTAGTTAATTGGCATGGCAGGAAACATACCTTCAAGGACCTTCCAAAAGGGCATATAGATAGCAGATCCTAAGCACCATTCTGAAGCAACTAAGGATCAAAGAAGGAAGTTCTATCAAAATAGAAAGAAGGCAAGGAAAGACAAGGCTAAAGAGAGAAGAAAGGGACATGCCTTGCATAAAGTGGAGAGTTGAGTGGCTATGAGCCCAAGTCACCTAGAATAACCTCCTTGCAATCAAAATATTATCTCTATTGTGAGAAAGACCTTATTTAACCTCTTTTATTAGTTAAAGAAAGATGTTTCAAATTCTTTTTCCTATGTGATTTTTTTTGAATGTGTAGGGAGGGATTTCTTTATTTCATGGATTGTCTTCCATTCATTTAGAACTTCATTCCTAATACTGCACCAAAATGTCCTCTTGTGTAACATAGACCCAATTAAGATGTGATTGATATATAGGGGCATGAATCCCAAAGATGATCATATAGACAAAGTGTATGTTTTGCGGGTTGTACGAAATGCAAAAAAGTGTATCCTGTGGTGGGTGCCAAAAGTTGTTGGATAAATATTTTATAAAGGATAAAAAATGAATAAATTTGGTCAATAATGTAAGGGACAAAAATTTCCTCCTCTATTATCAGGGGAGGATCCCTTTATTGAAAGCTAATAAATGTAGAAAATAAATTACTTACAATATTTACACATGAATTTTCATTGGGGTTTTTACATGTGAACATAAATGAATGTGAAGAGAAGAAGATGGGTGAGAAAGAGATAAAAATAAAGAAGGATAAAAAAATTAAAAAACATGTTGTAATTGAATAAATATAGACTCTAACTACTCTAACATGTTGAAAATAACTAAAACAATCATATTTGAACTATAAATATTTGGGTAAGTGTAGGAAATTGTGGGGGTAAAAAGTGGAATTTTTTGTCCAAGACATGAAATAAGTATAAACACATACATAATTTTAAAATAATGTGTAACGTTATTTTAAATGGACTTGATAATATAAATCCTATAATGCATATGTGTAATTATTGATATATTAAAAAATAAATTGAAATTGTTCATTTCATTATTAGAAGTTTTCATTCCATACAAACATGGCCAACTTCATCAAATGTGTGCTCACATTCTACCATTATACCCTAACAAGCTTATTTAAATCTTGTTGAAGATATTGTTCAATGAGATGATAAATAATATCGCACAAGAGGAGACGTAATTAAACTAATTTTATACCAATTAACAACAAATTTTATAAAAAAATATTTTTTTTTCATTGGATTTTTGTTAAAACCGTTTTTTTTAGTTTATATAGATTATCAAACCCATTTACGTGTAAAATAAAAAGTTATAATGGAAGTTAAAGAACAAAATCCAAAAAACCCTCTTAATTCTCCTATAATTTCACAAGACCCCCCAAGTAGTTAGGTGGATTTAGCCATAAATATAATAGAAAATAAAATACATGTTGAGGAGATAATTGAGACAATGAAGGACCCATGTTCAACCAACAACCACCATACTTCTTTGTCAAATACATAGATTCATTACTAGGTGAATTTGACTCAATAACTGTTCAAATTGATAGATATGTAAGCTTAGAGAGGGAGAGAAGTAGGTCCTAGTATGCTAACAATTTGTTAGTGGCTAGTGTGAGAAAAAATAACAAAAGAAAGGATTTATGAAATATTCATTGATCCAAAAGCCAATGCACCACCTCTATTAATAAAATTTTTGTTCCATTCCAGTGATGCCACCATGATTTGATACGAGACAACTTTTGGACTAATGGTGGTTTTTAGATTTGATTACCCACCTTGTAACAACAATGAAGTTCCTTTGTATTTGTTGAAAAAACTCTATTACAAGTTTATCCTCATTGAAATTCCTAATTATTTTATTTACTCAGAGTTTCAAGGAAAAGGAAAAATCTCTACACATGATAGACTAGGTGCATGTTGTGGACCTTATCAGCTTATAAGAGTCCCTATCTAAAATCCATGTCAGCTTAAGACAATCCCATTTGCAACAAAGGAGGATTTAGAGATTGAATCTTTTCATGTGCTTAAGACACTAACACCATCATCCTGCATATGAGTCATTTTTCTAACATTGATGATGAAAAGGGTGAACATGGGGATGCTCTAGTTAGCATTGATTCCTGACCACAATATTAAATATTATATGGTGTTATATGCACTGGACCTTTAAACAAGGATGAGGATGTGATGTATCCCAATCATGGTGGTGCTTATAGGGGTCTAGATGGCATGGTTCTAATTGAGTATTTTTTTATCCATACATTTGGTTTGGACATATCAACTTCATCTTTGTAGGTATATTATATCTTTGATATGTTGTAAAAAAAAGAATAAAAATTAATAATGTTTGACATGTAAATTTTATATATATTTATATTTAAAAGTTAGTAATTAATTTACATATAAAATTTAGTAATATATATGTAATTTTTTGTGTTCCATCAGGGGATGATCCCATCCATTTCACAACTAGAATGTGGACCATCCAATAATGCATATATTATTTTTACCCAACCAATGTATAAATATACAGAATTATTTTTTTTAATAATAATATGGTTCATGTACATGTATTTACTTATGTACGTGTGTGTATGTTTATATAATATATGTATGTTTGTTTACAAATTATATTATATAAAAAATAAGGATCTCTTATTTTTCCTCAATATTTGTTATGGAGTAAATCAATTGAAGACTATTAATTACTTTTCATAATATGGTGTTTGATCTTTATTTATAGCCAAATATTATTAATTAAAATTTAGACGGTATTAAATTAAGGTATTGTGTGTGTGTGTGTGTGTGTGTGTGTGTGTGTGTGTGTGTGTGTGTGTGTGTGTGTGTGTGTATTATATAAATTCATTTACATATATATTTAGATATTTAGAGGATTGAGATAAGATTTTAATTAAATTATTTGTAAAATTTATTAGTTAAAAAACAAGGATTTTTTATTTTCCCTCAATATTTATTGTGGAGTAAATCAATTGAAGACTATTAATTACTTTTCATAATATTGTATTTAATCATTAATTAAACATTAATATTATTTATTAAAGTTTAGATGATATTAAATTAAATTACTCTATAAAAATATTGATCTTATATATATATATATATATATATATATATATATATATATATATATATATATATATATATATATGATTTGTATAAAATATTATATAAACTCGTTTACATATACATTTAAATATTTAAAAGATTGAAATAAAATTGTAATTAAATTATTTGTAAAATTTGTTGAAATTTTATATTTACTACTTAATAATTAATACTAATATGGATAATTGGGTATACATAAATTTAGATATCGTATAAACTCATCTACTAATATATTATATAAACTTATTTGTAATAATAATAAACCTTTAAATTGTATCACGTAGATAGGTAACAAAACTGCTATAATACCAAACCATCAAACCTAATGCCATGTCATTCTAATAGTGCCACCTAACTACTATAATTTCAAGTGTTACGCTTTATCACTTAATGAAGAAATCTAAAATTAGCTAATAGTTGATCTGGTAGTTGGTATTCAAGTGGCTAAATTGCATTGGGATCTCCATACCACCAATATATTCCTATACACATTAACAAACAACACATTAAATGAAACATCAGCTCATAGTTAATTGGCATGGTAGGAAACATACCTTCGAGTACCTTCCAAAAGGGCCTATAAATAAGAGATCTGAGCACCGTTCCGAAGAAACTATGGAAAAAAGAAGGAATCCATATCAAAATAGAAAGAAGGCAAGGCTAGAGAGAGAAGAAAGGGTCATGCCTTTCTTAGAGTGGAGAGTTGAGTGGTTATGAGCCTAAGTTACCTAGAGAAACCTACTTGTAATCAAAATATTAGCTCTGTTGTGTGAAAGATCTTATGTAATCTGTTTGATTAGTTAAAGAAAGATGTTTCAAATTTTTTGTCCTATGTGAAATTTTTTGAATGTGTAAGGAGGGATTTATTAATTTCATGGATTGACTTCCCTTCATTTGGAACTTCATTCCTAATACTTCACCAAAATGTCCTCTTGTGTACACATACCCAATTAAGATTTGATTATTATATAGGGGCATGAATCCCAAGGATGGTCATATACACAAAGTGTATGTTTCATGGATTGTATGAAATGCATAAAAGTGTATGCTATGGTGGGTGCCAAAATTTGTTGGATAAATATTTTATAAAAAATGAATAAATTTGGTCAAATAATGTAAGGGACAAAAATTTCCTCCTCTATTATCAATGGAGGATCCCTTTATTGAAAACTAAGAAATATAGAAAATAAATTACTTACAATATTTACACAATAATTTTCATTGGGGTGTTTACGTGTGAACATAAATGAATGTGAAGAGAAGAAGATGGGTGAGAAAGATAGAGAAAAAAAGAGAGAAGGATAAAAAATGAAGAAACATGTTGTAATTGGATAAATATAGATTCCAACTACTCTAATATGTTTTTGATAAAGTAAGGTGGTAGACCAGGGCCCGAACCCTTTTAGAGTAGAGAAAACAAGAAGGCAATCAAACAAAATATGCCTTTTGAAAAGAGACGGCACGATCAGAGTACCACTAACACAACAAACTAAATAAAACAATAAATAGAAAGATGAGAGTCAGAGAGATCTCTCCTTACATAACCATTGATTTGAGAAGGTCATTCAGTTTCTCAGTATTCTCTACATTGACAGTAGGCACAATATTACCCAATTTCTTCAGCATAGACATCTTTAGGAGAATTGAATTTTGGAGCCTAGTGCAAAGAATTAGAACTATAACCATTGATTTTAACTACTCTAATATGTCGAAAATAATTTAAAAATGATATTTGAACTATAAACATTTAGGTAAGTGCAAATAATTAGAGGGTCTAAAAGTGGAATATTTTTTCCAAGATGTGAAATAAGTATAAACACATATATAATTTTAAAATAATGTGTAATGTTATTTTAAATGGACTTCATAATATAAATCCTATAATGCATATGCATAATTATTGATATATTAAAAAATAAATTGAAATATTTCATTTCATTGTTATAAGTTTTCATTCCATACAAACGTGACCAACTTCATCAAATATGTGCCCACGTTCTACTATTCTACCCTAACAAACTTAATTAAATCCTCATGAAAATATTATTCAATGAGATGATAAATAATGTCACACAAGAGGAGAGGTAATTAAACTAATTTTATACCAATAAACACCAAACTTAGTAAAAAAATTATTTTCATTGGATTTTTGTTAAAACCATTTTTTCAGTTTGTATAGATTATCAAACCCATTTACATGCAAAATAAAAAGTTGGAATTGAAGATAAAGAACAAAATCGACAAGCACTCCTAACTCTCCTATAATTTCATAATACCTTTGAGGTAGTCAGGTGTATTTATCTACAATGTTAAGGAGATAATTTAGATAATTGAGACAATGAAGCACCCATGTTCAACCAACACCCACCATACTTCTTTGTCAAATACATAGATTCATTACTAGGTGAACTTGACTTAATAACTGGTCAAATTGATAGATATTTAAACTTATAAAGGGAGAGAAGTAGGTCCTAATATGATAACAATTTTTTAGTGGCTAGTGTGAGAAAAAATAAAAAAAAGATATGATTTATGAAATATTCATTGATCCAAGAGCTCTATTAATAACTATTTTTTCCATTCCAATGACGCCACCATGATTTTATAAGTGACAACTTTTGAACTAATGGTGGATGGTAGATTTGATTACCCACCTTGTAACAACAATGAAGTTCATTTTTATTTGTTACAAAACTATATTACAAGTTTATCCTCATTGAAATTCTAAATTATTTTATTTACTCAGAGTTCCAAGGATAAGGAAAAGGCTCTACACATGATAGAATAGGTGCACGTTGTGGACCTTATCATCTTATAAAAGTCCCTATCTAAAATCCACGTCAGCATAAGACAATCCCATTTGTATTAAAGGAGGATTTATAGATTGAAGCTTTTCATGTGCTTAAGACACTTACTAACACCATCATCCTGCATATGAGTCATTTTTCTCACATTGATGTTGAAAAGGGTGGACATGGAGATGCTCTAGCTAGCGTTGATGCCTGACCACATCATTGAATATTATATGGTGTTGTATGCACTAGACCTTTAGACAACGATGAGGATGTGATGTATCCCAATTATGGTGGTGCTTATATGGGTCTAGATGGCATGATTCTAAGTGAGGATTTTTGGATCCATAAATTTGTTTTGGACATATCAACTTCATCTTTGTAGGTATCTTATATATTTGACATGTTGTAAGAAAATAAGAATAAAAATTAATAATGTTTGACATGTATATATATATATATAGAAGGTAGTAATTAATTTACATATAAAATTCAAGAATATATATGTAATTTTTTATGTTCCATCAGGAGATGATCCCATCGATTCCACATCCAGAATGTGGACCATCCAATAATGCATATATTATTTTTATTCAACCAATGTATAAATATATGGAGGTATTTTTTAATAATAATATGATTCATGTACATGTATTTACTTATGTACATGTGTGTATGTTTATATAATATATGTATGTGTTTATATAATATATTTGTATAATATATTATATAAAAAATAAGGATCTCTTATTTTTCCTCAATACTTGCTATGGAGTAAGTCAATTGAAAACTATTAATTACTTTTCATAATATGGTATTTGATCTTTAGTTAAAGTCCAATATTATTAGTTAAAGTTTAGACGGTATTAAATTAAGGTATTCTATATATATATGATTGAGTTAAAATTGTAATTAAATTATTTGTAAAATATATTAGTTAAAAAACAAGGATTTATTTATTTTCCCTCAATATTTATTGTGGAGTAGATCAATTGAAGACTATTAATTGATTTTCATAATATTGTATTTAATCATTAATTAAACCTTAATATTATTGATTAAAGTTTATATGGTATTAAATTAAATTACTCTATAAAAATATCGATCATCTGTGTGTGTGTGTGTGTGTTTGACATGACAGACTTGGGCTTGTTGCACTACTTTGGCATCAAGATCTCACAGTCAGATTCAGGGATTTCTCTTACACAACGTAAGTATGCTCTTGACTTATTGGCTCAATTTCACATGGCTGATTACAAGCCATCTCTGACTCACTTTCTATCAGGAATCAAGCTTGAGGCTGATTGTTCTTCACCATTGGTTGATGCCACTTGATATCGACAACTTGTTGGTAGTCTCATCTACTTGACTCACACCAGGCCCGACATTTCATAAACAGTGGGACTTGTCTCCAGATTCATGTAGGAACCCCATGAGCTGCATTGGAAAGCAGCTAAGAGGTCTTGCATTACATATAGGGTTCACATATATACGGGATTCATTACAAATTTGGCATAGAGGTTAACTTGGTTGGATATACAAATTCAGATTGGGCTGGTGATTCACAAACTTGCAAGTCCACTTTTGGTTATAGTTTCTCTCTAGGTTTTGGTCCTATCAGTTGGTCTAGCAAGAAGCAGAATGCTATTGCTATATCATCCATAGAGGCAGAGTATAGGGGAGCTGTTAATGTAGCTACTAAGGCTATTTGGCTTTAGGGGATTCTTTTTGAGTTTGGCATTCCTATTAGGTAGCCCACCATCATTTATTGTGACAACCAGAGTACCATTCAGATTTGCAAGAATCCAATTTAGCACTAGCAGAACAAGAACATAAAGATTCACATGCATTTCATTTGAGAGCTTATTCATAGTCAAGTCATTGACTTGATATTTTTCCAGTCTTTAGAGTAGGTTACAGACATCTTCACCAAACCTTTCACTGAGAGTAAGTTCATTCCTCTATGAGCTCTTCTTGGGGTGTGGTCCACATCTGCATCAGCATCATCTTCAGGGGGGCCTTCTAGCCTCTTCTTTCTTTTATGTCTTTCATTTAAGGGGGAGTTTTTTCCTACAGGTTTTCTCCTTTTCTCTATCTTATGGGAGATTGCATTTGTACATGGGTACCTCATCAGGCCTAGTTGTCGAAACCCATTTTTTATTTCCACATTACCCACCTAAGCTGCGCTTATGGGGGGTATTAGTGTAGGTTTTTATTTTTCCCTATTTATTAATTAGATAAATTGTATTTCTTGTGCATACATGGAGTTTTCCTACATTTGTGGGATAGGCTAGCTTATGTGGAGGTGTGTGTCATAGATGTGTCATAGGTGTCATAAGTAACTCCCTTGCTGGGAGTTACTTCTCTATTCTTAACACCTTGTCACCACCTTTCATAGAGGAGTTACATTATATTCTTGGGGTGCCTTGTCCACCTTTTGTGGATGAGTTACTTTCATACTCTCCTATTTGTATTCCTCACTTTGGCCATCTCATGCTAATCAGATTTTGGTTTTCTCCATTTTGTCTTGTGCAATTTCTCTTATTGTGTTAATTTCAAATTGCTTTAGCATCTTGTGGTGTGCACTTGCTTCAACTAGTGTGATCACATCTCCATTGCACTCACATTATCCAGATTCTTGAAACAACTCCAATAAGATCAACATCTTCCTTCTTCTCCTCCATTTAAACTGAAGCATGGAATTTTTTCACAACTTTATGAGAATTGATAACACATTTTTCTAAGGGAGTTTCTTGACATACCTCAACAAACAAATCATCTTAGGTATCCATACCCATGTTTTACCTTTATCATTTAGTCTAGAAGATTCATTTCTCTTATCATGACTTGAGAACCTACTTGAGCAAAATTTAGCAATATGACTAGTCTTATGACAACTATAGCAAATAGTACTACTAAACTTACCTTTGCTCTTATTGTTCCTTCTTCTATGTTCCCATGACAACCTATTCCTTGAAGCCATTCTGAAATCCTTTTATCTATGACCAAACGTATAGAACACAAATCAATTACCATGAAATGAACTTCAATACCTTATATCATTTGGTTTTCTAATATATCTTTTGAACTTCTTGTCTTCATTAAAATGAACTACCTTCTTTTCATCCTTCTTGGCTACAACTATCTCTTTGCCTTTCTCAACCTTGCTCATATTGTCTATGAGTAGCCCATGCACAAAATTCAAGGAACTTGGATAAGTCTTAAACTAATCACACCCAAATTCATTTGATTTCAATCTTGTATTTTCATCCTTGATGAACTTCTCACTATCTTTCTCATTCTTGCTCACCTTGACTAAGAGTTGATCCAACTCTATCTTGTACTTCTTATCTTTTTATTATCTTGATTTTAGGTATGCATTTTTAGCATATAATTGATCCTTAATATCCTTCTCATCTTCTTTGTCCATTATGACCATGTCAATCTTCAAGGTACAAACTTAATCCTCAAGAACCTTGACCATAGATCTCAACTCTTTATTATCTTTCCTTAGTTGCTTAGCTATCTTGTGATTCTAGGATCACCTAAAATTTATCAATCCTCCTCCAAAGGACCTAATCTGATACCAATTATTGGAAGCACAACTAATGAGAGTGGGGGTGAATCAGTGTGTAAACATTTCATTTAATTCCATTCATCATTCTTAAACTAGCATAGAGATATAATAATGTATAGAAAGACAATCACATAAGCATGATTCAATTTATCAACACATGAACACCACATCTATGTGGGAAAACCTCATGGGTAATAAAACCCATTGTCACACCACTTTGAATAATATCTTATAAGAAATGAAACAAAATTTAGTGAGTCACCAACCTACAAGGAACACTGACTTCTCATTGGTTAGACACTAACCCAAATAGTCCTTTACCAAGCTCCAACTTGTAAGGAGACTATAACCCTCTAATTAAATTTTAACAAACCCATACAATTCAAGGACACTTATGCAAGCTCCAACCTATAAATCGTATCCAACTCCCTTCTTGACTAAGTACCAACCAAACCAAGATAAGTTTTATCACCTCAAGATACCTTATTTCTCTCTCAACTAATGGTGACTTCTTCTTTAGATATCTATTTACATTCCACTCTCTATCATACACATATAAAAATCTTATGATGTATATTTTATGGTCTCTCAATCATCAATCCACTCATTCATCTCTCCTTAGCCTTCCACCCCTCTCAAACAAACTTCTAGGCTCATTCAATCAACATGCCTCTTCTAGGTTCATTAGGTCAATCGACCTTGTAATCTACCTGCATAAGATTTGTTATATACTCATCATGGTTTCTTTCCTCTTTTTATGGTCCTTAATGACCTGATTCTACTCCTCCAATATCTCTTTTCTTCGCTTATATCCGCAATCGTCTAACTAGCACAAATAGGCCAATTAGGCCTTGCTTTTATACTCTACACTTGTTCTTTCCCATATTGGTTGGCCAAAAAATTTAACCCACTTGGATAAAAATAAAAATATGTCCATACACATGTTTCACATAATAAAAAATAATTACACAAGTTGGCCATACCCCTTAAGTTCCAAAATGTCCATTAGGCCTAAAGGATACCTAATGTAATTAGGTTTATCTTAAGCACATTTATCCTCAACCAACACTTGAAAAAGTTCAAAAAATTCTTAAACATACCCATGATTTCATCCATTTATTTCTACACCACATGTACATCCAATTCACCACTTGAACCATGCCAATAAGCTAACTCACCACTAGCCCTTCATACACATAGAAAGTCTATTTTACACAATTTAAGTAAACAACCAATTTTCCCACATAAACAGATCAAAAAATAATACATATAGAGAATTCATGACCTCATGGTCATTATAATATCCATTTTACTTCATCAAATAGTCCAAAAGGCCTCAAACACATTCTTGCAATATGACCACTCAAAATGGTCAAATATTATCAAAATACAATCAACATCATTTGATCACCAATATTTGCATATACACTTGTAATGAATACAAATATATTCACACTAACCTTTTAGACTTCTATAACATACTCATATTCAATGGGTTATTCAACTTTAATAAAAACACAATACACAGAGACAATAAAGATTTTTGACATACCTTTTCATCTAAAGAATCTTCTTTGTAGTTTAGAACCTCATCACTAGGCACATACAACTAATGTTCTTTGCATGAAACATACTAAAAAATAATAAGATGTTCACTTGGATCCATATTCACTTTTGAACTAACCTCGACTAGGACCTTGTTCCTCTCCTTTAGCTTGGTCTCTTTATCCACAACATGAGCAAACAATGAGAGCCCTTGATACTCTTTAACTTCTATAGCATTATCCACCATAGCAAATAGATTACTTGGACCAGCAGACCCATCATGACTAAAACTTACCACCTTGTGTTTCCATGAGTTAACTTGCCTTCTTCCTTATACTCTAGGATCTTGATTGAATTCATTTTAATTTGATGACCTTTACTTGCATAACCTATTAATGGGATCAATCTTCTCATAGTTGTAACAAACCATTATTTTTAAAGTGAACTCAACTTGCCCTACCTGATATAGAAAAAATATTGTAATGTGTCCTATGTCATAACAACTAAAATAAGAATAATATAAACAAAACAAAGATAGAGCAAAGGAGCGGAGGAGCGGAGGAGTGAAGCATGTGGACAATATTTGAAACTAGTTTTTTCTCACCTAATTGGGCTCCCTGAGTGTGACAGGCGGGACCACGGATCCAATGGAGGTCACTGCAGGTAGCAATACCTCTGGGGATCTATCCAAGAATCTATTAGGGGATAGTCCATCCAATGGATGGAAGAAGGAACTCATAGGTGAAAAGACGTGTCCATCGAAAGGCATGTCGAGCCTCCCTGTTCTCTCAGAGGGTAAGGTGTTGAGTATCCCAAATGATCTAGTGGAGAAAATAGTGGCATCCATGGACCTTACGCTAGTTGGTAAGTTTTTTTCTTTCCATCCTAATATCAAAATGCTTAGAAGATGGATTCTGTCTAGGTGGAAAGTCAAAGGTAGTGTCTCAATCAGAGCCATGGCTAGAGGTCTATTCCTTTTTAGATTTACGAACAGGGAGGACATGATCGCTACCCTTGCTAGAGGTCCCTAGCTGTTTGTACCACATTCTCTAGCCTTATGCTCGTGGAAACCAGGATTTGATTCTAACTCAGACCTCAATAAGACATCACCTACTTGGGTAAGATTACCAAGATTCGCTTTGGAATTTTGGGATGAAAAAATCATCATAGCCATTGGCAATTCTATTGGTCAATATGTCACCTCAGATCATATAACCAGAACTAAGTCTAGATGTGTGTTTTCTAGACTCTGTGTTAATGTTGAAATAAATAAGACTTTCCCTGTGTCCATCAAGCTTAACTCTAAATATGGAACCTGGACTCGGCCAATTACTTATGAGAATGCTACCACTTTATGTCAAATATGTAAGAGGAAGGGACATCTAATGACACAATGCAAAGTGAAGCAAAGGGGGATGAAAGAGGATTCCTAGAATGTAGAGGAGGAACAAGTGAACATCAAGTAGGAAATAGAAAATAATGTGGAAATTCTTGACAATATAGGAAAAGGAGAGGAGGGGAAGGGAAAAGAGGCTACCCCTAGCAGTGAAGGTGAAGTTGTCCCAAAGAAAATTATAGGATTAGATGATAGTCAAAAGGCTACAGAAGAAGGAGAGGAGGAGAAGAGAAAGGAGGATATCATCAGTAGTGAGGGAAAAGAGGTCCCAAAGGAGAATATAGTATCTGACGATAGTCACAAGGCCACATTTAACATAGTCTACACTTTAGAAAAATAGACTAATATGTTTAAGGAAGGGGCAAGAGGGGACCTTTTGCCAAAGGAAGTCAATGAAGATGACACAATTTCAAGGATTAGATAGGAAGAAGTAACACCTAAAAGTCACACTCAATGAGTACCAGATCCACAGTCAAATATAGACTTTTTTTGTGATCTGGAAGATGGAGGCTAGGTAGGAAACTACTTGGCAATAGGGGTAGTAGGACAAGATGGCAGTAATGAACAAGAAGAATGGGTTACCCCAAATAAAAAGGTCCAGAAAGGTAAAAAATATGTAGATGTTGGTACTGAGCCCAAATAAGGGAGGCCAACCCTAAGGGAAACAAGACAAAGAGAGATTGCTAGGGAGATTGCCAGTGGAAAATAGAAAACACTAGAGTCCCAACCCTCCAAACTCTCTAAATGAGAATATTATCATGGAATTTGAGGGGCTTTAATAGTCCCTCAAAGCAGTTTGAGGTTAAAAACTGCATTTTAGATAATAAACTAGATATTATATTACTCTAAGAAATCAAGATGAAAGAGGAGAATTTTGCAAAAATTGCTAACTATATATGGCCTAAGGCGGCTTTTTGTATTAGTCTTGCTAAAGGGGCTTCAGGAGAGATTATCACTATGTGGAATAGTGCTAAAATCCAAGGATCTCTTATGGCCCATCATAAGCACTTTTTGATTACCAATTTTTCCATGAATTCCTTAAATTGGATGTTGGTAAATGTTTATGCACCGAATAACAGAGCTTTGAGAAAGAAATTATGGATAGATTTGAGTAGATACAGGAATAATCCTTAGAATTCTAAATGGAGGTTAGCTAGATATTTTAACACACCTTTATAACCTTCTAAAAAATAGGGTGGAATTATTGATTACTCGGATAGCATGTTCAACTTTGCTAAATTCATCAATGATTGGGGATTATTGGACATAGAGCTGTAGAACCAAAATTTTACTTAGACCAATTGAAGAAGAGGAGATCAAATGATTCAAGTTAAATTAGATAGATTTCTGATATCAATCAATTGGAATGATTATCAGAATATGCAGGCATAGGCTCTCCCCATAACCATGTCTGACCACTGCCCGATTATCCTTAATTGGAGAGATCAGGGACATCACGGACCTCCTCCATTCCATTTTGAAGCTATGTGGATTAAACACAAAGTTTTTAGACAAATGGTGGATCAATGGTGGAATATTCCCATTCAAGGTACTCCCATGTTTAGAATAGTCAAGAAACTCTAGCACATTAAACAAGAAGTTTATGGCTGGAATAGATATAGTTTTGGGCAGGTTTTCCAGCAAAAGAAAAATATAATGAGAAAACTCAAGGCTATTCAGCAACTAATTGATCAAGGGGATGAATCTAAGGGCAACTTAGAAGAAGAGAATAGTCTATCTTAAGAATGGAAGAATCTGATGGAAAGGGAAGAGGTTTTCTGGAAATAAAAATCCTGTGTTCAATGGATCAAAGAGGGTGATAGGAACACTGCTTTTTTTCATCTCTCAGCTATGAAACATAGAAAATCCAACTCAATAACTAAGCTTGTCCTAGATAATGGAGACATTATTACTGAGGATAACGAAATAGGGGAGCAAGCCAGTGTGTTCTTTCAGAATCTGCTTACGGAAGAAAACAATAATGATATAATTGATAGATCTATGAGTCAATTCATTGATAAAATCCCCTATTTGATAACAAAAGAAGATAATATGGAAATTTTAAAGCCTATATCCAATGAAGAAGTACATGTTATTTTATTCTCCATGGGTGCTTTTAAAGCCCCAGGTCCTGATGGCTTTCCTCCTATATTCTTTCAAGAATATTGGGAGATTGTTGGAGCAGATCTCATCACTGAAGTTCATGATTTTCTCAGACCTGGAAAACTTTTGAAATAAGTCAATAATACCTTCATTGTACTTGTTCCTAAAAAATCTCAACCTTTACACCTTGCTGATTTCAGACCCATTAGCTTATGCAACACTATGTATAAGATATGTACTAAACTGCTGGTTTTGAGAATTCAACCCTTGCTTGACAAAATTATTTCTCCTACTCAAAAAAGTTTCATCCCAGGCAAACAGATTCTTAATGTTGTGATCACCACACATGAGACTATCCACTCCATGGATAAGAGCAGAATCCCTTGGATGGCCCTCAAGCTTGATATATCCAAATCTTATGATAGAGTCTCATGGACTTTTCTATTCCAAGTGATTAGAAAAATTGGGTTTAATGATAAATTGTCTTGCTTATTATGGAATGCGGTCTCTTCTGCTAAATTCTCAGTGCTAGTTAATGGTGTTCCTAGAGGGTTTTCCTCCTCCTCAAGAGGAATTCATCAAGGAGACCCTCTCTCCCCGTACCTATTCATCATTATGGTTGAGTCACTAGGAAGATACATATAAGCTGATATAGTTTCAGAAAAGCTAGTAGGCATCAAACCTGCCTCTTCCCTTCATCCTATGGTTATACAGTAGTTTGTGGATGATACCATCTTATTTGGTATCTCATCGGTGATCGAAGCTAGAATATGGAATAATATACTTAATGATTATGCCAGAGACTCAGGACAAAGAATAAATTTCCAAAAAAGCAATGTGTACTTCTTCAACACTCCCAATGAACTTAGACATATAATCATTGATATCTTCGATTGTGTTGAGGCTGGCCTACCATCTACCTACCTAGGTCTCCCACTCTCGATCAAAGAGGTATCTTCAGGTTTTTGGAATGGTATTATGGAATGTACATAAAGGAAACTTCTTGGGTGGAAGGGGAAACTACTCAGTAGTGCGGGTAAACTGTAACTTCTTCAGACATCCTTACAAGGTATTCCTACTTACTTCATGTCTCTTTTTAAAATTCCTACATATTTTGTTGAAAAGCTGGGATAGATCCAAAGGAAACTTTTATGGATGGAAGTGGAAGACAAATAGAGAATGTCTTTAGTCAGATGGTAAAAAGTGTGTCTTCGAAAATCTCATCATGGACTTAATATAATATCCATCAGGAAAATGAATAAAGCCCTCCTCTCAAAAGCTAGTTGGAATCTGATTCACAACAAAAGTGAGTGGGGAAAAATAATGTATGCCAAATACATGCATAGCATTGATGATTCCAACTTTCTTCAACAGGTGGGATTACCCTAGGGGTCTGTGATATGGAATAAAATGCTAAAAAATAGAAGTCTTCTCAAATAGGGAATTAGGTGGAAGCTTGGAAATGGCTGGCAGATTAAATTTTGGGAGGATAATTGGTTAAGGGACAAGCCTCTCATCTCCCAAGAAAACTATGGAGAAATTATAGGCTTGACTACTTAGTTCTTTGGTGATAGGGTTAGTGATTATATGGAAAATAACGATGGGATAAGGAGCTAGAAAAACCTTTTAGATTGTTGTGTGCATAGACCTAAGCTTATCCTAAGAATTTAGGAGATCTAGCAATGTGTTCAGGAGATCAGAATCCCACTCTTCCCTTGGGAGGATGAACAATATTGGTGGCCAGATAAGAATGGATCATTCTCTGTCAAATTTGCCTATCATCTGCTTACACCTGAAGCTCAGAATAAGGAGGTATGGAAAAAGGTTTGGAATCATAAACTCATTCCAAAGATTAACTTGTTTTGGTGGGTTGCTTCCCATAACAAAATATTAAATCAGGGCAACCTTCAAAAGAGGAGGTTTACTTTGGTCAACAGATATTTTTTGTGTGGTTTTAGAGAGGAATCAGTTTCACACCTATTCATACACTGTGAGTTTACCCAGGATTTATGGGGCAAAATACTTGACAACTTTGGCATTGAATGGGTTTGCAATTCTAAAGTAATTCTCAGTTGGAACTCAACCTTCACACATCCCTGGATTAAGGAACTATGGAAGCAAGCTCTACCATGCTTGAGTTGGACTTTATGGAAAGAGCAAAATCACAAAATTTTTAGGGACACTGCTAGAAATGTTGCTCAAGTGTTTAACTCCTTTGCTAAGACCATCTTGGAAAGTGTTACAACAGCTCATATTAGTATTGTGGAGAAACCCCTATCTAAATTTGAAAGTCAAATTGCTTCCAAATGGAAGGTTTTAAACCTTATCCCTAGGCATGATAATTCCAAAATTCTTTAGAGACTTCATACTAAATGGATACCACCTAAACCCAATTAGACGAAACTTAATTTTGATGGGGCATCCAAGTTGAATGGTAAAGCAAGTGGAGGAGGAATAATAAGAAATGAAAAAGGAGGGATGTTTGCTGTCTATGCTAGTGGCATGGGTTTTTAGAGCAATAACTATGTTGAAGCTATGGCCTTACTCTAGGGATTAAAGTTAGCTATATCCCTAGGAATTAGAAATTTGAATATTCAAGGTGTTACACCCCTAACCTATCACATGTATGAGGATAGTATTAGCCAACTTGTGGCTTACTTATCCCTCTTTGACATTATATTACATTTATCTATGCTTTCTTTAGATTAGTAGGTCGGCCTATGGAGTAACCATGGCCTAGTTAGACTATATATATATGAGGTAGTGGGTAATCATTTATCATCATATTGTGAATTTTGCTCTTATTGAAGCTTGTGGAGGTTGCCCCCTTGAAGTGGATTATCTATTATCATATATTTGGATATATTTCAGTCATATTTGGATATAATTATACTTTTATACTTAATTCTTGAAGTAATTTCATTACAAGTGGTATCAGAGCTGCGATTTGGGCAATCTTGTGGGCGAGACACTAAATTTTTAAATTTTGCGATATATAAAAATTCATTGTGAATTTCTCTAAATTTTTTTAACTAAAGGTGCAAAATAATCAAATTAAGCTTCCATTAAAATTTCAGCTCATTTGGATTCTAATATGCAATCCATACAAGATAGTTTGGGAGATATCATGAAGGCTTTAAACATTAATCAGTCAAATCATCAAGATAACTCTATTTCACAAACCCACCAGGGTGGTTCTCCTAACCAGTTTACTTCAAATCCAACTCCATGGCCACAGAGGAACCTATTACCAAAGGTGGATATGCACAAATTTGATGGAAAAGATCCACTAAATTGGCTCAATCAAATGGAGATTTGTTTTGACCTACATCAGATTCCAAGTGGATAGAAGGCTACCATGGCATCCTTGTATCTTGAACCTGTTCAATTCATTTGGTATTGATGGTTGTGCGATCAAAAGAAAAAGAGGACTATCAATGTCACCTGGTCAATTTTTATAGAGGAGCTACAATTACACTATGTTAATAGTGTGACAGATAATTACTTTAGCCAACTAGCAAAATTGTGACAAACTAGCTCCGTCAAGGATTATATTCATCATTTTCAAAACTTATCCTTACGTGTGGAGACAATTTTTGAAGCAAACTTGAATGACCTATTTTTGGGTGGACTCAAGGACCACATTCAACATGAGGTATGCATGTTTAATCCACTTAATATTTTTGAATCTATTATCCTAGCATTTAGAGCTGAGGAAAAATTCATAGCCAACAATAAGCAGCCATTCACTCACTTCAAAGATCATAGCATATCGTCACTAACATTTCCTCCACCTACTAGAATGACCCCTTAGCAAATTGAAGAGAAGCGTGCAAAAGGATTATGTTTTGGTTGTGATAGCAAGTGGAGTGAAGGACATAGATGTGTTGAGAAGAAGTTATTCTACATTGAGGGACCAAATGAAGATGAAGAAGTAGATGATGCCTCCAATGACGATGAGGAAGATATAGAGGAGATACCTGAAGATTCCCAACCTACAATCTCTTGTCATGCACTTGCAGGTATTAGCACTCCACAAACTCTTAAGGTGGTGGGGTTCCTTAAGAAATAGAAGGTGATAGTGTTGATTGATTTAGGGACCACACATAACTTTATAAACCATAAGTTGGCCACTCGATTAAACTGTTTCATCTACCCAGCACCAAAATTTTAGGTCATGATTGTAGATGGTGGCATAATTAATTGTTCAAGCAAATTAATTTTAGGTCATGTTTGTTATTCCCATGGGTAACACATACATTATTTTAGGAGTCCAATGGCTCACAACCTTAGGTACCATTGAGATGAACTTCCAAGAACTATTCATGTGCTTTCATTCTGAAGGTAAGAAAATTGAACTACATGGATTACATGCAAAAAATCCACAATTGGTTAGTTCACATCAGATGACCAAGATGCTAAAAAAGGGGCAGAGGGAATTATTGCATGATTATGCTCCATAGAAGTTCAACCCACATAGGTATCTACACATCCTGATCTACAAATAATTCTTGAAGACCACTCATCTATTTTTGGGGCCATGCCAAAAGGACTACCACCAAAAAGAGAACATGATCATGCCATTCAACTAATTCCAGGTAGTTAACCACCAAATATTAGACCATATAGATATCCATATGCACAAAAGAGTGAAATTGAAAAGATGGTCCATGAGATGCTAGAGGTAGGGATCATCAAGCATAGCCAAAGTGCATATTCATCACCAGTGGTCATGATGAGAAAGAAGGATGACACATGGAGGATGTGCCTAGATTATAGGGAACTTAACAAGTACACCATCAAAGATAAGTTTTCTACTCTAGTAATTGATGATTTACTTGATGAGTTACATGGTGCTAATTATTTCACAAAATTAGATCTTCGCTCGGGGTACCATCAAATTAGAATCAAGGATGAAGATGTTCATAAAACTGCTTTTAGAACACATGAGGGCCATTATGAGTTTTTGGTAATGCCCTTTGGTCTTACAAATGCACCATCTACTTTTCAGAGCTTGATGAACACTGTTTTTAGGCCTTTTTTAAGGAAGTTTGTGCTAGTTTTCTTTGATGACATATTGATTTATAGTCAGACATGGGAAGCACATTTGCAACATGTGAAATAGGTGTTGATAATTTTGGAGAAGCACCAACTTTATGCGAAGCCATCTAAATGTGCTTTTGGAGTATAGGAGGTAGATTACCTTGGTCACATTGTTTCCCATGAAGGGGTCAAAGTTGATCCCCAAAAGATCAAAGTGATAATGGAATGGCCCATGCCAAAAACTCTCAAAAACCTTTGAGGGTTTCTTGGACTAACAGGTTACTATAGAAGATTTGTGAAAGGTTATGGCAGCATAGCAGCTCCACTCACTACATTTCTAAAGAAGGATGCTTTCCATTGGAATGACGATGCCACCAAAGCATTTGAGAAACTAAAAGTAGCTATGTGCACCACTCCAGTTTTGGCTACTCCAGACTTCTCACAAACATTCACTATTAAATGTGATGCTTCTAGGTCTAGATTGGGGGCAGTACTAATGCAGGAAGGAAGACCCATTGCATTTAAAACTCATCAATTCAAAGGTAAGAATCTACAGAAACCTATCTATGAGAAAGAAATGATGGTTAATCTTCATGCAGTTAAACAATGGAGGCCTTATTTGATGGGTAGACACTTTAAGGTGAAAATGGATCATGATAGTCTCAAATACTTTTTGGAGCAAAGATTATCATTTGAGGAAAAATAAAAATGGGTAACCAAAATGTTGGGATATTATTTTGAAATCATCTACAAGAAGGGTAAAGATAATGTAGTAACAGATGCACTATCTAGACGAGATGCATCCACAGAAGCATTACTTTGTGCAATGTCCATATTGCAAGTAGATTCGGTGGATGAAGCTAGGTTAGAATGGGAGCAAGACAAGGATACACAGGGTCTGATTCAGAATCTCCATCAAGGTAATTTATCCTCTGAAAAATTTGAATGGAAAGGTAATGTCTTATGGTATAAGGGTAGGTTATACTTGTGCAAAAATTCAGAGCTTAAGCATAAGATTCTTGCAGAGTTGCATGCATCTCCACTTGGGGAACACTCAAGGTTCTTGAAAATTTATCATAGAATTAAGAAAAAATTATTTTGGGAAGGACTAAAGGGAGATGTACAAAATTTTGTGGAAGAATGCTTGATATGCCAACAGAATAAAGGTGAAACAGTTAAGACCCCAGGTTTGTTACAACCATTAGCAATTCCTAGTCAAAGGTGGGAGGAGGTTTCCATGGATTTCATCACTGGATTGCCTTATTCTGAAGGTAAGAATGTTATTTTGGTCATTGTGGATAGGCTTACAAAATATGCCCATTTTTGTGCTCTCTCACACCCATTTTAAGCAAGTACAGTCACAGCTATTTTTATGGAAGCAGTTCTCAAATTACATGGAACCCCAAAAATAATTGTAAGTGATCATGATCCTATTTTCACTAGTAATTTCTGGACTAAACTATTTTCTTGTTTCGGTACTCAGCTAGCTCATAGCTCATCTTACCACCCCCAATCTGATGGACAAACTAAAGTGGTTAACAAATGTTTGGAGGGGTATCTCCATTGTTTTGTATCAAATAAACAAGAACATTGGGTTAAATGGCTACCACTTGTAGAATGGTGGTATAACACATCTTTCCATACCTCTTTTAAAATGTCTCCATTTCTAGCACTATATGCTTACCATCCACCTTCCATCACTTCATTAAAGGTGCACACCAAGGTTCGAGATGTGGAAGAGCACATTCAACATCAACAAGAGGTTTTGGCTAGTTTGAGAGAGAATTTGGCCTTGGCACAAAATAGGATGAAGCAACAAGCAAATCAACACCAGAGTGAGTGATATTTTGAGGTGGGTGACTGGGTATTTGTTCGTTTGCAACCTTACAAGCAGATGTCCTTGAAGCAACAAAAAAAGGACCACAAACTTGCTCCAAAGTATTATGGCCCTTATCAGGTTCTACAAAAAATTTGAAGTGTGGCTTACAAGCTCGAGTTACCTCATTCATCTCACATACACCCAGTATTTCATGTTTCTTGTATGAAGAAGGTCATTGGACAGAAAGTTTTCACCCAGACAGAGCTCCCAAAAGTAGATGAAGAAGGATGAGTCATTTTGGAACCAGAGAAGATCCTCCAAACACGTACTAAGAGGTTGAGAACCTGAGAGATTAAGGAATATTTGATCAAGTGGAAAAACCAAAGCAGTGAAGATGCAACTTGGGAAGGTGAAGAATTTTTGCAACAACATCCAGAGTTGTTCAACGTTGAGGAAAACATTGGTTTGAAGGGAAAGGGCATGCTACGCCCCTAACCTATCACATGTATGAGGATAGTATTAGCCAACTTGTGGCTTACTTATCCCTCTTTGACATTATATTACATTTATCTATGCTTTCTTTAGATTATTAGATCGGCCTATGGAGTAACCATGGCCTAGTTAGACTATATATATGAGGTAGTGGGTAATCATTTATCATCATATTGTGAATTTTGCTCTTATTAAAGCTTGTGGAGGTTGCCCCCTCGAAGTGGCTTATCTATTATCATATATGTGGATATATTTCAGTCATATTTGGATATAATTCTACTATTATACTTAATTCTTGAAGTAATTTCATTACACAAGGAGATTCTAAGTTGATCATAGATGCTATTAATAAAGCATCTAACATTGGTATCCATCTAAAAGACATCATTACAGACATCCATTTTTGTTTACAAAAGTTTTCCAAAGTTGAGATTACCCACACCTACAAAGAAGGTAACAGGGTCGTTGATGTTTGTGCCAACCTTGGTCAGCAATTCTCAAGATGGAGGGTATGGTGACAAGGGGCTCATATACCCACAAACATTAGAGAGATCATTTAGAAGGAGATGGTAGAGCATGAATGATTCAAATTGATGATGAAGATAGCTTTCAAAGGTAGTCCACATGGAGAAGGCCATTGCAAATCATGAAAGCAGTAGGTAATCTAGGAAATGCTAATAATGTGAACAATGAGAATATTAAGGATCTTGTTAATTCTATAGTTATGTAGTTTCATCATTTTTGACTCTAGTCTTTCTAGTGTTATGTTTTTATTCTGAATTTATTTCTCAGCTGTGCCATTGGTTCGGTGTTGGCATCTTTTGTTTGCCAACCTTCCTGTCTTTTTTGACTGTATAGGGTTCAGCCCCTGGTTTGCCACCTTAATTAATCAAAAACAACTAAAACAAACTCTTTATTTTGAAGAAGACTCACATTGCCTTACCTTATTTGGACACTACTTATGAAAGTGTCCCTCTAAAAGATAGTTGAAGCACTTAACTTTGTTCACACCTTTTGAATGATGACCCACATCATATTTCCATGCAAACTCATTTATAATAGGTCTCTTGCATTCTCTATCTCTATGCCCAAATTTATTACATGTGTAAAAATAACCATTGAAAACCACCTTCATTCTTTATCTAATGATTTGTCTTAAAATTATGATTGTTCTTGTTCACATTAGTCTTCATCCTATCTTGATTTACATTATTTTGTTCTTATTCATATCCAAGACTAGTTTTATCACTAGCATGTTTTTAACCACTCAAAATATTGTCTAGATCACTTTAGATCTTTAAAAATCTCATAAATGACTTCACCTTACTAGATGTCTTCTCTAACTCAAATTTCAATGACCCATTTTAAATTACATCCCTTGAACATTCATCTTCTTTGGCTTTTAGGCTTGTAAATAGAATTTCTAATTGACAACTAAGATGCTTGACAATATATTCATGCTCCTTGGTATCTTCATTCATTTTTGCTTCATACGCACTGAATTACTCCTCATAGTCCTTGATTTGAGACTTCATCTTCTTGTTAATATTCTCAATATTGAGTTCTTCAAGGGCATTCATCAATTTAGTCTCACAATCCATCTCATCTCTATCAACATTAAAATCAATCTAATTAGGCTCCTTTTGATATGAGCAACTTCCTTCCTCAGCTATGAATAGGGACTCATCTTTAATAGGACCATCATCTTCATGATCATACTTTGATTCATTGTCTTCACTCTCATCTGATGAGCTGCAATATTCTTTGGTGTATAGAATCTTCTTGTTCTTGAAGGACTTCTTCATGTTGTTATACTTTTTGAATGCTTTCTTCTTGCATGTCTTATTATCTTCATCTTGGAATTCAGCATGCACTTCATCATCATTCTTATCATGAGTATGAGGGCACTTATGATCAAAATGTCCTATCTCTCCATGGTTGAAACATTTGAGTGGTAGTTTACCCTTATACTTCCCTAAGCCTATTTTTAATTTCCTTGTAATCAAAACAATTAGTTCATCCTCGTCAATGTTAGATATCTCATCCTCTTTGGGTTTATTACTTTGGAACTTATTCTTTGACTTCATTTCTATCTTGAATATTACTTTCTTTTTCGATGGTATATCATCATTTACTCTCATTTCATAGGCTATAAGGGTGTCATGCAATTGATCCATCTTCAACTAAGTAAGATCATGACTTTCTATTATAGTAGATACTTTTGGATCAAGCTTAAGAGATAAATACCTTAATACCTTTTGAATTTAGTAGCCTCTTCAATTTTCTCTCTAAGACCTCTGATGATATTCATAATCACATCAACTCTCCATAGAAAGGATGCCAAAGAATCTTCCTCTTTCACTTTAAGACTCTCAAATTATCTTTGATGAGTCTGCAAATTTGCCAACTTAACCTTTGAATCTCCTTCATGAATGATCTATAATTTGTCCCATGTCTCTTTATCATATTTACAATGGATTACCTTGGTGAACTTAGTATCTATAAGACCACAAGTAATGGCATTTTATTCCTTAAAATTATTCTCAAATAACTTCTTGTCTACAACACTAGATGAAGGAGTAGTAGGAGCAACATAACCATCCATAACAAATTTATATACATTAAACCATAAGGACATAATGTATGTCCTCATCCTTACACTCCAAAAATCATAATTGGATCCATTAAACATTGGTGTTTGCTTAGTATAAAAACCTCCTTACATTTGATGACTATTCATATTGTACCTTAGATCGCCTTCAAGCTATCAAGCCTTTACCAAAGGACTTGATATAATACCAATTATTAGAGGTACAATTTCTAATAGTGAAGAGTGAATTAGTGAGCCCAAATAATCCAAATTTAATTTCAAACCTTTCAAAACTCTTAATCAGTTACCACAAACATTCATGACACATACACATCATTCATAGCAATGAATAAGAGAGACAATGCAAGATCAAGAACATCACACATGACATATGAGGGAAAACCTCTTGGGGGAAAAAATTGACTAGAACCTATAATTAGACAACTATCCTATAATAAAAATAACTAATTTAGACTAGCAACAATTAATCAAGGAATTACCATCCCTTATTTTAGTGAGACTGCAATCCCACAAGATGCCACTACATCTATCTAGCTAATATACCACAACAACTAGACCTTTAAAAAATTTCACCTTGCAAGCAATGTTAAGCATGAAATATACTAAGAGGGGGGTGATCAGTATATTATATGTCTTTTACTTAATCTTTTTTTTTTATCACTTAATCACACAATCAAGATATGCCATAAAACTAAAACAATAACATGCACCACACAAGAGAGAGAGAGAGAGACACCAAATTTTTACATGGAAACCCAAAGTGGAAAAAACTATGGAGAAAAATCTCAAGTATATGAATGAGCACCAACTCAAATTAAAAAGTTCACAAGCACCAACTTGTAGGAGCACCAACCCCTTTACTGAGCACCAACACAACAACTATTTGTGAGTACCAACCCACAAGATCACCAAACCCTCGTAAAGATTTATGAGCACCAATCCACAGGAGCACCAACCCCTCTTGTGTATAAAACACAACTATCTCTTAATATTAATTAATAAATGATAGAACTCTACAATATCTCTTGATTTTCTCTCCTCTAAAATAAATACAAACCATGCACTCTCTTGCATATTACAAATGGCTTTTCAAGCCTTTATTTATATCTTTCCAAATGACCTTTGGCATTCACCCTTTGTGACCCTTCAATCCATATAGAAAATGGTGCCAAACTTGCATTACCCTTCATATCCTTGCATTTGAAAAGTCACATGGTGACCCTTCATAAGCAAATGCATTCTTTCCTCTTTTGTCTTTATCTTGGTAACTTTTCGTATTCCTCAAAGTATCCCTTCATAAAAAGTTGCACCATACCCTCTTTTGTCTTCACATGGTGACTCTTGGAATTCCTCAAGATGACTCTTTATGAAAAAATGCGTCCCATTCCTCTCTTATCTTTACCCCATGACTCTTTGACTTCTCCATGGGCCCTCTTTTGACTTATATGAAACCAAAAATATATCTATTAATATTAAATAAATATTAACACATATTAGCCAAGATATGAATATTAAAAATATCATTAAATGCAATGGGGCCTTTATCACCAATGCTAAGCCTTTGACATCAATGACAATATTTTCAACAATCTTACCCTTTGTCATTGATGGTAACCCTAAACTAAAACTTCCACATCCTAAAACCTACACATACTACCATCTAAAAAACATACAGTAACTCCCCCTTACTTTAGCAACCTATACCTATTCCCTATACCTATTATACACATATTTTTGCACTTATACATGTACCTTACCTGTACTTGTACCTATTTATATTCTTCACCCCCTTTGAAATTAATGGTAAAGGGCCTATCCTAGAGCTAACACTTAGCTCTCCCTCAACTGATGTTGATCTTCAATGGCAAGAAGTAAAAAAAATTACTCCCAACTTCTCCCATAGATACTTAAATGTGTCTTTTGGTAGTGCCTTTGTGAAAATATCTATAATCTACTCTATAGTACTGATATATTCCATCTTAACATATTGATCTATAACCTACTCTCTCAAGAAGTGATATCTGATGGGAAAATATTTTATTCTTGAATGTATCACTAGATTCTTTGAAATATTAATAACACTTGTGTTGTCACAAAAAATAAAAATAGGTTCATCATACTTTACCTGGATATCTTCCAAAGTCTTCTTCATCCAAAGCACTTGAGTACAACATAATACCACTACAATATATTCTACTTTAGCTATAGAAAGTGATACTAAATTCTAATTTTTGCTTAGCCATGATACTAAGCTATCACTGAGGAAGAAAGCTCATCTACTTGTACTCTTTTTTTCATCCAATCAACCTACCAAATTTGAATATCTATAAGTAACCAAAGTGAAATCTCTACCTATGGGATACCATAATCTATGTCCCCTTGATATATCTGAATATTCTCTTCACTTATTGAACATGACTATCTTTTAGAGCTGATTGATATCTTACAACCATACCTACTGTATGCATGATGTTTGGCCTCGATGCTATCAAATATGAAATACTACCAATCATATATATATATATATATATATACAATAGGTGATTCGTCATCCTTGCTCACCTTATTTTCTATACTCATTGGTGTGGCAACTGGTGCATAATCCTCAAAACCAAATTTATTCAACATTTCCTTGGCATATTTATTTTGAGATATGAAAATTCTTTTATCTAACTAAAATATTTGCAATCCTAAAAAATTGATAATTCTCCAAGAATAGACATCTCAAATTCTTTTTGCATATTTTTATAAAATTATTTTATCATCTTTTTAATGTTTCATCCAAAAATGATGTCATCAACATATACCACAATAATCAATTGATGCTCACCTTCTGTTTTGATGTAGAGATTATTATCAGCAAATCCTCTCTTGAAACCTTAATCTTATAGGTACTTATCAAGTCTTGCATACCAAACTCTAGGAGCTTGTTTCAATCCATATAATGATTTCTTCAATCTGTATACATGGCTACTAATATTTGAGAGAATAAATCCCTCAAGATGCTTAATGTAGACCTCTTCTAGATTCACATTTAAGAAGGTAGATTTGGCATTCATCTAAAACATTTTGAAATTTTTAAACACTGCATATGTAAGAAACATTCTAATAACCTCTAGCCTTGCCACTAGTGCAAAATTTTCTTCAAAATATATTCTCTCAATTTGAGCATATCCTTTACATACTAATATTGCTTTATTCCTAGTCACTTCTCCATTTTCATTCAACTTATTTTTGTAAACCTATTTTGTTCCTATCATATTGTGATATTTTGGTCTTGGTAATAGTTCCCAAGTATCATTATTTTTTATCTAATTTAATTCTTCACCCATTGCCTTAACCCAATGCTTATCATGTTTAGCTTCTAAAAAATTTCTAGGCTAAATTTTAAATAATAAAGAGAAATTAACTTGATCAGATTCACTTAGCATCATTCTTCAAATGTGAATTCCTTCATTTATGTCCCTAATGATGTCACTTTCATTATAATCTATCTATAAATATTTGTATGGGGTTTGGTGTCCTTTTTCTCTTTCTTCTCATCTTCATCTGATTCTTCAAAATCTTCTTCTTTAATGATTTCAGGAATGTCTACTAGATCACTTATTTGTGTTCCATCTTCTTTTATCCTGATACTTGCACTTTCAATTATTTTCTTGGTTATTTTGTTATAACATTTATAAGTTTTAATTTTACAAGAATAACCAAAAAATATACCTTCATCTGTGTTGGATTCAAACTTACCAGTTTTTTTATCGATTCTCTTTATGAGGCATCTACTACCAAAAACTCTAAAATAATCAACTGTTGTTGGTTTGTATTTCCATAGCTCATAAGGATTCTTCTCACTATTGACTCTTAATAATGATTTGTTCTAAATATGAAATGTTGTAACAAATGCCTCTCTCTAATATTTATCTAGTATCTTGGATTTATTTAGCATTGTCCTCACCATCTCTTGAACTATTCTATTTCTCCATTCAACTACTCCATTTTGTTGTGGAGTTCTGGCTGTTGAATAATATCTCTTTATTCCATAGTCTTTACAAAACTCAATAAATTGATTTGACATGAATTATCCTCCTTGATTTGATCTTAGGCACTTAATCTTCAAACTATTTTCATTTTCAACTAATTCTTTGAATGCTTTGAAATATCTAAAAGCTTCTAATTTTTCTTTAAAAATATTACCCAGGTCATATGTAAAAAATTATCAATAAGTAACATGAAATATTTCTCACCTTGAGTACTTTGAGTTCTCATAGATCCACATATATTAGTGTGAACAAGCTCTAACATCTAAGTGGTTGAGTACTCTTTTGTTTTGAACCACCTTTTGTAATGTTTCCCATGTTGGCAAGGTTCACAAAGTGTGTTAGATGGCTTTGTAATCTTTAGAAGGTTTTTGACTAATTGATTCTTGTTGATATTGACAAGATTGTCAAAATTTATGTGTCTCATTCTCCTATGCCATAACCAACTTTATTCAATCTAAATCAAACAATATCTTTGACTTTTGTTGTCTGATAACATATAAAAATTATTACATGTTCTTTAAGCATCTATAATCAACACATTTGAATATATTTTCCTAATTTCACAAAATTTAGCATAAAACTTTAGTGTGTTCCCTTGATCACACATTTTAATTACACTCAAAATATTATGCTTAAGACCTACATACAAAATGTTTTCAGTTTTAGTTCTACCATTATCCAAACTTAGTGTACCTTTTCTAATAATTCTAGTAGTAGTATTATCTCTAAATTTTATTGTGCCACCATTGATCTTATTTAAGGTTATGAACCTACTCTTGTCTCCTATCATGTGCCTCAAACATACAATATCAATGAACCATGGCTTTTTTTCATTTTTTTCATGCAAAGTTGTCTCCACCAACATAGATTTTTTAGGTTATTGCTTCTGCCATGAACCTATCTGAACTTTCTTCTTGATGAATGGAGCCTTGAAAGTATAGTCCTTCTTAACTGACTCAAACATGCTTTTATAGTACCAAGTTATGTATCTAAATCTATCACACTTGTAACATATTATGTCCTCTTCATTAAAGCCTGATAGAGGAACAAAAGAGTTGTGGCTTCTACTTGACTCTGCATGAGTTTTCTTCTCCTTATTTTTGAAATTGTTAGCCTTTTTTGGACATTCTATTTTCTTATGACCATATCCATTACAATAAAAATAATAACTGTAAAAATAGGACATATTTGTGTATCTCTGACTTGATTGCCTTTTATAGATATATTCCTTCCAACCTTCTTTGTTTGAGATATCATCTATATTCTTAACTTTTTCTCTTTTTTATTTCCTATTTTGTAAGAGCTTTAACATAGCTCTTTCATTTTTCTATGTTAACCTTGTTTGTGGCTTCTCCTTTTTCTTTTTCAAATTTGATACATATCTTATCTAACATTTATCTTTGAATATCTAATATCTTATTCAACATATTAGTGTTATTCTCAAATTTTAAATCATTGGCTTCTCTATCATTGATTGCTTTATTTGTTTTCTCAAGATCTGCTTTCAAAGAAGCAATTTCAATAACATACCTTTCACATTCTTCACTTATTTTTTTCAACTATGTCGTTAGATCTTTTTCATTCTTCTTGGCTTCTTCAAAGTGTTCTTGTAGATCTCTAATTGTTTCATTTGACTTCTTTTCATTTTTTTTGATCTGGAACTTTAATCTCTGATTCTTCTTCTCAAGAGATTTTACCTCTTCTAAGGCACAAATGAGTTCTTCTTATAGATTCACTTCAGCTTTATCATGTTCTTCTTTTTAATCATCTATACTTTTATTTGTAGAGGCATATTCATGTATGGCCATGAATAGAATCTTCTTTTCTTTTGAATCACTAACTCCACTATCTTCAACTGAGCTAGGATCTTTAGAATACAAACTCTTCTCGAATCCCTTCTTGAATTTTCTTTTGAATTTCTTCTTGTATGTAGACTTTCCTTCTTCATTGTCAACATTACCCTTATCTAGGTACTTAGCTACAAAATGTCCAATATTTCTATAATTAAAACATTTAAAAGGTAATTTTCATTGATATTTACCTATGCCCTTTTTTTACTTGTGAATGAATAGAGCTCTATTGTTGTCTTCATCATCACTAAAACTGTCACTTGATTCTTGAATCTTAGCCTTCTCTTTATTTGATGTCTTGAAATTAGCTTCTCTCTTTGAGGGTTTTTCTTGTTTGATCTGCATCTCGTATGTTGTAAGAATACCATGTAGCTCATCCATCTTTATCTTGTCTAAATTATTCATCTCTTCAATTTTCAAAACTTTTTCATCATATCTCAATGGTAGAGATCTCAAAAAAAATTATACCATCATCGATTCTTCTAACTTGTCTCTAAGACCTTGAATCTGATTAACTATTTGATCAACCCACAAAATGTAACTTGTTATATTTTCTTCCTCTTCCATCTTCAAACTCTTAAATTGTCTTCTAAAATTATGAAGCTTAGCTTGTTGAACCTTGCCATCACCTTTGTAAATATTCTCAAGCTTTACCCAAGTTTCATGAGCAGATTTACATTGCACAACTTTAACAAATTTTGATTCACATAAATCACATAAAATAGAATTTAAAGCTTTATCATTATTTTCACTTGCCTTCTTTTCCAATAGAGTAGTTACAAGTGTCTGTGGCTCTTCATATTCCTCCACCACTGCTTGTCAAATGTCAAATCCAAGAGCCATCAAATAAGTCCTCATCCTTATGCTCTAAAAAGTATAATTTTTCCCATCAAACAAAGGTGCCTTATTTGTAGAAAAAAATTCATATGATCCATCCATTGTGTTTTCCCTGATCTACCTTCAAGCTATAATTTTTTTCAAAAAAGAGCCTGCTCTGATACCAATTGTTAAGCATGAAATATACTAAGAGGAGGGTGGTGAATCAGTATATTATATATCTTGTACTTAATATGATTTATTTATTTTTATCAACTAATCAGACATTTAAGATATTCCATAAAAATGAAAAAAAAACATGCACCACACAAGAGAGAGAGAGAGAGGAGAGAGAGAAAGAGACACCAGAGTTTTAATGAAAACCTAAAGTAAGAAAAACCATGAAGAACAATCTCAAGTATATGAATGAACACCAACTCAAATTACAAAATTTTCAAGCACCAAATTATAGGATAACCAACCTCTTTATCGAGCACCAACACAACAACTATTTGTGAGTACCAACCCACAAGAGCACCAACCCCTCTTGTGTATAAAACACAACTATCTCTCAATGTTGCTTACTCAACAAATGATAAAATTCTACAATATCTCATACTTTTCTCTCCTCTAAAACAAATACAAACCATGCACTCTCTTTCATATTACAAATGGCTTATCAAACCTTTATTTATATCTTTCCAAATGACCCTTGCCCTTCACCCTTTGTGACCCTTCAATCCTCTTGAAAAATGGCACCAAACGTATATGACCCTTCATATCCTTGCATTTTAAAAGTCACATGTTGACCTTTCATAAGCAAATACATCCTTTCCTCTTTTGTCTTTATCTTGGTGACTTTTCATATTCCTCAAAGTTTCCCTTCATGGAAAAATGTGGCATGCCCTTTTTTATCTTCACATGGTGACTCTTGGAATTCCTCAAGATGACTTTTCATGAGAAAATACATCCCATTCCTCTTTTATATTTATCCCATGAATCTTTGACTTCTCCATGGGTCCTCTTTTGACTTATATGCAACCAAAAATATATTCTTTAATATTAAATAAATATTAACACATATTAGCCAAGATATGAATATTAAAAACACTATTAAATAGAATGGGGCCTTTATCACCAATGTTAGGCCTTTAGCATCAATGAAAATATTTCCAACAAGGAGGCTAAAAATCCCTAGATGTTGAGTAGCCATAACAACACCTATGAACACATCTCCTAAACATTGATTGCCTACTAATATGATGGAGATATAAGGTATATCATCTCTCTTCAAATCTACACACTCAATGCATCTAAAGCCACCTTTTGGATTAATCTTCACTCCTTAGCAAAAACTCTATCACCACATCAATAACATGACGAAATGGTCATACACATAGTCCACACTCTGATCTCTCTCTAAGAATAGCCATCAAGTTCACACAAACAACATATATCCTTTGCTCACACTCAAAGCATCCAAAACTTCCTTTTGGATCACCATATTCCTCTTCCCACATCCTTAACCTTAAAGAGCACTATTTTGACATTATACATGACCCATAGGTCATACACATATTACTCAATCAATTCATCTACTAGGTACTCTCCCTCTCCTTTGATCCATAACTCTCACATGCACACTCATCTCTCAAGTCTAAAAACCATCACATTTGGTTTCACTATTTATAGAGAATTCATGATCATCACCATCTTGCCTTAACCATTTAGGATTATATCTCATCAAAACATATATAAATATCATCCACATAGTTCAACCATATCACCCATGGGTCACCCTTAAGTAGCTACACCTTTCAATTAGGCCCTTGTAGCTGTAATAGGTCTCATGAGACCTATTCACCAATTTATCACATCATCAAGAAACATAATAGCATAATACCACTTTAAAATACATGGTTACACTCCTTATTTCCCCTTATACATCCTCAAGTTCTTAGATTAATCTCTGTTTACCTCTGCATATGCTCAATCTACTCACATAATAACCTTATACATAGGACATCATGAATGAACACATATTCAACTTATTAGAAATTATTCATATTGAAGATAAATTGATCACACTTATAAATACCATTAAAATAATTATCATTAAGTTTAAAACATACTCTAATATCTATCTCATCATGAAACATTTAAATAACATCAAAACATGCTCGAACAATCTTCTCAGGTTATTTCTAGGATACAATCAAACACATAGTAAAATTTAGAGATTGATATATTCATATATACATACATTCAAACCTTAAAATATATATTTATATATGTACCTTGAATTCCTCTACAAATTCACTTTTTACACTATGAGCAAATTCTACTTGTATCAAAAGATATGGCCCAAAAACTAAACAATGGTCTTTCCTTTGTTAAATTCAAATATTTGAATTCAAAATGTCATAATTAAAGCTTGAACACCATGCTATCATCTCATGTACTTACTTATTATATAAATCACACACTTTTGATATTATTTAAACTTTAAATCATAGTGTGCTACTACCCAAATGTTAACCTTGAACACTTGTCCTCATCTCATTGCTTCTTGACACTTTGGAACAAACACGTTCTATTGATCCTTTTGTAAGTAACACGATCATGAAATTAGTTAACCAATGAACACTTTGACTCATTTGACTTAAAAAATACCTTATATTTTTACTATATGATCACCTATGAGCCATTATATCTCCATTTGGTCCTAATCTTTAACATCATACAAAAGAGACTAAGCATGGGGACCATTTCTAACTACCTAGAAGGCCAACTTTGCACATTATTATATTTTACCTCACTCACTTGCATGTTCTCAAATTTTAAGCATATAAACTACGAAAAATATTGAACAAACATATATGACCATTTCTTTTTGAAACATCCATGTGTTCAAGATATGCCATCACTAAATTACTTACTTAGTTCTTTCTTATATTTAGAAAAATAATGTATTTAAGCTTAGATTCATTTTACATCATCGATATTTGATGTGATGAAACATGGACCATTATATCTACCTTTGAAAATTGACTAAGTGTTAGAACTTAGTGCACTTTTATCTGAGGGACCAACTTTACACCTTAGTAACTTTGGTTATGCTTAGTCACATGATTTGAAACTTGAACAATGTGATCTTCTCACATAGGATAATCCATCCATATATCAATATACTCCAAGAAACCTCACATGTGTAAGATGTCATGACATCAAAATTCCTCCTCATTTTTTTTTTCTATAGATACATTTATGGCTAGATGAACAAAATGAAGAACTGAGTGAATTTCACTCATACACACAAGATCTCCAATCATCCTTGACCAATAATAGGACCCCTTATACATGCTCAATATTTTAGACTCGTCCTTAAACATCTCTAACCATCCCAAAACTAAATATCAATCAATCCTCCTTAAATCATACTAGGACAATAACATTTCACAATTTGTCATTATCATTTAGACTATCAAGGAGCTTCATCCACTCACCTAGACACCTTCATGACATCACCATGACATAATTGACAACTCTCCAACACTTAGGACCCCTAGTTACATCAAACATAGTCTAAGACTAGTTTATTTGCATATTAAACCTATAGGTCTTACCTCTATAGTCATATTATGAAACATACCTATGTGCTTCAACACATCAAAAACATGTTCAAATGTCCTTAGACATCTTCTTATTCATCTATGCATTCATCTCCTATATCCATCATTCTCCTTACATTAGACTAGATATCCCATGCTCAAGCCTTCTCATCACTTCATGACATCATCCTTCATCAGGGACCTGTAATCACTTATTTCATCATTCCTCACTATGCATCACAAGACAACCAAATGGATCACCATACCTCATTATTTTTTTGAAATCAATGACCATACATAAACATATGACATCAATGATAACTTGCAACAATTTACCTCCCAATCTAATAACTTGGGATAGGATTTGATCATGATTTTCATATATATACTAGTCAAATTCGGCTCTAACTTCATCACTATTGAATAATTCATTAGTAAGTCTTTCATCTCCTTCATAAGTATGCATGTCACTTTATTATCCCTACTCTATTCACCTAGTGTCCTTAGGACATTATCTTCTCACTTCGATCCTTGTCCCAACCTTAGGACTTGGGCACAGGTCTTGATTTACATGGTGGATAATGTGTGGTTATTTTAATATTATTAAATTTTTATTTAATATGAGATAAAAATAAATGTGACTTTGAGTAATAAACTTGTCTTGAGTTCTAGACTAGAATTGTCAAGATGTTTGTCATGGATATTTTAAGATTTGGATTTTGAGATTACTGACTATGATGACCAAATATTACCATTATTACAACTCTATAAGTATATAACTTAGTAAGGAAACTAAATGATGAGACAAGTAGATGCATTTATTCACATTAGTGAGATGATAATTGGATATAGGCTAGTTATGAATAGGTAGGATGATAAGATGATAGGGTGGTAGATGAAACCCAATACAGTTATAGAATTTGGTAATATTTAATGAAGGTAGTATACTTTAGGATGGATGTAATGATGAATAAAATAATTTCAATATTTTTAAGAAGGGATGGATGATCACTATAGCTTAGTTTTAAAATAACATCTAATACTTCAGATTATTGAAAATAAGATTAAGATTAAGATGATTTAGTTTAAGCCCTAAGATGGAAATATGTCTTAATAGTTTTATAAGTGTTTTTTTAGAAAGGGAGAAGGCTAACTTGTCTCACAAATAATACAAGTTGAGCATGATACACACACAATCACACCAATCATAAGACCTAAGATTTATTAAACTAATGGGTGTATAAATCAATGATTGCATCGTTTAATGGCTTTGTGGGTGATGGTGTAGGCTAGTGACCCATTACATAATCTCCCAAACCCTCTCAACCCTATTTGTACTAGACATTCACCATGGGGGATGATACTAGCCCTGGCATCAAGACACCTATTATAGTTGAAAATCCCTATGTTAGGTTTAAACAAGGTTTCTAATGGCATCCCCTAATATACATAGGGTATGTGGGGCCCAAATTTGTGTAGGGTATTGTCTAACATTGGGGTCAGAGAGTTAACTCTTTCCCTTCATGAAAGACCTGTATGGGGTCAACCACTTGGCCTATTAATAATTATCCCTAATTTTTATACTCTACAATAAAACAAAGTGTGGTTGAATGCACAGTGATGAAATACATGTTACCAACCCTTAAAGACTAGGCAAGTGTGTCGGGATGAATTCCATGTCACATTAGACCCTATAAAAGTAAAATTTAGGGTAATAAACAAGCATAATTTTTTATTTAACTAATTATTTAATTATGTGAGACAAAATACAAGAAACTAAAAAGACAAAAAATTATAATTCTAATTCTAAACTTTAAATCAAGTCCTGATCCTATAGTTAAATAAGATAACAATCTAATTTAGGGCCTCCTGCTTACATGTCCTACACAAAAATTGTTAGTAGTTTCTAATAAAATTTAAAATTGCCTTTTGACCTTGCAAAACAACTTTTACACAATCATATTTTTAAAACTAATTCTAGAGAGGTAAAACTACAACTAATAGGTCTAAACCATAACTGAGAAATTTGTAATTTTATAGACGATTAGCTAGTAATAACCATGCAACCTGTCAAAATTGTTTACGATTAGTCAAAATCACTGCTGGTAATAAAAAACGTAGATATCAAGAAGTGATTTTATAATTGGTATGAAATAATAATTTTTTAAATAGGCTTACAAATTAAAATGTTATTACTTGAAAAAGTTTATGTTAGATGTTATTAGTAATAAGGTACTATCAAAACTATCTAATTCAAAACCATAGATTAAATTTGAAATCTCCTTTTGGGAATCAATATCACTTCTTTTGAGAGGCAATTTTACTTCTAGGTAAAGTAAGGTATATATACAAATTACTAGAATTGTTAAAAATTATCTAAGATAGATGATGTATACTATTTACAAGACTGAATTATAAATTACTAGAAAAAATTTAAAAAAATAGATTACCAAGAATGAACAATAACTATTTCTTAATGATATTCAAAATCACTTATCTAATTTCAAAATCATTTATAAGAATTAAGACTACTTCTATTGAGAAGCAATTTTGTGTAAAATTTAAGAATATATAAATAGGATGTTAAAAATATTGTTAAAACTACTTATGATGTTTAAAACCATATTATTAACAAGAATCAGAATATCTAACACTAAAGATCAAAAACTAGATTAATAACACTTATTATCTAGCTAGTATCAAAATCACTTTTGCAATTGTCAAAATTACAATTAGGAGTTAAAATCACTACTATAAATTAGTAATATTGCATAATATAGTCAAAAAGGTTATCTTTGGTAGCAATAAATTTGTCTGAGTAGAGTTTATTCTTTCCTATTATCAGATCACAACCAAACATATCTAAGAAAATTGTCAGAGATAAAAAAATCATAGGTTCTAGTTAGTGGCACTTATGTTGAAATCAAAACTACAATTTGTAGGAGCAAAACCACATATGGAAATCATTATCACAAGGATAAGTGATTTTGTTTAATATAAAAAACTTACTTATTTGAAGATGAGAAAATTTTATTTCTATCCTTGCAAGACAACATGATTAGCCTAGGAGAATAAAAATTAGCAAGAAGTCAAAATGCTTAATGTTGACCTTAGTGCAATACTTAAGTCAAAATTGTGACTATATGAGAAAAAATTGAAAATGAGTTTCAAAATGATAACTATCGAGAAGTGAATTTTAAAGAGATCATAAAACTACCAAAGAGGTTAAAAACTAATGATTAGGTCCATACAGTTAGTTAAAATTGTAACTAGGATCTATAAAATTACCAATGCAAAACTACAATTTACACTGCAATGCCACTATTCTCCTAAAACATAAAATTTTAATATTTCAGATCCTAATCTCTCTAACATATCCTACAAGTTTATTTAACATTTATTACACACACAAGAGTTAGTTTAATTGAAGTTTCTCATTGTGGTTGCCAATGCATGCTTGTAAAATTAGAGCTATGGATTCAATATACTCTATACAGTAACTTCACCCAAAATCTACAAAAACATCAAAGGGAGAGAATATAGAAGTAATCAAAACTTATAATAAGTCTATTACCATCACCTTGATTCTCTTATCTTTCCTCCAAGATCTTCAAATAGATTCTTTAAGGATTATTGAATTACTTGATAATGGTGGCTTCAAGATTTAAGATGGATGCAAGAGGGATCAATAAATTCTTGGATACAAGGATAATGTGGATGTAATGGGAGTATGAATTATAAGAGAGATTTATTTATTATTTTATTCTAATTCTAATAATTCAACTAAAATCCATACTTGGTTATTTATAGGGTGAAGGGGGAGGATTAAAAATGATTTTTAAATTCATAAAACTCTCTAGCTTTAGAGAATTCTAGAGAATTAGAGAAGGCTCTAGATTTTAGAGGATTCTATATTTTATTTAGGAGTAAATGGGGATTAGTTTAAGGGTTTAATGGAGGTTTAAGGATATAAATGTGTAAAATAAGCTATGGATAAGTTGGCTAGGGGGAGGTAGGTAGAATATTTTGAATTTTAAATTGGTAAGTGGGGTAAGTGGTTATTAAATGAGGGTGGGGTTAGTGATTTAATGGGATGTTAGTGAGATAATAAAAAGATAAATATAATATGAGGTTTTTAGGAAGGCTATCATGATATAGGAAATGTATAATGGGTAATGGGATTTATTTATTTAATTAGATCAATGGCTATGAGTTTAATTTTAATAAATAGCAGCATTAGTAGAATAGTTAGGTCAAGAAGATTTAGATGTATGCACAATAAAATGAGATTATCTAAGCATATTATCATGAAATTTTCCCACTAATCAAATGAAATTATCTTAATAATTGAAACATAAAACTTATTGAGAATGATCTTCTCACCAAATGCAATAACTAAACATGATCATCTTATCAAATTAAAGATAATGTTATGCATATAATGTATTTCAATGCTAGCTCATATGAATTAAAAGTATATATATTCTTTGATATCTCATCTAAAAAATATATATTTATTACAATATAATTATAATAATTATTTTCCAAGAATCAAACTAAATCATTTTACTAAAAATATAATGTAGATGAGACACTATCAATATAGTTAGTATCTCTAAAGTAACTACACAATAGTTTTATCAAAGTAAATTAAATACCATAAGCATAAATATATTTTTATGTATAAAAATTTAAAGATTAAGCATGGATTCTATTAATAATATGCACAAAATTATTCATGCCTTTCGCCCATAACAACTAGGAGAAACATTTGTAGAATGCAACATTGTTCTAGTCATCTCAATAATGTTATAATTTTTCCTTCTAGAAATACCATTTTACTAAGGGGAATAAGGATTTATTAATTCATTTTTAATACCAAAATTAATTTAATAATAATCACACTTTTTTTATTAATATATTCACCACCATTATCAATTCTTAATCTCTTAATAGAAAAGTTAGATGCATTTTCAACAATAGCTTTAAATTCCTTGAATTTAGACAACATATCAGATTTATTTTTAATGAAATATGATAAAATAATTTTAGTTTAATAATCAATAAAATTAATAGGATAAAATTAAATATTAAGAGATACAACTTCAATAGGTCCTACGACATCACTATGAATTAATTCTAAAGGATGTTAGAAATTTACATCATGATTCTTGTGAAATAGGTTAGTATGTTGCTTACCATGTAAGCAACCCTCATAAGCTTCATGATGATAGGTGATAGAAGTAAGTCCAACAACAAAACTATTTATAGACATATCATATAAACTTATAAATTTAATATGTCCTATTCTTTCATGCCATAATTGAGATTCATTCTTACTATGTGATGAAAGAAAACATGGAGAAGAAGGAGAGAAAATGTATAAACCATTGTTTTGAACCCATTCAACTATAAAAATTAATTTATAATGTACCAACTATATTTAATTAATGTCATAATGAAATTATCATTAGAAAGTTATGAACAAGATAACAAGTTCTTTTTAAGTTTTTGTATATAGAAAAAACATTATTTATAACAACATTTGAAAATTTAGCTTTTCCCTATTTAGTTGCTTCTAAGAGAGAATTATATCTTAATTAAATATTTTCAAATATATCTATAGAATCATGCAAAATATCAGATAATATAGTCATATAGTATGATGCACCACTATCTAAAATCCACTCATTTTCATTTGAAGTAAACAAAGTAACATATAAAGCAATAACATTTTGATTTTGATTGTTATCCTTATTAGGGTTTTGGTTTTTTTTATTGTTTTAATTAGATTTTTTCCCTTTGTTATTTTTAGAATATTGATTATTAACTAGATTTTTTTAATAACATGTTTCCCTTCTATAACTAAATTCACCACATAAATTACAATTTCTATACACTTAGGTTTATGATTCTTATGACCAAATTTCTTGTTCTCATTTTTGCCTTTAGTAGAATTAGGTTTAGATTTCTAGTTCTTATTGCTATTAGAAATATTATTAAAGGTGATAAGTGCCTGAGTGGATTTATCTTTAGAATTAATAATTGGTCTTTACTTTCTCTTCTTGAGTCAAGAGGGAAAATAAGATGGTAATGTCATGGATGTCTTGCTCAGTTTAATATTTAGAATTCAAAATTTAAATGAAATTTCTAAACTTTTTATGAATATTTAATTGAATGATAAACTAAATTAGTTGATCTTGAATCAAGTTATAGTTAAAACTATCTAACTAAGCTTTAATGTTTTGGAACCACAATGACTAGGGGAAGGATGGGGGTGAATTAGTCTTCAAAAACCTTTCATTCAAGTTCCTTTAAGCAATCACAAACCATTCAACAAAACCTATAGATCTAGAAAGCATAAACACTTATCCACATAAGCATGAAACACAAAAACAAATCACATATATGAAAAACTATCAAGGACAATAAAACCTGTTGAGGTGTGGAGCTAAAAGCTACACCAAATGAGCAAATGCAAGGTTGTTGTAATTACACAGTTGCCATCATCGGTCAGGATCGACCGACATTGGTTAGGGATCAACTGGAGACTACCAATGTTAGTTATGGATCGGCCAACGTCGGTCATATGCAGGTAGACAGGGACCAACGTCGGTCACCTGTGCGTTCTAGAAGTCTATTTTCATGGGATGAACAGATTGTTTGTATGATAAGTTTAACTGTTAGTGTTGAGTCTGCGTTTCTATTTTTGGTAGGACTAATTTGAACATTTGATAAAGACGTGTATCTAATGGTGGAGAATTCATAGCTCATGATCCCTAATTCTATATAATAGGGATAGATCTTCATAGCTTGTAGTAACGTGTATGAGAAAAAGGGTGACTCAATTCAAGTAGTTGAATTGTGTTTGTAATTGTGAGAGAGAACTCTTGAGGGAAAGAGATCTGTACATTTGAGAGGTGTGGAAGAAAGAGAGATTTTTTCAATTATATTTCCTTCTAGAAGAGTTTAATACAAGTTTTCATTATTTCTTGTATCTCTTATTCTTTGTTGATTCTGATTTCTAGTTACTTATTATTTTGGTTTAATTCCGTGTTTAGTTGCTTACACAAAATTAATCAATTGTATCTGTAATATCCTAACAAGTGGTATCAGAGCTTGGGTTCACTAAAAGGTTGTATCAGATCAGGTTAGTGTGTGTTGATTATAGGTCACTCACAAGGGTTTTTGATTGAGTGGGAGTAAAGCAATGGCAGAAGAAAGTAAGCTAAGAATGGAGAAGTTTAACAGTAAGAATTATCAATTATGGAGGATGCAGATAGAAGATTATATGTATCAAAAATATATGTACTTACCATTGGGTGGGGTTTCAAGCAAGCCCACAGATATGCAAGATGAAGAATGGAATGTTCTTGATAGAAAGGCTCTAGGATCTATAAGGTTGAGCCTGGCATCTTCTGTGATTTCCAACTTGTCACAGGCAAAGACAATGGTAGAGTTAATGGATACTTTGGAAAATTTATATGAAAAGCCTTTAGCTTCAAATAAGGTATATCTTATGAAGCAATTATTTAATTTGCAAATGCAGGAAGGTGGATCTGTATCTAGTCATCTTAATGATTTCCATACAATAGTAAATCAGTTAAATTTAGTCAAAATAATTTTTGATGATGAAATTAAAGCTCTCTTAATTTTATGCTCTTTACCTAAAAATTGGCATAGTTTGGTAATAGAAGTTAGTAATACTACATCTGCTTTACATATCTTGAAAGTAGATGATGTTGTTAGTGTAATCTTGAATGAAGAAACTCGTAGGAAAAGCACAGGGGAAACATCAGGTAATGCTTTAAGTATTGAAAGCAGGGGAAGGCAAAAAGAGAAGCGTAAGAAAGGGAGATCAAGGTCTAAGTCAAAGATGAGAGGTAGATCCAAATCCAAAAATGGAAGAAAAATAACTTGCTGGAATTGTGGAAAGATAGGGCATGCAAAGAAGGATTGTTGGTTGCCGGTTAAAGAAAAAAATCAGCATGAAGGTAAAGAAGAAGCAAAAATTGCAGGGATTGTTTCACAAGATGCTTTTACACTTTCTTTGGATAATAGAATAGAATATTGGGTTGTATATTCTGGTGCCTCTTTCCATGCAACCCCAAATAGAGAATTTTTCAATGATTATGTCTAGGGAGATTTTGGAAAAGTTTATTTAGGGGATGATGAGCCTTGTAAAATTGTTGGCAAAGGAAAAGTGCAGCTGAAATTGCAGAATGGAAACACATGGGTGTTGAAGGATGTCATGCATGTACCCATCCTGAAGAGGAATCTGAATTCTGTAGGAAAGTTGAGGGATGAGGGTTGTACAGTAACTCTCACAGCTGAATCTTAGAAGGTTTCCAAGGGTGCACTTGTATTAGCCAGAGGTGAGAGAGTAGGTACTCTCTATTTATGTAATTGTATTACTAATTATTCTCCTTCTATTTTATCTACTTTAGATGTAGATACAAAGTTGTGGCACCGTAGGCTTGGCCACATGAGTGAGAAGGGAATGATTGTTCTTAAATTAAAAGGTAAGCTTTCAGATTTGAAAAGCATAGATCTAGATTTATGTGAGCATTGTATTTTTGGGAAATAGAAGAGAGTGAGATTTCTCAAAACTAGGTCAACAAAGAAGAAGCACAAGTTGGAGCTTGTTCACACAGACATGTGGGGACCAGCTCAGGTAGCTTCTATTGGAGGATCACAGTATTATGTTACATTCATTGATGATGCTACAAGAAAGTTATGGATTTATTGCATAAAGAAGAAATCTAATGTTTTTGACACATTTAAGAAATAGAAAGCTTTGGTTGAGAATGAAACAAGTTTGAGATTAAAGTGCCTTAGATCTGACAATGGTGGTGAGTCCTGCAGCAATAAATTCAAAATTTACTGTTCTATGAGTGGAATACATAGGGAAAGGATGGTTCCAAGGACACCTCAACAAAATGGAGTTGCTGAAAGGATGAATAGAATAATATTAGAGCGTGCACAAAGTATGAGGTTGCATGCTAGTTTGCCCCTACAATTTTGGGCAAAAGCTGTATACACTATGGTTTACCTGATTAGCAGAGGACCTTTTACTGCTCTGGATGGTGGTATTCCAAAAGACACTTGGATAGGTAAAAAGGTAGATCTTTCATTTCTCAAATTTTTTGGTTCTGAAGCTTTTGTGCATATTGATAAAGAAAATAGAAAGAAGCTGGATGCTAAATCTATGAGGTGCACTTTTATTGGTTATGGCTCTAGAGATTTCAGATTCTGATTGTGGAATCTAGGAACTAACAAAATTATTAGAAGCCGTGATGTTGTTTTCAATGAGAAGGTGATGTACAGTGATCAGCTCAAGAAGATAAATAATACTAAGTAGAGCAATGTTGATTTGGACGAGGTGATTATCCAAAATGAGCTTACAGGGAAGAATAATCACTTACAAGAAAACACAGACACTGATGTCGGTCAGGAAGGAACTGACATCGGTCATACAAGAACTGACATCGATCAGATAGTAACTGACGTCGATCACACAGGAACCAATGTCAATCAGGTAGAACTGACGTCGGTCAGGTACATACCAAGAGATGACTGAGATCGGTCACTGACAGAGAATTTGGGTGGATAGCAAGCAGTGAATGAGTCTCATACACCCATGAGGAGGTTAGAAAGGGTAAGTAAACCTCCAATTCAATATTCCCCTTCTTTATTCTACTTGTTACTCACTGATAGTGGAGAACCAGAGAGTTTTGATGAGGCAATGCAGGTAGAAACTCGAAAACAGTGGGAGCTTGGCATGAAAGAGGAAATTGATTCCTTGAAAGAGAACCAAATGTGGGATTTGGTTGAGTTTCCAACTAGAAAGAGAGCACTGAAAAACAAATGGGTTTATAGGTTAAAGGAAGGTGAGAATGGACAAATGAGACATAAGGCCAGGTTGGTAGTAAAGGGATTTGTACAAAAACTAGGTATTCATTTTGGTGAAATTTTTTCTCCTATAGTAAAAATAACTTCTATTTGAACTTTATTATCTTTAGTTGTTATTGAGAATTTGCATCTTGAGTAGCTTGATGTTAAGACAACATTTCTTCATGGATATTTGGATGAAGAAATATATATGGAGCAATCGGAAGGTTTTGAGGTCAAAGATAAGGAGAAGCCTGTGTGCAGGTTGAAGAAAAGCTTATATGGTCTTAAGCAAGCTCTAAGACAATGGTACTTGAGGTTTGATAGGTTTATGACTAAGCATGGTTTCAATAGATGTCAATCTGACCATTGTGTTTATTTTAAGAGATTAGATAATGGTAGATATATTACCCTGTTGTTGTATGTAGATGATATGCTTGTTGTAGGTTCACACATGTAGGATATTAATGAGCTTAAGGTAAAATTAGCTCACACATTTGCCATGAAGGATTTAGGAGCAGTAAAGAAAATTCTTGGCATGAGTATTAAGAGAGACAGGAAAAATCACAATTTGATTTTGTCTCAAGAGGATTATGTGAACAAGGTGTTGGAGAGGTTTAATATGCAGGATGCAAAACCGGTAAGCACACCTATGGCTGGACACTTCAAGTTGAGCAAAGAATAGTGTCCTAAATCACATGATGAGGTGGAGTACATGAGTAGAGTTCCATATGCTTCTGAAGTTGGAAGCTTAATGTATACAATGGTATGTACTAGACCTGATATTGCCCAAGTAGTGGGAGTTGTCAGCAAGTTCATGGCCAATCCAGGGAAGGAACACTGGAAAGTAGTTCAATGGATTCTCAGATATTTGAGAGGGACTAGCAGTAGGAATTTATGCAATGGAGGGTCAAACACTTCTCTACATGGGTATGTAGATGTGGATATGGCAGGTGACTTAGATGGCAGAAGAAGCACCACAGGTTATGTGTTCACTATTGGTGGTATGATAGTTAGCTAGATTTCAAAGTTGTAGAAAGTTGTTGCCTTGTCTACTATAAAGGTAGAATACATTACAGTCATAGAGGCTAGCAAGGAGATGATATAGATGACTCGATTCATGGAAGAGTTGGAAAAGAAGCAAGAGAGTTGTAGATTATACAGTGATAGTCAAAGTGCAATTCATTTGGCAAAGAATTCATCCTTTCATTCAAGAACCAAACATATATAGCTTAGGTACCACTTCATTAGAAAGGTATTGGAGGATGGTGAGTTGAAGTTGGAAAAGATCCATACAGATAAGAACCCTACTGATATGTTAATAAAGTCAATAACAAATGAGAAGTTGAATCTTCATTCAAATTTTTTTGGTCTTCAAGATTGAGCTTGAAGATGGAGACAAGCTAGAGGATGTTGCTGTACAAGTACAGGTGCAGTGATTTATCACCAAGTGGGAGATTGTTGAGGTGTGGAGCTAAAAGCTACACCAAATGAGCAAATGCAAGGTTGCTATAATTACACAGTCACCATCATCGGTCAGGATTGATTGACATCAGTCAGGGATTGACTGGAGGTTGTCGACATCGGTTATGGATCGGTTGATGTTGGTCATATGCAGGCAGATAGGGACTGATGTCGGTCACTTGTGCATTTCAGAAGTCTATTTTCGTGGGATGAATAGATTGTTTGCATGATAAGTTTAACTATTAGTGTTGAGTCCGACGGTTTCTATTTTTGGCAGGACTAATTTGAACCTTTGATTAAGAGGTGTATCTAACAGTGGAGAATGCATAGCTCATGATCCCTGATTCTATATAATAGGGATAGATCTTCATAGCTTGTAGTAACGTGTATGAGAAAAAGGGTGAATCAATTCAAGTAGCTGAATTGTGTTTATAATTGTGAGAGAGAAATCTTGAGGGAAAGAGATCTGTACATCTAAGAGGTGTGGAAGAAAGAGATATTTTTTCAATTTTATTTCCTTCTGGAAGAGTTTGATACAAGTTTTCATTGTTTCTTGTATCTCTTATTCTTTGTTGATTCTGATTTCTAGTCTCTTATTATCCTGGTTTAATTCCATGTTTAGTTGCTTGCACAAAAGTAATCAATTACATCTGTAAGATCCTAACAAAACCCATAGATATATGAAAATTAACTACTATCCTATAATACAAAAATCAGGTTTAGTGAAGCACCAATTTCACATGGAATACCAACCCCAACTAGCCAAGTATCCACTTGACTAAGCTTTAAGGAGCACCACTTACAAGGAGGCACCAAACCTATAGATGAATTAACACCAACTCATCCAAATAATTTATTTTATCACCTTAATAACACTATGTTTCTCTCACAATAGATAATAATCACCTTTTTTATCTCTTCACACTCTATAACCCTCTCAAACTGCCTTCCAAGCTTCTTTGCTCAACTAAGTCTCTTCAAGACTAATTAGGTCATTTGACCTTGATATTAATATTTATAAACACTATCATATCTTCATTAAATATATTTTACATTATATTAATTTTCTACAATACCTCCTTCTACTTAATAATGTGATATATCATTCACATACTCTCTACTTACACAAATAGACCTAAAACTACCTTGTATATATACCATTCCTTATATATACCTCTTGGTTGAACATAAATCCTTTCTCACTTATATTTTACACACAATAGGATTAAATACATGTTACAATTAATAATAAAGCATTACATTAGGTTGTCCATAACTTAAATAGACCAAATCCTTCTTTAGGTCTCATGGAGACCTAATTCCATTAGGTCTACTTTAGGACACGTTACACTTTGCCTTCCTTGGAACACTTTAGAAATACACACACAATATAAAAATATAATATAAAAATAAAATGGACCCCCATTTATGTATTATAGTCTCAACAATATAATTTACAATAAATCACTACTTGAAACCCCTCATTAGTACTCAGTCCTATTAGGCATATGTACACAATAAATATGCCTTTCAATACTGAATCTCAAAATCACTTAAGCCACTCAAAAATGATCAAAAAATCACATATATATAGTATATATGAACTTAGAGACATGAAATTATTCTTGAAACACTAACTCAGGGCAAAAAGGCTTAAACTCATCTCTTCAGTACACTCACTAGAACTTCCAAAACTATAAAAAGCCAATCATGAAACTACTTTACATCCAAAAATTGAAATAATAATTTAAGTGATTATAAATAAATTAAAAATATTATATAACATATTCAAAACAATCTCAATCATAAAAACCACAAGTTATAATATCAAACATTGGTCTTGCAAACCAATCTTCTAACCTTATCTCACATAGTCTTGCATGAACTAGACAACCCATTTTGAATTCAAATTTTAAACCTATTAAAATAACTTAAAATATTTAAAAATTAATTAAAATTACTTTAAATTCACAAAAAAAACATCATATTCATTATATACTTCAACTCATGTCATAGAGTCTTAAATTCATCATTGCAACTTGTTTACTAAGAACTGTCAATTTACCTTAAAGCACAGTTGTGGTGGAATTGACATTCAACACTTGTATGAAAAATTTTAAAGACTTAAAATTAATTAAAATTATAATATTACATATCCACACCATATTAAATATAAACATCATATAGTATAATGTAAACTATTGGTCTTACAAACCAATTTGTTGACCTGACTACACACAGATCTCATTGAGCCACACAAGCCATTTTGGCTTCATAATTTTCACCATTTTACCTAAATCAAAAGATTTATAACGATAATTAATATTAAATAAAATTCCCATAAAACATCTCCATGAACTTTGTTTCATCATTCTATCATAATAACACATTCTTAATCATCTTCTCACTGTTGCCTGGGGTTTTCACTATTTACACCATTAGTCATGTTAGTCACTAACTAACTTAGATGACTAGTTAAAACACTTTATTAATATAAATTATCAAAAAACCTTCATTGAAATAAAACATGAGTCTCTACCTTATTCCTCCATCTATTTGATTACTATGTCCAATACAACTTTTGATAGCTACAACAATTTCTTTAAAAAAAATCTTGGAACAACATTTTATCTCTCCTTTCTCTAACCAATACCACCTATAAATATTTGGAAGATTAAAATACAATATATAATATATTATATAATCATACCAATCCATTTAGGTTACTTTTGATCAACATCTTCAACATCAGGTCTTTATTAGGGTTTTAAGAGGGTTTAAACTTATTTTCATTCTTAACAATCATTCATAAAGCATTGCCCCTCAATCCAAAAACTAATGTATAAAATTTTTAGATATGAACATTAAAAATATACCATGAATATATTAGGTTTCAATTTATAGGTTTGATGAGCCAAAAAACATAAGAAAATCCTTCTCGGGTTGAGAACCCTTCATTTTGCACACTCAAGAGACCTCCAAACATATTTTCATGAGTTTTCCTCTAAACCATGACCTCAAACTTGTTTAAAATACTTGAAAAAACATAACACACTTTTTAAAACACTCACATGTACATAATTTACTTATAAATATAACCTCATACCACATTAGGCCATACTCTCTCTCTACATCATGGTGTTCATATTAAATTAGACCTGAAAACACACCTTCATGACACTATAAATACAATCTACACCTCATACACATGTTAAATCAACCTAATACAACCTCTCATTCCTTTGTTCATCCATATTACCAAGTCACCATACACATACATTCTTACAAGGAATTTATATGTCATGACTAGTGCAATGACTAGGCTTCTTAAGCACTTGAAACTTGAAAAATAACCTTGAAACACTTATAAAAGTATCTAAACCTTACTTACATTATCATACAATGCCAACAACCTCTCACAATATTTCACTTACTTCACCAAACTTCACTATGCACACCTTCTCATAGGGTCTAGACTATGCTTCTAAAGACACCTTGTTCTCAATAACTAATACTTAAACATTCTTACCTCAATGATATCAAAAAAGAACACTCTACACATAACACTCTCACACCATTTAAATAATATATTTATGATAAACATTCTCTCATGACCTCATGTAGACTTATATCCTCATAACCATGCTTGAATGCTTACTTGACCATCATACCTCTTTGTGATAATCAGGACTCATAGGATGGAACAACAACCTCAATGACATCAATGATAATCTCAGTGACATCAATGACAACTAAAAACTCACCTTGTCAAATACCTTAATGATCACTATCCATGCACCTTCATAAGATGCACCCTTTTGACATCAAAGACAATAACATTCCAACAATCTCCCCCTTTGTTATCGATGGTAAAACATTCTTCAATATAATCACTCTCATGTTCCCAAATATGCTCAGTCTCCCTTATTGAAATTTCTCCCCCTTTGACATTAATGATAAAGGGTCACATACACTACAACTTTTGGAACCACTCATTTTCCCTCTTTGGAATCTACTCTTATAAACTACAAAAGAACTCAAAGCTACCAAGCTCCCCCTTAGATCAATCATAGTTTCCAAATGAACACTAAACCTCAAGATTACTTACCAAGCTACCAAACTCTTCATATCAACTAAATAAATAGTAACTCCCCTTTTGTCTTCACAACTTGAGTTCACCAAGTGAATCAACAAAATTCTTAAACCATCTACAACACAAGTCAAGCTCAAGTACCAACTGCTATAAACATAGAACAACTTTGCTTACCTCTTTTATGTTTGTCAACAATTACAGTTGGAGCTTATGAACAACCTGAATATTTTCCCCTCAAAAAAAACATGCACCATGATTATACTAATTTAAGAGTGTCTCCATAAAGCCTAATAGATTCACCCCTTTTTATAGGGCACTAAAATAACACAAACTTAAGATATTCCCAGATCTTCATGCTCTCACAAGATAGAATATCCTTTAAGATCCTTTTAGGATTTATTGACACCTTAGTTTTGACCTCTTCATCAACCATTTGATCAATAATCTATGATTATAGGAGGTATTCCTAACTCGATTTCACATCTGAAGTATGCTCTACCATAGAAAATAGTCCACTTGGGCTTGTATACTAATGATGACTACCCTTTATTATCTTTGGTTTCTACACATTCATTTGCCTTATCTCTTATACTCTATGGGATTCAAACCTCTTGTTTTGAATTTATGGCCTTCTAAATATATTAGGACATAATATTGCAATGTGTCTCACATTATGACAACTAAATCAAACAAACTAATTCATACCTATTGAATGATGATTCCTTTCATAATCCCATGCATATTCAATTTTAGAGGGTCTTCTACACTCTCTTGTTTTATAGCCAAACTAATTACATGCAAAATAGTAACCATTGAATTAATTAACATACCTCATAGCATTAGGCTATCTGATTAGTCTCTTTATGTTGATATTCTTATCTTTATTATCCTTCTCCTTGACTTGAGCTACCTCTTTTTGGTCTTCTTTGAAACCAAAACCCATCTTATTATTTTGAAACTTATGACTACTCAAGATGTTATCTAAAGCATAAGTACACTTTTCAAACTTCATAAAGGCCTTCAAATTGATAGTTGCTTGATCCAATTCAACTTTCAAGGATTCCAATTTAGTTTCATACCTGGTGCATCCTTCCTCTTTAGCCTTTAGACTTGCTGTCACAATCTCCATCTAGGTTTCTACTTGATGGATGATATCTTCATGCTCCTTATATGTATTACTCAATCTCTCTTCAAATAAACCAATCTACTCTTCATAGTCCTTAGCTGATGATCTTAGTTTATGATTCTTCCTTTTTTGGAAATTTAACTCCTCTAAATCACTCACCAATTTTGCCTCAAGGTTCACTTTAGCCTCTTCTTCATCTGATTTTTCATCATCCATAAGGTCTTTCCCTTTTTAGAAACACTCATTTTCTATTTCTATAGCCATGAATAGGGTTTCATTATTGTCACATTCATGTTCATTGATATAATCATCATTATTAGAAGTACATTTGTCACTTACATGAGATGCATTAATATCTTCTTTGGTATAGAAATTTCTCTTATTTATGAATGACCCTTTCCTTCCTTCATACTTATTGAAATCTTTATTGCCTTTGTTAAGATTATATACCTTCTTATCATCACCATGATGTTCATCATGTTCTTCATCATTCTCAGTCTTATCCTTGTTAAGACATTTAGATGCAAAGTAACCAATCTTACCAAAGTTGAAACATTTGAAAGGAAACTTACCATTGTACTTACCAAATCCAAACCTCCGTTTTCTAGAAAACATGGATATTAGTTCATCATCATCAATATCTAAACATACCTTATCCTTGACCTTCTTTTATTTTGACTTCTTTTTAGCTTTGAATGTTGTTTCTTTCTTGGGAGGTCTTCCTTCATTTGTTCTCATCTCATAGGTAATAAAGATGCCATGAAGCCTATACATATAAAGTGTATCTAGATCTTACATTTATTCTACTAAAAACACCTTTGAATAAAATTTATAGATTAGAAATTTCAATACCTTTTGAACAACTATAGACTCTTTCACTTCTTCTTCAAGACATTTGATGATATTGACAACTTCATCAGCCCTTAATAGGTAGGATGCAATGCTCTCATCTCCCTTCTTACTCATACTTTCAAACTACATTTTGTGGGTCTAAAATGTATCCATCTTCACCTTTGTCTCTCCTTTATATATATTATTCAACTTGTCACATATCACCTTGGTTGACTCATAGTGCATCACCTTCACAAATTTTTCCTCTGATAGTCCACATAGAATGTCATTCATTACCTTGAAATTGCTTTCACTTTCCTTCTTGCCTATTGTATTAGTTGGTGTTATACGATGTGGAGTGTATCCATCCACAATTGAATAAAATATGTCATGGCCCATTGACATTAGATATGTCTTAATTATAATTCTTCAAAATTCATAATTAGTTTCATTGAAGAATGGAGCCTTACTAGTAGAGAAACCTTCTTGAACTTGACTACTACTCATCCTTGCTTCTAGGATATCCTTTAGGTTGTAAGGCCTGCTTAAAATAAATTTATTTGATACCAATTGATAAAATAAAAATGACTAAGAGGAGGGGTGAATCAATATTCAAAAAAAATTCATTCAATTTCCCTTGAGCAATCATAAACCATTCATGCAAACATATAGATCTATCAAGCATAAACACTTATCCACATAAGCATAAAACATAACAAAAAATCACATATATGGAGAACCCTCAAGGGGAATAAAACACCCCAATTTATAAAATTGGACTATAGTTATATAATATTAAGAACAAATTTATTTAATTTCCAATTTCACATGGATCACCAACCCCAACTAGCCAACTACCCGCTTGACTAGGCTTTAACAAGCACCTACTTGCAAGGAGGTACCAACCGTCTAGATGAATCATCACCAACATAGCCAAATAATTTATTTTATAATTTAAAAAAAATTATATTTCTCTCGTAACATAAAATGATCAACTTTTTTAGCTCTTCACTCTCTTTAACCTCTCAAACTACCTTCTAGGTTTCTTCACTCAGTGAGGTCTCTTCAAGATTGATTAGATCATATGACATTGATATTCATATGTAGACACACTATTATATATTCATTAAATATCTTATACACTCTTATAATGGTCTAAAATACCTCCTTATACTTAACAATGTTTTATATCATTCATGTACTCTCTACTTACATAAATAGGCCTACAACTACCTTATATATACCATTTATTATTCATATACCTATTGTTTGGATATAAACATTGCCCACTCATATTTTAAATAAAATAAGCCTTAAAAAAAATTATAATTAATAATAAATCATTACATTAGGTTGGTCATAACTCAAATAAATCAAATCCTTCTTTAGGTCTCATGGAGACCTAATTCAATTACGCCTACTTTAGGACACGTTACACTTTGCATTCTTTGAAACACTTTAAAACTAAAAACATGAAATTAACATATGATATAAAATAAAATATACCTTCACTAATTTATTTTATGCTCAACAAGACATTTTACAAGAAATCACTACTTAAAACCCCTCATTAGTACTCAGTCCTATTAGGCTTGTGTACACCAAAAATATGCCTTTTAATATTGATGATCAAACTAAATTAAGCCACTAAAAATGACTAAAAAATTACATAAATATAGTATATATTACCTAATATTCATCACCATATTATTTAAACACTTCAAATTAAGGCAAAAAGTCATAAACTCATCTCTTCAATACACTCACTCAGAACTGCTAGAAATGTAAAAAGCTAGTCATAAAACTAATTGAAATACAACACATAAAAGGATGATTTAATTTATTATAAATACATTAAAAATATTATAAAACATCTTATTAACAATATTAATTAGAAAAAACACAATATCTAATATATAATATTGGTCTTGCAGACCAATCTTCTGACCTTATCTCATACAGTCTTACATGAACTAGACAAGCCATTTTGACTTCAAATTTTCAAATTCTTACACTAACTTCAAAGATTTATAAAATTATTAACAAGATTTTAAAGTTAAAAAAAAAACACCATATGCATCATATACTTTAACTCAGGGCATAGAGCCTCAAATTCATCATTATAACTTACTCAAAACTGCCAGTTTACCTTAAATCACAATCATGATGACATTGAATTTAAACACATTTATGACCACTTTAAAATAATAAAAATGAATTAACATGATACTATGACACATATATACCATATTTAAATATAAACACCATATAGTATAGTGGCAACTATTGATCTTATAGACTAATTTGTTGACCTAACTACACATAAACCTCACTGAGACAGATAAGCCATTTTGGCTTCATCATTTTCACCACTATATCTGAACTATAAGGGTTTATAAAAAGAATTAATATGACATATCAGTCTCAAAAAACATCTCCATTCACTTGGTTTCATCATTATATCATGATAACACATTCCTAATCATCTTCTCACTGTTGTTTGGGTTTTTCACTGTTTACACCATTAGGCCTATTAATGACTGGCTAAATTAAACAATTATTTTATCACAATTAAGTAATATAACCTATCCAAAGACCTTCATGGACATAAAACATGAGTCTCTAGCTTCTTTCTCCATCATTTTCTTACTATGTTTAATACAATTTTTGATAGCTACAATAACTTCTTCAAAAATTAAGCCTATAAATCAACATTTTCTCTCTCGTCACTCTAACTAATACCACTTTGAGGTACTTATGGGAGTATAATACAAGATAAAATATCTTATTTGATCATTCTAATCCATTCTGGTCACTTTTGATCAACATCTTCAACATTGGGTCCTTATTAGGGTTCTAAAAGGGTTTAAATCTATTTCTATTCTTAAAAATCATTCATAAAATAGAGTCCCTCAATCCAAAACCTAATGTCTAAAATTTTTATATATTACCCTTACCCATATAACATTAATATATTAGGCTAAAAAATATAATAAAATCCTTTTGATGTTGAGAACGCTCCATTCTGCACACTCAAGAGACCTCCAAACAAATTTTCATGACTTTTCCTACAAACCATGACCTCAAACTTGGTAAAAATAATTGATACAATATGACACACTTATAAAAACACTCACCTATCCATAATTGTCTTTGAAATATAACATCATGCCCCATGAGGCCATGCTTTCTCTACATCATGGTCTTCATGCCACATTAGACTTAGGAACACACTTTCATTATGTTATCAATGAACTATACACCTCATACATATGCTCAAGAAACATCATAAAACCTCTCATGCCTCTATGCATTCATCTTACCAAGTCACCATACTCATACCTTCTTATAAGGACTTTACACCATGACTAGTGCCATGATTAGGCTTCTTAAGAACTTGAAGCTTGACAAATAACTTTGAAACACTTACAAAAGTATATACACTTTAATTAAATTATCACACAATTCCAAACAACCTATCATAAGCTTGCGATTACTTAATTCACCACACTTTAGTATGCACACCTTCTCACAAGGTCTAGAGTAGGCTTCTCAAGACACCTTATACTTAAGAACTAGTACTCAAACATGATTACCTAAATGATATCAAAAAATAACACTCTAAATACAACAATCTCACACCACTACAATAATCTCTTTCTAACCAACATTATCTTAAAACCTCATGTAGACCTAGAGCCTCATAACTATACTTCAATGCTTACCTAACCAACATACCTCTTTATGACAATCAGGTCTCATAGGATGAAAAACAACCTCAATGACATAAATGACAAATAAAAAATCACCTTGTCACATACCTCAATGATCACTCACCATTCACCATCATAAAATGCACCCTTTTGACATCAATGACAACAACAAAGTAGCATAATATTCTTAATTTTAGCAAGAAAATTCATAACCTTTTTATCACATTTCATAGGTGTAATTATCAATTTAATTATTAAATTAATAAGTGTTTATAGGTGAGTACCCTCATACATGGATTCGAGGAGTTTTCAAGCATCGATAGGAGACTCTTGATTAGAAATATGGAGAAGGAATTCATCCTTAACATTCCACAAGATTGTGGACATAGCTTCCTATGATTTTTATTAAAATGCATTGGTAAGCTCAAGGGTCACATGTTATCTAGAAAGATATTTTTCAATCCCAACAATAATATTCCATAACTTATGAGCCATAAATTCATCTTTAATATGAATTTTTCATATATTAATGTTATTTCTATTAAGTATTTATGATTTATCTAAAATAAAAAATTAGGCAAAGCTATAGCTTTCCTTTAACAATGATAGTAAACAAATTCTTAAAATGAATCATTTTTATTGTGATTTTTAACTTTATTTGATATTAAGATAAATTTAAAGTGCAAACACACAATAATTGTTCAATTTAATGCTAAATATGGTAAGAAACTTATGAAAGATTATGACCAACTAGGGTATCATAAGTATCATAAAAATACACTAATATGAGAATAAATTTAAAAAATTAACCTTTTTAATGAGTTTTTCTAACTATTTTCTAGAATAAAGTGAATTACACATGCAACTATGATTAAATTTACATTTTAGATGCCAAATAATATAAACAAATTGAAATAGAGTTGTACTAAATAGGTGTCAAAAGAGTCACACTTCGAATAATCACCTAGACTCTATTATTAAAAAAAATATAAAACACATAATATGAGGTTATAAAATAAAAAATGGACTACATAGATGTGTCTAAAATGTGACACTACCTAGGGATCGATTGGTTACATGACTATGTTTGACAAAACATTCACTAGGTTGAAAGTTGAAACAAGTTTGATAGGTCAACTAGGGTTTTAAACATGTGAAAAGTTGGAATGCAAACCAAAAAATGGAATTCAATTCAAATTAAATTTAAAAAATAATTTGACAAAATCAAAAAAGATTGATTTTAGGGTGTTTTAAACATGGGACCTCCCTAGTTGTAAGTTTGAGCAAAAATAAACTTACCAACTCATCTTGGAAACTTATTAACAAATTAAATGAAAAAACTTATAAATGAATCTTTTTAAAATAATTTTTTTAATAAAAAAATATAAATTCAAATATACACATGCATGTTAAAACAAAAAGTGAAAAAGAATTCATATTTTTAAACTTGGGGTAAAATGTTAGCCCCTTTTCACCATTGGATGAGAATAAAGTATCTTTTAAAAAATTATATTTAATAAATACATTCCCAAAAACATTAGAACATACTTGTTCAATGCTTCTAGGTAGATATGGTGCTCCTTTAGTAGCAGAGGTGAAGCTGGAGTATGCCACAGGCCACTAGAATCCCTAAAAATTAGAGGATATTTATGAATTAACCTCCCAATGCCAAAGAACTGATCAAAATTGAATCTTGCAGATTAAAATCAATTTTTGAAGCTTACCAAGCTGTATTATGGTACCCGAGTGATAGAGAAAAAATATAAATCTAAATTTGATTACCTCTAAGGATCCTCAAATGATTTAAAAGTCAAAGACATGACTAAACAAACCCTTAACCACCACTAAATAGCTTTTAGAAGTATTGACAATATTTTTTCTAGATTTTTTCATTCCCAGGCTATACTTGGTTGTATAAATGGCATCTCAGGAAAATAAAAAACTACAAATGTTGAATGACTAATTCAAAGGCTTTGTAGGATTAATAGTTTGATCAAACAATGAGGATTTAACAGTCTTAGAACTCAAAAACATGGATTAGAAGTGAAATAATTAATTTTTTATTTTACTAGTCTCCTAAAATATCAAAAGATTATACCATGAGCCATACCACTAATGTACAATTTGATCCTTGGATGAAAATTTATGTTTAGCTACTTGAATGGGGTTTGCAATGCTTAAATTTGAGGTTGAAGATGGTCGTAGGCTTCCTTAGTCACACACACACACACACACACACACACACACACACACACAAAATAATAGCAATGATCTAAAAGAGAATAGAATAACAAAGCATAACATATTGACATAGAGATTAGGTGAGAAAACTTCTAAAAGAGATTAAAAACCCCACAGTAATTGATATTCAATATTTGAGAAACAATAATAACTCCAATACACATTCTTCTACCTTCTCCCTTCTTCATAGAATGGCCTTCAAAAAACTCTTTGATCCCCTAAGATATTTGCACTACATCGATAATTACTGATATTATTTTACAATGGGGATAAACCATGTTTATAATATTCACAAGGGGAGGTAACCATTGTGAAATAATGGGTCCATCCACCCCGATGACCCATTTAAATTTTTCTGGTAATTATCAAATAAACATAACTTTATTATTTATTTTCATGAGGTTTTTATCTCATTTTAATAAATAATATATTATTATTATTTATTTAGTTACCATGGCTAAGGGATAGTAAGCCAACTTAGAATTAAATGTTCTAACAAAATAAATATAGGAAGATAGATACTTTCACACTAAGCTACGAGCACTTAACAATGATTCTTTGGAAGTGAAATAGAAAAAATAATTAACTTGACTAAGTATAATAATGGAACATACTAAAATAGTTACTAAAAGCCAAAACAAGAGTGACATATGTATGCATTTAAAATGATTTGAAACCAAAATAAAGGAATATAAAATTGTAGACAAATTAAATCATATAAGCGCTTAGAATAACACTTGTAAAAGCAAGAAAGACTAAACTTGAGTGCTATCAAGAAAGAAAAAATAATGAAATAAAAGGGAAAAAAGGGAAAGAATAGAAAATGCATTAAAATAAAATAAAAAATTATGAATGGATCTTAGATGAGTACGCTAAGAAGATAATAATAGATTTACCGAATGAATATGTTATGAAGCAATGTAAGAAAAAAATCAAAATAGAAAAGTGAAGCACAAAGAGAAAATAGATACATTGAAGGTTCCTCAAAGAGACATGCTAAGCTAAAGCACGGATGCAGAGAAGGGAAAAATAAGCTGAGAAGCAATTTAAGAAATGTAATGCAGCTATAGATTAGAATGCAAAACTAGAATAAAAAGAGGAGGATTGCAATGATCTTAAATGCAGGGGAATACAACAACTAAGTCACACAAGAGGGATTTTTATTCAAAAAATAGAAGATATTTCAAAAAGTAAATGCTTGACAAAGATTGATACAAAAATTAAACTAAACTTAGACTTTAAGGACCAAAATTAAATTAAAGCAATTTAATATGCTTTTAAGATATTATCCAAATGAGAAATAAATAAAATTCACTTAGAGAGCCTCTCAAAACCAGCTGAAGGAAATTAAAAAAATCCTTGAAAGCAACTTGTAGTTTATGGTTAGAGGGTAGAAATATGAAAATAAAATATGCTAAAAAAGAGATGGATTTGAAAAAAATAAATAGAGATTCCTCCAAAAAAGACTGCACAACTCATGAATTAATGTTAGAAAATCCATAGATTTGATAACATATTAGATTATTTACTAAAATTGTTAGACAATAATGTTGAATACATTAAAAGAACATGAAAAGGAACAATGTTACCTCAAAGAGTGAAACAAGCCATAAGAGAGAGAGATGATATTTGACGAGTGGAGAAATCATCAAATAGAGAATAACCTCATAATTTATAATAATCCCTGCAAATAATTAAACTCCAAGTACACCAACAAGTAGAATCAAAGAGAAAGAGAGAAGAGTGGCCTCAAGCCAAAATAGGCATTACAATATTACAAGAGAAAGATAGTTATGGAAGAGAGGAGGAGATGCCTCTTTAAATATATCAAAAGTAAGGATGAGGGAGTTACAAGAATCTCATCATGACATTATAAGACCTCATTAGTGTGTGACAAGTGAGGGAGAGGATTTACTTGTGAAATTAACTCTCAAATCTTACAAGTGGACAAGAGAGGTGAGAGACACCTCATAAATATAGTATAAAGTAAATTTGTTATAATAAAAAATACACACATAAAGAGACTTAAGATAAGTTAAACTAACCTAAATGAACTTAAATTTTATTAATCAAGGCAAGATAGTTCTAAAGAGTACTAAAGATCTATTAGTTATACCTAACTTCTTGTTTTATATTTTTTGGGTTGGTTGAATAACTTAAAAAATTACATACACTAGTTTATTTTTAGAAAAAAAGTATGGAACAAGTTTAAATTCAAATTTTTTTTGTAATTCAAAGAAATGGTCAATCTTGCCTTATTTTTTGCTTATCTTGATGTATTTTCTTTAGACAGTATGAAAGAAAAATTATTTTCTTGAAGAAAGAGGTAGTTAGAGAGATCTTTGAATAATTCTAACCACAACTTGTCATGGATATCTTCTAACAACCAAGTGTCTGGTTCTTCTTGTAATATCAACTTGGTCTTATTATTTATTCATCACAGTTACAAATCTTTGAAATTAAACATGAAAAGTTATATTATCCCATGAAAAAGCTCTAAGGTCCAAAGAAATATCCTCTTGTGTATCATCAACCCAATCAATATTTGTTGATACACAATGGCCTAAATTCTAGATATGGTCATATGGACAAAGTGTATGATTTTGGGTTACACAAAGTTACAAAAGCATTCCCACATGACCTATAGTGGGCATAAAAAATTTTGGTTAATTATTTTTAAAATGGTAAAAAATGGATAAATTTGATCAACAATGTAAGGGACATAAAATTCCCTCCTCTATTATTAGGGGAGACTCTCTTCATTGAAAGTTTGGAATTGCAAAAAATAAATTATTTACAACATTCACACAAAAAAAATTCTTGGGGGTTCTTACTTTTGAACAAAAATAATGTGATGAAAAGAAGATGGGTGAGAAAGAAAGAGAGAAAGAAAAAAAGGAGAAAAATATGAGAAAGTGTGTTGTAATTGAATAAAAACATATTCTAACTACTCTAGAAAGCTAAAAATCAATAGAACAACAACATTTCAACTATAAACATTTTGTATAAAGAAATAACAAAAACTGAATATATCAATAAATGTAGGAATAATGACCATTCATAAGGATAATTAAAGGTACAAAGTATTTTATATTATTTTGTATTGATTCTTAGAAACATGAAAAGCTTCTTCCTCTCTTTAATTTCTAACAAAATTGTTTTCATTGTCAAAAAGGCCCCTTCTAATGAAAATAGTTCTTATTTATAGGAAGAATATGTATAACTACCTCTTGAGGTAATATTTCCATTTCAAATTTTAACTTTTCAAGTTATGTTAATTAAAAGTGAAACATAATAAATTTAAACTACAGAAACATTACTAAAAAAACAAAGAGAAAATATAGTAGAGAGCTTCTAGATTAAACTGTATTTATGTTTTTGACCGATGTTTCAGTTCACACTCCATGAATTATCATCAGGGTGAGAGAATGAAAAATGTAAAACAACAAACTAAGCATTGCCTTCATAAATAAAACATTGAAGCATTGCCTTCATGAATAATTTATCTTTTGCAATTTATAATTTATTTAATAATTGAGATTCAAATTATAAATCACGCTAATGATTTTAATTTTTAATATTGAGTTTGTAATTTTACAATTTAAACAATTGATAATTCATAATTTAAAACTAATTTTTTATAGATAAAATATCTTTTATTTGTTTTATTTTATTATTTATCTTTGGAATCAAAGAGGTATTATTTTATTTTATTGTTTAGTATTTATTAATTTTTGGAAATTGGTAAGAAACATTTTGGTTAATAATCAAATTGTTTGTTTATAATTCAATATTTATAATTTTAAAATTAAAAATTCTAAAAATTTTAAAATTTAAATTAAATATTAAAATTTCTAATTTATATTTTGTAATTTATTTTGTAATCCAAATTCCCTACCGCGTTGAGAGCCCCACCTTAGTTTTCACTCACCTTGACATCAATGTGCTTCAATTTTTTTATCTATAAAGGCAATACTTAGTATGTTGTTTTACATTTTTCATTATCTCACCCTGATGATGGTTCATGGAGTGTGAACTGAAACATCGATCAGAAACATAAACACAGTTTAATCCAGAAGTTATTTACTGTAATTCATGGATTGTGGAAATATTATTGCTTTAAAAGAGGAAATAAAAAATTATAGAGATAAAGTCAAGAAACTTTGTTGGAAAGAGAATATTTATCAAACTGGGAGGATGCTTGGTTGGCGGCCCCCATTTGACCTTGTCTTTCAATCTATGAATATTTCAACCTATATGTTCTTAATTTATGCACTATAATGAATAAACCTTGTTGTTTAGGAATGATTGTGTTTGATAGGCATGTCAACCATGACCTCATCATTTCATTCATTTATTCACCACTGTTGAAGAAGTTTAGATGATTATTGTTACATTCAATGAAGGCATTATGACTATTGATTAATTTGTTTAGAGATTATAAAATGAAAGTATTTTTACCAAAAACCTCTTCTCTAATCATCTTTTTAAATTGTGTTTTTATTTATGTAGCTATATAAGGTTTATCATCTCCTTTTTTTAGTAGATCATAGTGAATGGTCCAGATATCAACACAGATCTCAGATTTGAGATAATCAAACTATTTACCATCACTCTGTAAATCCTTTAGGTATTTTTCAAAAATATTTATTTTCCATTCTACACTCTAAGACCATTTATGTGAATAGTCATCTTCAACCTTGTTGAATATCTATTTAGATACATTAAAGATCTATTCATATATGATAAATTTTTCATCTATATTAGCCATGTATTTGTTGACCATTTTGGTCCTGCAGGCCAAAATCAGTCTCCTTCCCCTGTTGTTCTGAGCCAGTTCAAATTTTGGGTTGCACAAGTCTTTCAACAAAAGGATGAACCAGTTCAAAGAATGCAAGACTCTTACGAAGATCTTCAACAAGGAAAGAGACTGAAAATGATTCAAGACACTTTTCCTTAAGGTTGGAAAAAGTGGTTCAACGTCGGGGTTCAATGACCTGATCTTTCCAGGAGCTTTGAACTTTGAACTTTGAACTTAACAATGTTGAAGCATTGAACTGTTGAACCATTGTTGGTTCAATCAGTTTGTTCAAGCATTGCCTTCATGAATAATTTATCTTTTGTAATTTATAATTTATTTAATACTTGAGATTTAAATTATAAATCACACTAATGATTTTAATTTGTAATATTGAGTTTGTAATTTTACAATTTAAACTATCGATAATTCATAATTTAAAACTAAATTTTTATAGATAAAATATCTTTTATTTAATTTATTTTATTATTTATCTTTGGAATCAAAGAGGTATTATTTTATTTTATTGTTTAGTATTTATTAATTTTTGGAAATTGGTAAGAAACATTTTGGTTAATAATCAAATTGTTTGTTTATAATTCAATATTTATAATTTTAAAATTAAAAATTCTAAAAATTTTAAAATTTAAATTAAATATTAAAATTTCTAATTTATATTTTGTAATTTATTTTGTAATCCAAATTCCCTGCTACTTTGAGAGCCCCACCTTAGTTTTCACTCACCTTGATATCAATGTGCTTCAATTTTTTTTATCTATAAAGGCAATACTTAGTCTATTGTTTTACATTTTTCATTATCTCACCCTGATGATGGTTCATGGAGTGTGAACTGAAACATCGATCAGAAACTTAAACACAGTTTAATCCAAAAGTTCTTTATTGTAATTCATGGATTGTGGAAATATTATTGCTTTAAAAGAGGAAATAAAATAATTAGAGAGATAAAGTCAAGAAACTTTGTTGGAAAGAGAATATTTATCAAACTGGGAGGATGCTTGGTTGGCTGCCACCATTTGACCTTGTCTTTCAATCTATGAATATTTCAACCTATATGTTCTTAATTTATGCACTATAATGAATAAACCTTGTTGTTTAGGAAATATTGTGTTTGATAGGCATGTCAACCATGACCTCATCATTTCATTCATTTATTCACCACTGTTGAAGAAGTTTAGATGATTATTGTTACATTCAATGAAGGCATTATGTCCATTGATTAATTTGTTTAGAGATTATAGATTGAAAGTATTTTTACCAAAAACCTCTTCTTTAATCATCTTTTTAAATTGTGTTTTTATTTATGTAGCTATATAAGGTTTATCATCTCCTCTTTTTAGTAGATCATAGTGAATGGTCCAGATATCAACACAGATCTCAGATTTGAGATCAACAAACTATTTACCATGACTCTGTAAATCCTTTAGGTATTTTTCAAAAATATTTATTTCCCATTCTACACTCTGAGACCATTTATGTGAATAGTTATCTTCAACCTTGTTGAATATCTATTTAGATACATTAAATATCTATTCATATATGATAACTTTTTCATCTATATTAGCCATGTATTTGTTGACCATTTTGGTCCTGCAGGCCAAAATCAGTCTCCTTCTTCTCCTGTTGTTCTGAGCCAGTTCAAATTTTGGGTTACAAAACTCTTTCAGCAAAAGGATGAACCAGTTCAAAGAATGCAAGGCTCTTACAAAGCTCTTCAGTCATTTTGTTCAAATAAATTCACAAGGAAAGACACCGAAAATGATTCAAGACACTTTTCCTTAAGGTTGGAAAAAGTGGTTCAACGTCGGGGTTCAATGACCTGATCTTTCCAGGAGCTTTGAACTTTGAACTTTAAACTTAACAATGTTGAAGCATTGAACTGTTGAACCATTGTTGGTTCAATCAGTTTGTTCAAGCATTGCCTTCATAAATAATTTATCTTTTTTAGTTTATAATTTATTTAATAATTGAGATTCAAATTATAAATCACACTAATGATTTTAATTTGTAATATTGAGTTTGTAATTTTACAATTTAAACAATTGATAATTCATAATTTAAAACTAAATTTTTATAGATAAAATATCTTTTATTTAATTTATTTTATTATTTATCTTTGGAATCAAAGAGGTATTATTTTATTTTATTGTTTAGTATTTATTAATTTTTGGAAATTGGTAAGAAACATTTTGGTTTATAATCAAATTATTTGTTTATAATTCAATATTTATAATTTTAAAATTAAAAATTTTAAAATTTAAATAAATATTAAAATTTCTAATTTATATTTTGTAATCCAAATTCCCTGCCACTTTGAGAGCCCCACCTTAGTTTTCACTCACCTTGACATCAATGTGCTTCAATTTTTTTATCTATAAAGGCAATACTTAGTCTGTTGTTTTACATTTTTCATTATCTCACCCTGATGATGGTTCATGGAGTGTGAACTAAAACATCGATCAGAAACTTAAACACAGTTTAATCCAGAAGTTCTTTACTGTAATTCATGGACTGTGGAAATATTATTGCTTTAAAAGAGGAAATAAAATAATTAGAGAGATAAAGTAAAAAAACTTTATTGGAAAGAGAATGTTTATCAAACTGGGAGGATGCTTGGTTGGCTGCCACCATTTGACCTTATCTTTCAATCTATGAATATTTCAACCTATATGTTCTAAATTTATGCACTATAATGAATAACCCTTGTTGTTTAAGAATGATTGTGTTTGATAGGCATGTCAACCATGACCTCATCATTTCATTCATTTATTCACCACTGTTGAACAAGTTTAGATGATTATTGTTACATTCAATGAAGGCATTATGTCTATTGATTAATTTATTTAGAGATTATAAATTGAAAGTATTTTTACCAAAAATCTCTTCTCTAATCATCTTTTTAAATTGTGTTTTTATTTATGTAGCTATATAAGGTTTATCATCTCCATTTTTTAGTAGATCATAGTGAATGGTCTAGATATCAACACAGATCTCATATTTGAGATCATCAAACTATTTACCATGACTCTGTAAATCCTTTAGGTATTTTTCAAAAATATTTATTTTCCATTCTACACTCTGAGACCATATATGTGAATAGTTATCTTCAACTTTGTTGAATATCTATTTAGATAAATTAAAGATATATTCATATATGATAAATTTTTCATCTATATTAGCCATGTATTTGTTGACCATTTTGGTCTTGCAGGCCAAAATTAGTCTCCTTCTTCCCTTGTTGTTCTAAGCCAGTTCAAATTTTGGGTTGCACAAGTCTTTTAGCAAAAGGATGAACCAGTTCAAAGAATGCAAGGCTCATACAAAGCTCTTCAGTCATTTTGTTTGAAGAAGTTCACAAGGAAAGAGACCAAAATTGATTCAAGACACTTTTCCTTAAGGTTTGAAAAAGTGGTTCAACATCGGGGTTCAACGACCTGATCTTTTTAGGAGCTTTGAACATTGAAATTTGAACTTAACAATGTTGAACCATTGAACTATTGAACCATTATTGGTTCAATCGGTTGGTTCAATCATTCAGTTCAAGTTGTTTGGTTCAAGCAGGTTGGTTTAAATGGTCAATTGAATGAACGTGACTCTTTGCAGAACATAGTGTTGAACCATTGAACCATTGAAATCTAAAAAAGGGTTCAAGTTCAGGTTCAATCGGAAGGTTCAAAGGGACTTTCCAAAGCAAAGTGCCCTTACAAAGGGTAGGAAGGTGCTGAATGGGGCTATTTCAAGTAGGTTTTGAAGGGCATCTTGGGGTCCAAGTGCCCTTATGGAGGGCAAGGAACCCTTGCGAATAAATCAAAAGACAAGGCAAAAATAAAGAAAGGCAAAGACAAAAGTTGAATTTCTTCAGGCAAAATTCCTGAAGGAATTCCTTCAAACATTTTGTCTGAAGAAATTCACAAGGCAAAAAACCAAAAGAAATTCTTTCAGAAGAAAATCCTGCGGCAAAGTGAACAAGGCAAATCCTTCAGACAAAATGTCTAAAGGAATTCCTTTAGACATTTTGTCTAAAGGAATTTGCTTGAAGGAAAAGCCTGCCAAAGGAACAAAAATTCCAAAGGGAAAAGGCCGAAGGAAAGAAAGCCAAAGAAATTGCCAAGGGGGTGATGGGCTTGAAGACGTCAAATTTGAGAATGATGAACTAGTTGTTGAAGGTTCAAACATCTAGTGACGGGTGCATGAACATCAATTTTAAGGTGGTGAAATAGTTGTTGATTTTGAAATGCTTAAGGATAAGCTACAAGTGAACTTAGTGACCTATTGAGAAGATAGCCCCGAGTGCTCACAAAGCCAAAAAAGGACAAAACCAGGAAGAGACAAAAATAACAAGGAAAGATAAAAATAACCTAGGTGATAAAAGGAAAGCATCGGTAGAGGAGTTATTATAGAAGTTGAAATAGTCTCTGCCAAGTGGTCATCAAGGAGCGCAAATAGTAAACAACTTGGCCAATTTTTTTTCTTCATTTTGCATTAATGAGTAGACAGTTGCATGAATGTCTTTAAGAAGTGGTCTTGTTGGTAGACAAATGGCACAACCTATGCTTTCACAATGATGTTTGATATAACTTAGATGTAAAATTTAAGGCTGATAGCTAACACATCATGTTCTTTCAGTGACTTCCTCTTCCTAATGGCATTTAACACAACATGGGTAGCTTTTTCCAAAAGGCACCCAAAGCCTCTTTCTTTCTATATATATTATAAAACTCTCATTTGAGAGTGATCTCTCAGATTGTAAGGCAGATCTCTGCTAGATTTTACCTTGAATCAAGACATAGCATTTTTACCTCCATTTTGAGTTTGCACTTTCGTATATGTCTATGGATTTATCCTGTGTTAATTCATTTTCCTTTATGCTTTCAAAGAATGATTCTAGCATGTCTAGTGTATTGTGAGTTCTTCTTTTGCAAGTTAGCTAGAAGTGTCCCTAGAGGAGTATAGGTGCATGTGAATAGGCTGCCAAAGTGTGTCTTAGAATGCCTCAGGTAGTTCTTCCTCCTTGTATCTCCACGGACCCCTAGCTCACTAATGTAGAAGAATCTCTCGTATCAAATGAAGTGTATGTCAGCTTGTTCTTGGTGGAAAGTGTATGTTTTAAGATAAGTAGATCAACCATTTTTGGTGCATCACCATTTAAGTTTAGGGTTTGTTTTTAGTCATCTTTCTCCCTTTTCAACCCCCCCCCCCCTTTACTTATTTTTAGCAGTAGGAAATCTAAGACCTCAAAGATGCATCAAAGGGAGCTAACCCTTATCTAGAGGGGAGTCTCTATTGTGTCACATGGAAGATAGGAGCTCAGGCTCTTATTGAGGTTACAATACATAGCATCAATAGTTTTTGGCATGCCTAGTGAGACTAGATTTTATTCCAAAGAGTTGAAGAATTTTGGTGTGTTCTTCAACCAACTAGCCTTTGGAGGTTTTTCATCAACACCAATGGTGACTCTGAGTTGAGTCAACTGGTTAAGTAGTCCTAGTGCCATCAAGAAATCACATTTTTTGTATGTATAATCCCATTGCTCAGCATCATGGGCCTTGTGTTGCTTCATATAACTTTGATCAAGCTCAGGTTGTTCATGGAATCACCTTAAGTAGCTCTCCTAGTTGCCCTTCAATAATAATGGAAGTATCACTAGAGTTTGAGAAGCAAGTGATGGAGATAGACAGATTGAATGAGCAATATAGGTATCAGCAAGAACTTATGTATAAAGAGGAGTGTTTATTCAGGCAAGCTTAGGCTTTGCAATCTATGAAGGAGGAGGTAGAATAATGGAAGAGTCCATTCATTTAAGGCAAATAGCCTTGTGTTCCCCCTCTTATTCTAAACAAATCCCCCTCTTATGCACCAAATCCTTTCTAACAGATAGCACTTGCTCATTCTAGCTCATCTGATGCATTAATCACTCCTGCTCTTAACCCCTTGCTCCTAGATTTCAAACATCAAAGGGAATTAGAGCAACCTCTAATGAAAATGAACCTTCTCAATTCCTTAGAATGTGAATCCTCCTTTGAAGGAGATACCATTAACCAACACATCTCTCGTGAAGCAGCTCTTCTTATTCATGGCAGACCCTTCTTATGCATGAGCAGACCCTTCCTAGTCTTCCTCAACCTCCTCAAGTCTTTCAACATGATGTCAAGATTCCAAGTTGGAAGAGGGAATATCATGAACCAACTCAGGACCTTGAAGAGGATAAAGTTGTTGCCTATTCACAAGGGGAAAGTTCCAATACCAAGGTCATGAGTTGGAAGCAAATAATGGAATCATGGGGCAGGAAGGAGGAGTAGAAAGGTTTTGCTCAAAACCTTGAAGAAGGTGAAGCTGTTCCTACTCATCATGATGATGCTTGTGACCTCCAAGAAAGGCTCTTCTAAGAGAATATAGCCAGGTGAATTACAGATTTGGAATCTAGAATGAGGTTCCTTAGCCAAAGTGTGATGGATGGTCAGATCAAATAGAAGATCCTACATTTGAACACACCCCATCTACACTCCTTCAAGACAGATATCAAGCCACATATGATATAGATGAAGTGTTGGCCAAATGGAAGGAAGAGAATCATTTGATTATAGATCAAGGATTGCCTCCTCTTCTACATAGGTTTAACCATCAACCTTCCACTTCATCCCTTATTCAGGAGGAACCTATTTTGTAGGAGGTAAGTGAAGAAGAGAAGATCCAATTTGTAGCTGCCCAAGAGGCTATCATGAGCAAAAATGAAGATGAAATCATCATGGATGCTCCTTTTGAAGACATCATCAATAGTGGAGAAGACACAAGTCATGCATACATGTGGATGTTCTAGCAATATGAAGAGGAAAGTAAGCATGGTGAGCTCTCTCCTCCCTTATTTTATGAATTTCCTTGTTGCTTTGATGAGGGTGATGCCCATGCCATGGAACCCGAGTTGGAGGATGATCAGGAGGATGTCTTTGAAAAACTGGGGACTCTAGTCTTTGAGCTAAGAAAAGGAGAGGCTTGTCTATCTTGAGAATAGCTTTGAAGAGGAGAGCCTTGAACAAGAAGGTGATGTTCTATGGGATGAGTAATCAGTTTGTGGTTCCACTTCAAACATCACAAAAATCACACTTCTTCAAGAAAGCCATGAGGAAATAGAAGATGAGTTTGATAGGGTCTTTAATGAAGTAGGAGGGGACAAGCCAATCCATGTTGCATGTCAAAGGGACTATGCATATCAAGGGGCTTATGGTGATGAGCTAGTAGCCATTAATTTCTTGATAAGATACACCAGCATGAAGAACTAGCAAGAGGCATGCTTCCAAGAACAAGAAGAATACATATATGTTGGAAGCATGTTTGCCCATGATTCATTTGGATACAAGCCAACCAAGGCGGCAAGCAAGAAGAGCAAGTCACCAAATCTCCATTCCATTTAGCCACTTGTTTGGCATCATAAGTTTCTTGCCAAGAAGGAGACTTAAGTAGTTTTCCCTTTGATCCAGGAGGGAGGCAAATATACCAGGTTAGTTGTACATAGTAGTTTTCTTTCAACTTTTCTTTCCCTATTTTCCCTAAGTGTTGTTTGCACATGTAGTGTTTTTAGCCTTGTGTGTGTGTTCCTTTGTGTTTGGGGTAAAAGCTTCATGATTGATTCTTAGATCTCTCAAGGCTGTTGCTAACTTTCTTAAGCTATGTTCTAACTCTATGCCCAATGGACTTTGAGGCTACTAGTTTCTAAGCATAGCATGCATGCTTCCCCTGGGAATCACCAATTTATTGACCATTTTGGTCTTGCAAGCCAAAATTGGTCTCCTTCTTCCCCTATTATTCTGAGCTAGTTCAAATTTCAGGTTACACAAGTCTTTCATTAAAAGGATGAACTAGTTTAAAGAATGTAAGGATCTTACAAAGATCTTCAGTCATTTTATTCAAATAAATTCACAAGGAAAGAGACTAGAAATGATTCAATACACTTTTCTTTAAGGTTGGAAAAAGTGGTTCAATGTCAGGGTTTAATGACCTGATCTTTCTAGAAGCTTTTAACTTTGAACTTTGAACTTAACAATGTTAAACCATTAAACCATTGAACCATTGTTGGTTTAATCATTTGGTTCAATTGATCAGTTTAAGTTTTTCAGTTTAAGCAGTTGGTTTAAGCGGTTTGGTTCAAATGATCAATTGAATGAACACAACTCCTTGTAGAACACAGTGTTGAAACATTGAACCATTGAACTCTAAAAAAGGGTTCAGGTTCAATCGAAAGGTTCAAAGGGGCATGCCCTTGTAGAGGGTAGGAAGGTGTTGAATGGTGTTATTTTAAGCAGGTTCCAAAGGGCATCTTGGGGTCTAAGTGCCCTTACGGAGGGAAGAGAACCCTTGTAGAGAAATCAAAAGACAAGGCAAAAAGAAAGAAAGGCAAAGATAAAAGTTGAATTTCTTCAAGCAAAATGCCTAAAGGAATTCCTTCAGACATTTTGTCTGAAGAAATTCACAACAAAAAATATTTTTTTAGAAGAAAATCCCGTGGAAAAGTGAATAAGACAAATCCTTCAGACAAAATATCCAAAGGAATTCCTTCGAACATTTTGTCTAAAGGAATTTGCCTGAAGGAAAATCCCACTGAAGGAAAAAAAAGTCTGAAGGGAAAAGGCCAAAGGAAAGAAAGCTGAAGAAATTGCCAAGGGGGTGACGGGCCTGAAGATGTCAAAATTGAGCATGGCAAACTAGCTGTTAGAGGTTTAAACGTCCAGTGATGGGCAAGCAAATGTCAATTTTAAGGCAATGAAATAGTCATTGATTTTTAAATGCTTAAGGATTGGCCACAAGTGAACTCAGTGACCCACTGAAAAGATAGCCCTGAGTGCTCACAAAGCTAGAAAAGGACAAAGCCAAGAAGAGACAAAAATAACAAGGAAAGATGAGAACAGCCTAGGTGGCAAAAGGAAAGCATCAGTAGAGGATTTATTCCAATGGTTGAAATAGTCTCTACCAAGTGGTCATCAAAGAGCACAAATAGTAAATGGTGTGGCTTGTTTTTTTCTTCATTTTGCATTAATGAGTATACAACTACGTGAATGTCTTTAAGAAGCAGTCTTGTTGGCAGAAAAAAGGTGCAGCCCATGCTTTCACAATAATGTTTGATATTAATTAGACATAAAAGTCAAGGCTGGTAGCTGACACAACATGTTCTTTCAGTGACTTCCTCTTCCCAATGGCATTCAATGCAGCATGGGCAGCTTTTTCTAAATGGTGCCAAAAGCCTCTTTCTTTCTATATATATTGTAAAACTCTCATTTGAGAGGGATCTCTCAACTTGTAAGGTAGAGCTCTACCAGATTTTACCTTGAATCAAGACATAGCATTTTTACCTCCATTTGGAGTTTGCACTTTCATATATGTCTATGGATTTGTCTGGTGTTAAGTCATTTTCCTTTATGCTTTCATAGAATGATTCCAGCATGTCTAGTGTATTGTGAGTTCTTCTTTTGTAGGTTAGCCAGAAGTGTCCCTAGAGGAGTATAGGTGCATGTGAATAGGCTACCAAAATGTGTCTTATAATGCCTCACGTATTCTTCCTCCTTGTATCTCCATGGACCCAAAGCTCACTAATGCATAAGAATCTCTCATATCAAATGAAGTGTATGTCAGCTTGTTCTTGGTGGAAATTGTATGTTTCAAGCTAATTAGATCAACCATTTTTGGTACATCACCGTTTAAGTTTAGGTTTTATTTTTAATCATCCTTCTCCCTTTTCAACCCCCACCTTTTATTTATTTTTAGCAGTAGGAAATTCAGGATCTCAGATATGCATCAAAGGGAGCTAGCCCTTATCTAGAGATTTTGGCCTTAGTTTTGCCAGACCCACAACAAGAGGGGAGTCTCCATTGTGTCGCGTGGAAGATAGGAGCTCAGCCTTCTGTCGAGGGTGCAATCCATAGTGTCAATAGTTTTTCAAATCCCTAGTTCTATTTATCCAATGTCCTTTCTTAGTGTTTTTATTTCCTTTGAAATTTTTACTTGATTTACATCAAGTAGCCAATATGCTCTTTTTATTTCATGAATTTGATTCCTTTAATATAAATTTATACAACCCAAGTCTCTATAACTTTCCCATAAATATTATTTTTTGAATGTTCACAATATCATCTTTTTCAATATCTTTTATAGGACTAGAATCAATAATAAATGATATAGGAACATCATTTTGATTCAAAAATGATTTGATATATGTTGAAAATATGCATACCTAATCTTCAAGTTGATCCTATGTTTTTTCTCATCTTTTGTTCTTTTGATGACCCTTGTTTTCGATTCCTAAGAATTATGAATGTTTCCTTCATGATTTGGTTCTCCAAGAGACATACTTATACAAATTTAGTCTACTAAATTCATATCTTCTTCATTCTTGTTAGATATAGGCTAAGAACTCTCTACAAATTTTATATTAAAGGATTTTGTCACCGACCTTGAAGAAATTTTAGCCTTTTTAGGCAAGGGTCTTTGCAAAACATTAGCAATAATATAAAAATCAAGGGCAATATCTTTGACTATGGTATTCTTAATATTAATGACCATTTGATGGACCCAAGTAAAAGTTAAACTACATGAAGAAGAATACACTTGGGTGATAGGAATTGTGGTGGGATTGGCAATATAAATATAATGTTAAAGAGTATCAAGATAATATCCTAGAATAGTAGGTTGCTTTGGAATTGAGTAAATGCATGGATATGAAGGTGGAACATGAGGTGAAGATATAATGTGAGGAGGATATGGATTGTGAGGAGGTGATGGAATGTGAGGAATTGGGTAAGGTAATCTTACATGTGTAAGAGAACAAACAAGAAGTATTTTTGCTAAGCTAAAAATTATTTGGTTATGTTATCAATCAACATAGAAGGATCGAGATATTTTAAATAATGAACTTCACTTGAAGGAATAATAGGTGTGAGAGATCTCTTGATAGGAAATTTTTTTATATATGAAGAGTCATCTCCACAAGTATGATCTAGAGTTTTCTTCTTATTTGCACATTCTCCATTACCTCCACTACTTGGTGCTTGGTTATACCAATGAATTTTGATATATAATTTTATATTAAATGACTAAGTTACAGGTGTTGATTATGTATGTTGTTTATTTTTGTAAGTTATTAAACTCTTTGAACTTATTGCAATGGTATACTTAATAAATTTTAACAATACAAGCCTTTGATCTTATCAAAAAACAAAATAGTGTGTTATTGAAAAGATACTGACTCTTTGGCCAACCAATCAATTAAAGGCAAAGTAAAAAAAAAAATTCTCATTGAACAATAGATCAACTAAGTTAGATTCATAATCAATTATCCCCATAGTAAACCATTCAAGATAAATTCATTCTTTTGATCAAAGTTCATCCACGAATAGTCCCTTTTTATCACTTCAAATTCATCTTCACAGTCCTCCCAATAATATTCAATATATGGCATGTGAAGATGTCCAAAACCATGGTTGACATTATCTCTCACAAAATTGTTATTATTGAAATCAAGTTTCTTGACATAAGGCTTTATTATGAAGTCAACCATCTAATTCTATATGTTTGATACATATTGGGTTGTCTTATAGATGTATTAAATTAGGTCAACTGAGAATTAAATCTCACACACATGCTTCTCATTATACTTCTTATGAAATTCACTCGATTGCCTAAAATTTTTAATGATAACCATTTTGTCACTCATATATCTTGGCAACATGTATGGTGTGCCTTCAAACTTTCCAACTTTGAGATATTTGAATCTAGAAAATTGGATGACACAACTTATGTATTTTTTAACTGGAGAAGAAGCTTCATTTAAAATTTTATGTTATTGTATTACTTTCCAAAATTATCACCACCAATATAGTGAAGGTATCATTCACTCTTTTGAAGTGTTTATTTCCTTTCTCATGAGTGAGTTGAGGAAGTTTTTGTGCCCTAACACATCCACACTAAATTTTAAGATTCAAATAGGTACCCACTTTGATTTAAAATACTTATTCAAGGTATTTTGAAACAAAAGTCTATGACATGGCAGTTGAAAAATTATGAACTCAAGGTTATTTCAAAGTTTATAATATGTTTTAAAGTTATAAGAGAATCAAATCTGTGTGTAATCCATATTATATGATTTAATTTTTTCCTTTGATTTTATTTTAGATTTGAGCTTATGTACATGTTTGATTTATGATTTTAATGGCTAACCAGGATGATGCATTTTGATTTTAGTTGGTTATTTTGGAGATCGTTTATAATTTTCATACGACATCATTCCACTCAATTGGATCTTAAGTGAAAAGTTTAAGACATCATCTTGTTAACTCAGTGGTGATGTTAGCAAAGTCCTTTGTATGAATAATCTCAGACAAGCAGAGTAGCAAGATCCATCCACGTGTCATAATCCCACTAATCCAATGGTGATATTAGTAGAGTCCTTTGTATAGATAATCCCAATAAAATAGATTATGAGAGCCATCCACATGTCATCATCCCACTAACTAGGTGGTGATGTCATTAGATTCCTTTGTACAGATAATCTTGAATAAGTGAAATAATGAGAATTATCCATGTGCCATCAATTGTCTAACTTGATGGTGACATGATTAAAGTCCTTTGTATGAATAATCCCAAGAAAGTGAAGTAGTAAGATCCATCCACATGTCATCATCCCACTATCCCGATAATGATGTTAGTAGAGTTCCTCATATGGACAATCCTAGGAAATCATAGTATTGAAATCCATCCACATGTCATCATCCCACTAATCCATGGCCAAAGGAAACAAATAAAATAGGATATATCCCAATTATCAATAGATCAATGATACATAGACATGTGTACTCCAAAACCACATAATAAAATATAAAAGACATGAATGCCAAGACCAAAAGAGTGGAGAAAAAACATTTGTCACATTATGATGACTAAGCATCTACGAGTAGGTAAAATAATCCACATGGAAATAAAATCCAAAGAAGTTGGTTTACAAAATTCAAATGTAAATAATAAATAATGAATGGAGAAAAATCCATTACTCTAATTAATTTTCATGAATCGATGAATTAATAAATTCAAATCACAAGGACAACACATCTAAATCAATATAGTTAGATCTTCCATTTTCAATCTAATCACATTGCCTTCAAGATATCAATTGAAAAATATGAATTCAAATATCTATTGTGACCAAGAAATTACAAACTTTCATAGAAAAAGGCACTTTCAAAAAAGAGATTCAATGTCTTCCTCATCTCACACTCTGGTTCCCTCTACATACTCAATTATAATACCAACTAAATACAATGATATAATGTTTGATTTAGTATCCCTAAACCATGATTTAAAACATTATTTAGCGATTTTGGATGAGGTCAAGTTAGTTTATCCATACAAGGCTAAGGATCAATTGTGCACCTTCACACATAGGTATAAGGATAACCTTTTGGCCATAAAAATGGTTAGTCTACATAATGCAGTAGCCAAACTAGAGGTAATGTCTTACATTGACCTACTATTTGATTCATTTGTGAATGGTAATACTTCTAAGAATATATTACATTTTTTATTTAAGAAAACTTTGGTGGCATATATAATTGAAAATGTTTTTTAGAGATACTACAGACTCCCTATGCCAAAAATGATTTATAGATAAGATATGGTAAATTCCAGGGTCCTAGCCAACAATATCATTAGAAAGTTATGGTAATGGGTTGACAACCCAAGTAGATTTTTAATTTAGGTTCTTAATTATATTATCCCTATCATTGTATTTATGCCAAGGCTAATAATTTGCATGGCCCTATTGAATAAAATATGTGGTTTCTCAACCATTTTTTTATGTCAGTGAGATATGGGTCTCATTGTTGGATAGTATCTTGACCTCTAACAAGATCATATATTTGGGGGAGATTATTATCTCCAATTTGATCCTAAGAATCACAAATCAAATAATTTTACCATATGTTAACTTATACATGATGTCTTGTATGGTAGATGATGTGATTGAAACTATGCATTAAACTTATGAACAACCCTTGCAACCATATATAGAATACCCCAAGAATAGGATATTTGATTATTTAAATATCCTCCATGTGCACAGATTCTGAAAGAATATGAAAAGGTTAAAATAAACGTTTTACCCCATGGTATATCAATAAATATATAGGAATAACATGTCCATATTATTAGACCCTATAAATAAGACTATTCAAAAGATGGGTGACTATTGGTTATAACCTAATTTCACTATAATAAAGACTATAATTTCTAAGACAAATGTTTTATACCTACCTCATATTGTGCATGATAAATTGACTAAGTATGAAATTATTTATCAATTGGTTGATGATATTAATGTTAATATGAGAAGGGATAAGTAAGCATTAGTTCACCCAACCCCTCTAAGCATTGGTAGAATATAATACACAAGGTGGGAACACTTATAGTCTAAATAAAGAATAAGGACATAGTATGGGTTTAAATTGGAACCATTCAAACATTGGGACTCTAGGAAAAATGTTAGATATCATATCAAAAGATATGAGAAAAAAGTTAAAATAAACTATGGTCATCAGTTCTACAGTCATGACAGTGTAGTTATGAATATAAAAGATGATATTTAGGTATCTACAAGGATAAATAGGTCAAAATGTCTATTATTTTGGAAAATAATAACCAATATGATCCCATTATCAATGAATAAGATGCTAGGAGAATTTATAACGAGCAATGGGGTTTTACCCCTATCCATAGCCTACCTCCTTGAACAGGATAGAAATACAAGAGCAAGCTGACCCATCTAGGTTAGTTAATATTGAAGGAAGATTTGGGACTGATCCAAGTTCCTCTACATATATATTTCTTGTTTTTTATCCTTAAAACAAAGCTCATGTGGAAAGACCTATATGATCAAGTGGAACAACTGGTATATTCTTTACATTACCTCAGCGTCCCTTGACTATAGAACAAGTAAGTATTCCTACCTTTCTCAATTTCATGTTGCTTCTCCTTATTTATAACCATTAGTAGTAATGCCCCAATCTCTTGGGCAACCATATTCACCACCCATCATTCCTCCAGTGGTTACTACTCCTCCCACTCCATCACCATCTGCCATCAATATGGTCCCTTCATTTCCCATTCCACCTTATATAGGGCCAACCTCTATTTATACTAAATTAATAATTACATATGAAAGGAAGCCCAAGACTCCTCATGTCTCACCTGAAAAGGTGTAAGTGGGAGAAACATAGGTAGAGGTTACCAAGGATAGGGAGTATGGAAGAAAAGGTAGAAAAGATTCAAACCCTATTGAGATTTATGATAGTGAAGAAGAAGAGAAATAATGGTAATTAAAGAAGAATGGGTGTCCAGAATAACACTGAGGAAATAAAGTCTTTTGATGAAACAACTGAGATAGAATAATAGGATGAATGGGTGACTAAAAAAAGTACACAGTTAGGAGGAACCAAACTATTAGAAGGATCTAAAGAAGTTAATCAAGGGGATGTTAGGTTAGTGTCTACTAAATTGTTTTCAAATAGAGAAGAGGATGTAGAATGGGATGTAAATTCAAAACTACAAATCCTCATATGGGGGACATCATCCACTATACCTCTAAGCTCTCCACCTTAGGCTATTATAGTGACAAATGCAATAAATATTGCAACATTTGTTCCCTCTCATATTGTAAATTAGTAAATTCATCATTATTTAATGAATTCATTTATTATTACTATTATAATTATTGTGGCTGATTATTTACATTATTTGAGTCAAATAAATAAGCCTCAAGAAGTTTCAGTGCCAATTTTGCCTACTACAACCTAGTCTAATATTGTGGGTCTTGTTACTACTAAAATGACTATTGGTGTTGTATATATTTTGGTTAATAATTAATTATAAAACCTACTTAGCACCCCAGTGACCTATTCATTCTTTATTGGAACCAATCCTCAATCCCTCAAGCCATCAAAGGAGGTAAATTTTGAAAAACTAGTGGCAAATTCCATTTTTACTACATAAACCACCCCTCTTATGTTGTCTACACATTTTGAAATGCCTACTGGCTAAGCTTCTTAGGCATATTATTCTATGGTCTCAGTACACAAAGCAATAATACTAAATATAAAATTGATACACCACTCCAAATGCATATCATTGGATAGAGGAAACTTATACTTCCTTTACCTACATTAGGTGCATCTTCCCCCACAAACATTCTTCCCCCAGGGAAATCTCCTTCATCTATTCCTATAGAGCAATCTAAACAATAGGTTATATTAAATATTCCTTAATTGATTCAGCAACTGTAATAATAAGAAGTAGGAAAGCAAGATCTAGTGATTTTCGAATAGCTAATAGTCAAATTCCATTTTGACAGACAAAATAATACATTGAGAAATGTTAAAATAAATACTATCATTGTATAAGGGAAACAAGTTGATTTGGAGCAAAGAGAAGACACATTCTCTTTGACAAATATAAGGAAACTAAATCTCTTAAACCTAGATAGTTACAGGGAGGATCTATATAGTTTTATGGATGTTGTTAGGGGAGTTATAAAAGAAATGTTTAAAATCATTGATCAACCCATTCAGAGGTTTCTAAAGAAGAGAACAATTCAAGATCCTAACAAAATTGTAGATAACTTATAAGGGGCAGCTAGGAAGTTATATGACACTATTCATTTAATAAGGTCTACGAAGACCACATACTAGCCTAAGTGAAAGAATGAGCAGGAGATACACAGGATCCATAGGATCAATCAGGATCCATAGGATCAATCCAGGAGAAAGAACCCACAACAAATAACCTGCAAATATTTCTAGAGAATAAATTAATTTGTCACACCTAAAAAATAGGTGATAATCCAAAAATTTCTCCATATATTCTCACTAATCTCTCTTCAATTTCTCATATAATGCAAAGTATTTATAATACAAATAGTTTGTTTCATGTTAACAAACTATTTGTAATGATTACAAAATAGAGAAAATAAACTATTTGTTTTCTCATACTACAAACAAATCTATTGTTGAGAAATTCTCAACAATAAAATAAATTAACCGAGGTAAATAAATTTTACCCTCGATAATAAATAACTTACCCTATTAAACCTAGGTAAGCTTAAATATACATTATTCCAACACCCTCCCTTAAGCGAAACATAGGGAGAATGACAAACAAGGATGGGTCCCAGCTACTAGGCCTGATAAGGTACCCATGTACAAACCAATCAAAATATATGAAAAATAAAGAAAGGAAGGACTTCATGGGAAATCCCCCCCAAGGACAACTTCCTTCACCCCAAGCATCACTCGCAACTGAAGATAACGAGGAGAAGCCAAAGGTTTAGTGCAGATGTTTGCAATCTGCTCAGCTGTAGGCACAAACTCCAAAGAAAGAACTCCATCCTGAATAAGATGTCGAATGAAGTGCATGTGAATGTCAATGTGTTTTTTCCACTGATGCTCAACAAGATTGTATGAAATAGCAATCGTACTTTGGTTATCACACCAAAGAGTAGTAGGACCCTGCTGTGTGAAGCCAAACTCTCCAAGCAACTGTCGAAGCCAAAGTATCTCCTGACTAGCTTTGATACCACCTCGATACTCAGCCTCAATAGAGGATAATGTAATAGCATTCTGCTTTTTGCATTCCCAAGCAACTGGACCTGAACCAAGTGTGAAAGCAAATCCACAAGTGGACTTGCGAGTGTCAACATCACTAGCCCAATCAGAGTCAGTGTATCCAACAAGCTGTGTAGAACTCTGTGGTGTGTAATGTATACCAAAGTGAGTGGTGCCCCGAATGTAGCAGAAAATATGCTTGGCTACTTGCCAATGACTCTCATGAGGCTCATGTGAGAATCGAGAGACAAGGTTCACAGCAAATGTGATGTCAAGATGGGTATGAGTCAGGTATAAAAGACTACCTACAAGTTGCTGATACAAAGTGGAATCAACAAGAGGAGTCATACAAGTGGCAGACAACATAATACCTAACTGATATGGAGTGGGTACAGGCTTACAATCAACCATGCCAAATCGATGAAGAAGATCTGTCGCATACTTCTGATATCTAATAAAAATGCCCTCAGAAGACTAAAAAACTTGAAGACCAAGAAAATAATGTAGAAGTTCTAGATCTATCATATCAAACTTATCTGCCAACTTGTCCTTGATGTCATGTATCAAGGAATCTGAACTGCCAGTGAGGATGAGATCATCAATATATAAAACCAAAATGACAAGCTCCTCACCTTGCTTCAGGATGTATACATTGTGATCTGACTCACAACGAATAAAACCAGAACTCAAAAGAAAACTATCCATCTTCTCATACCAAGCTCTAGGAGCTTGTTTGAGGCCATAAAGAGAACGACGGAGTCTACAAACCAAGGATGAGTCCTGCACAAATCCTGGAGGCTGCTCCATATAGATCTCCTCATGGAGATCACCATGTAAGAAAGCACTCTTCACATCCATCTGAAAAATAGACCAAAAATGTGAAGCAGCAAGAGAGAGTACAAGTTGAATAGAATCCATCTTAGCTACAGGGGCAAAGGTCTCAGAGTAATCAACCCCTTCAACCTGTGAAAAACCCTTAGCTACTAATCTAGCTTTGTAATTATCTACTGATCCATTTGCAGCATATTTGGTCCTATAGACCCATTTACATTTTACAAGTTTTCTTCCCTTAGGAAGAGGGACAAGATCCCAAGTATCATTCTTCATCAATGAAGAATACTCATCATACATAGCAACATCCCACTCAGGTATACCAATAGCCTTAGAAAACAACACTGGATCATTTGTACAAGCTTGTCCCAAAAGAGCAACACCAGATGTCTATGAGCGAGTGCGATGAGAATCAGATGGATCACCAACAAAAGAACTAGCTGCATGTAGAGTGCTCTTTGCCCATTTAGGCAAAGGTGGTGAAGAAGATGGCTGTGGTGGCTGAATAAGTGCAACATCATCATCATCAACAATAGAAATCAAATCCTCACTATCCTCAATAGAAGAAGGAGGGGAAGAAGAAGAACTAGATGTACACTCCTATGGAGTGGGTAGCTCATCAACCTGAACATCCCGTTGAAACAACACATCATGTGTGACATGATCAAAAAGATGGTAGGCTTTTACATCTTCACAATAACCAACAAAAATGAGTGGTTGGCTTTTCTTCTCCAATGCTTTACGTTTGTCATCAGGAATGAATGCCCATGCTTGACTCCCAAAGATGCAAAAATCTAAAATATCAGGCTTGATCCCAGACCAAGCTTCTTCTAGTGTCATATTTTGCACAGCCTTGTGAGGCATACGATTTTGAATGTAGTTTTCACAATTTATAGCTTCAGCCCAATATTGTGGACCCAAATTTTTAGAGTGAATCATACAATTAGCCATCTCTTTCAATGTTTGATTCTTCCTCTCTGCTACACCATTTTGTTGAGGAGTGTGTGGTACAATGAACTGATGTTGTATCCCATGCTCAATACAAAAATCATAGAAAGCATTACTATCATATTCCCCCCCATTGTCAGTGTGTATCTTCTTAAGAGGAAGAGATGATTGTTTTTCAACAAAGGCTTTGAAAGCCTTAAAAGTTTCAAAAACTTCACTTTTCAACTTGAGAAAATATACCCAAGTTTTACGAGTGAAATCATCAATGAATGTGAGTGCATATTTAGCCCCTGGAAAAGAATGAGTTGGAAAAGTCATCAAATCACTATGAACCAACCCTAAGGGTGCATTTACACGTGTGGCCTTACCAACTGGAAATGGATCCTGGTGTTGTTTACCAACTAGACAACCAGGACATACCCCATCAATACATGAGACCTTAGGAAGGCCTTTTACATGATGTTTTGTACTCATTTGTTGCATATATACATAACTCAAATGTCCCAATCTCTCATGCCACAATTTGCTGAGATTATTACCATGTGCTATAAGTGAAGAACCAGAAGACATAAAAGACTCAAACTTATCAAAAGTATAGTCTTGCAGTATGGTCTGTTGTACCTGTAGCAACTATCTCACTAGGATCATTACATTCTCTTATTACAACATTATGTGAAGTAAACTCCACAATTTTACCAGTACCAGAATTACATATTTGATATATAGAGAGAAGATTAGAAGAGATTTGAGGTACAAGCAATACATTGTTAAAACATCCATCTTGTTTATCAACAGTACCTGATCCCAAGACTTCAATCTGTGAGGAATTACCCATAAAAATATGTGATGTATTGCAATCTATAAGGGAAGACAATAGATCCTTAGAATGTGTGAGATGGTGAGAATCACCTGAGTCAAAAATCCACTGATCCTGACATGAAGATATAGCCCTGGCTGAAAGTGCTTTCCCTTTTCCTGTAGAAGTAGAAGGAGATGGAGACGGAATGGAAATTTTGTGTTGTCTGACCACTGCCTCTAATGCTTCCATCTTCTTAAAACATCTACTTTCATCATGATTAGGACCACCACAAAAATTACATGGACCAAATGTTTTCTTCTTTTGCTTAAAGGACTTTTTGGTCTTAGTAGATTTAGAATGATGAGGTGATTGGGTGGTGGACTCTGAAGGGTTATTTGAAGGTGCTTGCTTTTTAGACTTAGGTGAAGGTTTTCCTTTAGAAGAATTAGTAACTAGAGCATGACTAGGACCAGGTAGAGCATCTAAGGCCATTAATTTTGTTTGCTCCCTAGTCAATCTTTCACAAAAAACTTCAAAGGAAGGCCATTTGAATTCATCACCTAATGTATCCATCATAGTATAAAAAGCAGAGGTAAAAACACTATATGGTCCTTTCAACTTCGACAAAATCATGAAAATACACTCCTGATCACTTTTATCCTTGTCACCAGCTTTCAATTGTGACCTTATAAATTTGAATTTTGCTAAGAATTCATCTATTGAAGGGAAATCTGATGGAGAGAGAGTACTCAATTCTGCATCTAATTGCAAAATTTTAAACTCATTAACTTTGCCAAATAGGTTTTTAAATTTTTCCCATACCTCTTTTGGCATAGTAGCATCTGCAATGTGAAATTGAAGATTATCTGAGACGTTGAGGCAAATCAATCCAAGAGCCTCATCCTGCTTACAACCATATGCATATCTGTCTTTTTTAGTGGTGAATGCTGCAGGTGTCGTTTCAGAAAAAATTCTCCATAAGCCCTTTGATTGAAGGAGTTGTTGCATTTTTGGCTTCCAAACATGGTAATTTTTAGAATTTAGAGGTTCAAACAATCGAGAATCCATTCCCGAGGAAGATGATGAAGTTGACAAGAACAATCTAGACATTTGTTTTTCCTCAAAAAACACCCCTCCCGTTACAATTTAACGTCTCCCGATGAAAAAAAAAATAGCCTTGGCTTATACAAAATCAAAAAATGACTTTATGCAAAAAAAATGTAGGGGGATTTGACCCCAAGACCTCCTCCCTACAAATTTTTAACAAAATATCTCTAGCCGTTTTAGCAAAGTCAAATTTGAACTTTCAAAGCTAGAGACTTGCATTTAAACCACTAAAAATTAAAATAATTAATTAAAAAAAGGCCAAAAATGACTCACACATATGAGATATCAGCTGAATAATCTTTGGCTTTATCAAAAATAAACTCTTTTTCCAGCAAGGCATGGTGGTCAGGGAAATATTTCAAAAAATTTGTAAACACAGCCAAGGAAAAAACACTTTTCAGCAATGCAAAATAGCTCCACTGGATCTGCCAAAAGGACTGTACGGCCTGCTCCAAATCCATCCTTCTCAGCATGAAATGAAATCTTTGGAATTCTGATATCACATGAAATTCTGATATTTTGATTTTATATATAATAATGCATTCAAAAATGAGAAATCCGTACGGCTATACAGCAGGCAAAAAAACAGTTTTTAATTTCCTGTTGTTGGCTTCCAAAACGTTGTACGTCCTGATCCAAATTCGTCAAAAATTATATGGATAGAAATACATAAGAGTCAGATTTCATTAACAGGTCTCATATTTGAAAAAAGTCAACTGTACGATCTTCCACATCATAAAAACGGACAGGTACTGCAGTCTGCCAACAGGGACCAGTCTGCAAGTTTTTGAATGAAAGAGTTGTACTTCCTAATCCAAATGTGAAAATTAAAATTTAAGTGGATTCCTGACTTTATTTACTATGCCTCCATAAAAAAAATATGATTTTGGAAATCTGTACGGTCATTTAATGCATAAAGTACAGAGTTTTCCCAAAAAAACTAGTAAATAAGAACCAGAATTTGAGAGAATTAAAAATATTTGTAACACATCAATAAAATAATATTTTTGAATGTATTAAAAGATGAAAAATTGTAGGGAAGAGGATCTTCAACTGGAACTCCAAGCTCTAATACCATGAAAGAATGAGCAAGAGATACACAGGATCCACAGGATCAATCCAGGAGAAAGAACCCACAACAAATAACCTGCAAATATTTCCAGAGAATAAATTAATTTGTCACACCTAAAAAATAGGTGATAATCCAAAATTTGTCTGTATATTCTCATTAATCTCTCTTCAATTTCTCATATAATGCAAAGTATTTATAATACAAATAGTTTGTTTCATGTTAACAAACTATTTGTAATGATTACAAAATAGAGAAAACAAACTATTTGTTTTCTCATACTACGAACAAATATATTGTTGAGAAATTCTCAACAATAAAATAAATTAACCGAGGTAAATAAATTTTACCCTCGGTAATAAATAACTTACCCTATTAACCCTAGGTAAGCTTAAATATGCATTATTCCAACACTAAGTGGGGGCAAATTCTTTAGTTGTTCAATAAAATAAAGGATGTTGATGGCAAGTTTTAATTTCTTATCCAAGCAACTAGGAATAAGGTGTATGCAGATTTAAATTTAATAACAACATATAAAATTACATGGGCCCATAATTTTTTTTTCAAAGAGGGACAACTTGATTGATGGCATCAAGATATGAAAGATTTGGTACATCATTTTAAAAATCAATAAACAGAAGTAATCTATATTTTAACTGATATGAGAGTCACTTAGGTAGGCACTCCCCTAGGGCAATTAGTGCCTAAGCACATTTTTAAAAATCTCCTATGAGTAGCAATTGACATATTTAGAGCTAATATTGGAGGCATGATCGATAGGACCAATGATGAGATTATGCAACTAGTACCTTTTTTGAGAGATCAAATTATAGGAACTAGGACACTTTATTTGGAGGTAAAAAATATAATAGGCACACATAAGAAGTTGATGGAAAATCTTTCACAATTGCTCAAGAGGCCTTTGCTTGATTTTGAGTCCATTAACATTGAATTCCAGGTGAGCCATGCATTATATTTAAAAATGGAAGTGTCTAAGGAAACAACTTCGGCATCAAGAGTAGTACCTACACCTCTTTAAGGTATTCAATCTCCAAGATACACACTAGTGCAAACATAGACCAAGCCTGTATATGTGACACTTATAATAATTACTACAACTACATTGGTGGCCACTTATGGTGAATCTATAGTTTCATTACCTATTTAAATTTTAACTCAAGTTAAAATGATAGTTCCATCCACTTCATCTTCTACAATTGCTATTCCATAGTCTTCTTCTAATGGTGTCACATCAAGACCATTCTAAATATACATATGTATTTGCATGTGTAGCTAAGATGGAACTGTTAGTTCCTAATTTATTACACACACACACACACACACACACACACACACACACACACACACACACACACACACACACACACACACACATTTAATATAGTAAAATAATTATATTCTGGGAATACATTTTATACATGCATGCTTTGCATGAGAGTTAACATAGTTCTATTTCTGAACATATATTTTTAAAATTCACTTGAGATATGAGGCCTTCCCCATCCCAATATTATTTATACTTGTATCCTCCCATTAAAAATGGAGGAAAATTTTGGCTATTAATAATAATAGGAAATTATGAATAAGTTATGTAATTGGTCTTGGTGTGAAAAATCTAATTTTTCTCCAAACATGTGGATTGTATAAGAAGTGTTTTCATTCTGGTATCTTAGTTTTCTAGTTGTGCATGATTTTTATTTTCAATATAGTTGTTCATATTGTATTAATGATGATATGAATGCCTTTTACATATTAATCATATTCTTCCCTTGTAGATGTGCAAACATAATCTAACAAGGGAAGTGACCTTTGATCACATGTGCTTAATTTTGTTATATTCTAGTTCCATTTGTCTTCTAACTATGTTTGATTGATGGTGTGCTTACAATAGCTTGAAAAATACATTAGTTCTTGATTTCTTGTCTAACCTTTAATTCAAGTGTTGTCCTATAAAGGTTTCATCTTGTGTGGTCCATAAACCTTATTTTTGCATTTATTTTACTTCTTTTTTGAGTTTCTTTTAGATCCTACCAACCTAAGATTAGATCCATCATCTTTCACCCATCTCAAGTATATCTAGATTCATCCATAGCTGACCCATTTGTGGTAAACAATCTACTTCACTCACCACTATTCCACCAATAGGTTGTTTACAAAATTGAATACCCTCAACTCATGCCTTTGGGTGAAATCTCTTCACTAATCCTAAAACATTAGAGGCTACCTCATAATTTTCTCTGGTGTGCATAAAACCCACATCAACATAATTTTGTGCCATATATCATTTCCCCTGGAAACTATTTTCCTTTTATATATAAACTTTGCTATGGTATCAAGTCTAAAATGGAATAGACCAAGTATGATATCATGTAGAAAATTTGTGTTGACTCACTTTGTATTAATTATTCATGAATATTATCATTGATTATCTCTCTCTAGTCAATGAATTTTTTTCCCACATAAATGATGTTGATGTCCATATACATCCATTCAAAGAATGTATGATTGTCACGATGACCCACAACCCTCTTCAACAAAGTTATAATATATGATAGACCTTTTTATAAATCTTATCTATACAATTTTTAGGGAGATTATAAGGTCCCCTCCTATTTTTAATTAACCAATATTTAAAATGTATGAAATGAAATGTAAATGGAGAAGAAAAGAGAAAACCAACCTTTCAGAGAAGAAATTACACAACTCAAAGTAAAATTGAGCAAGAAAGTGAAAGGAACATGGCATCATTGAGTGTTACAACAATGGAATATGGGAGTTTTAATTCCAATAGAAACTTCTATATAACATTATATAAGTTTAAAATTTTCTTTAGGCATTAAAAATAATGCATCTAGTTTTATTTGGACCTTTCCAATACCGATGACACCTTTTAAATTTTATTTTATAAAACTTGTAATTTTAATTAAGAATTTTGTGAGTTTGAGGAACTTATGACACTAACAAAACCAACTATCTTAGACCCAACTAAAGGTTTTATAGGTGGATTATGCCTATGACAATGTAGTTATAATCAAATATTTCATAATCTCGTGACAATAAGAGCACTACAGTGCTATTCAAGACTTTCAAAGATTTGTAGAATAAACAAAACTAAAGACCTAATGGTAATTTTAAATTTTTGAAGGAACTAAGACCTAACTAGGATTTTTACATGTTTTAGGAACTCAAATAATCCAAGGAAGTTCCAGAGGTGCTAAGAAGTTTTAGAACTCCTGAATAGGTCTTGGGACTTGAAAATTTTGAAAAAAAATTATAAGTAAAATTTATCTCTTTGACTAGGTCTACACATTGGTGTAAAATTTGGGAAGTTTTGGGAAGTGCAAGTTTTGAAAACAACACAATGTAATAGTATATTACTAGATTACTAGATCATTAATATAAAACCCTGATATTTATAATAAAGGGTACTACTAAAAATACTTGATAAAAATAAAACATAATAAGTGGAGTTAAAACATCACAAAGTTGGATTTTCAACATAACATAGTTACCTTTACCCAATTTAAATTAATAAAAGGTGATATATAAATATTGCACCAATAATGATGTTGCTCAAATTGTTTCCAACATTCGTCACAGAGTTGATGATCGATGCTCTAGATATTCTCTGGTAGATTTGATGGTCTATGTCGAATAATTTTTGAACTTGGATTTTATTCATTTGATATTTGAATGCACGTTAAAAAAATATGATCAATATTCCTTAGATTCATGGCTATCACCATTTCTCATCTTAATTCAAAATCTACACAAATTTTTTAATGACACTTTATGGTCAAGATTAGACCTTTATACATTGATGTCTAGTGTCAATTCATTATTAATATTCAATTTTTTACTATCTTCCTTCATTTTTATGCTAAGCTAACATGTGACATTGAGCTTCTATTATTGTACATAAAAATATAGGTGACCTATGTAATTGAGTATAGCCTCCTCAATGCTTCTACTTAATACCCACTTTGCATCTAAATGGATCAACACCATCAAATGAGATAAATATGGAATAAATTATTAAGCTTGTTACCAACCTTGCATCTGCCATTACACTCTCAAATTAAACACAACCTAAAAATTCCTATCAAAACTTCTATAAAGCCATAACAAAACTAGAACTTGATTCATTTTCTCTTTTTGGGCAATGCAAGATTTCTCTATAACTAGGATGCTTCTGCATTTAATAGGTTTGGCCTATTTTTTATTATATAAATAGTTGGCTCGATGGAATATTTCCTTTCTACATTAGAGACCAATCATTTTAAGAATCCAATCAACATTATGCATCTAAAATTATTTTATTTTTTATCATTGGAATGTCCCACACCACCATATTTTCTTTATTATGTGTAAAAGATGGGTTTTTTAAACTAGGGACCCTAACCTTAGAAATGAAACACAACCAAGCCCTAAATAGCCAAATATTACAATATTCACATCAACACAACAACATGAAAAAGAACATAAAAAAACTAAAGAAAAGAGTTAAAAAAGAGCTATCAATGACCCACCCAAATCACTAAACTTTTGAGATGTAAAGGTCAAATGTGATGAAACTATCCTCTTTTTACCATTCTAACTATTGAACTCAAAATTTATCTTCTGTTGAAAATATTTCATTCATGTTTAATTCATTCTAGTCTTTCAATCCATGCATCCACATTCTATGAGGTTTCTACAAGGCCCTCTTGAACAGAGTAACTTGTTGGAAGACTAGACCTCCTCTTTTCTATGTTTCTTCCTTTTTTGAACTTTAATCCATCCTTTGTCATCCTTATAAGTTCTAGGAGGAAAAAAATCCCCAAACCCATACTAGACCTCTAGGAGAAAAAAATCCTCGAACCCATACTAGACCTCCTCTTTTCTCTTTTTCTTCCTTTTTTGAACTTTAATCCATCCTTTGTCATCCTTATAGGTTCTAGGAGGAAAAAAATTCCCCGAACCCATACTAGACCTCCTCTTTTATATTTTTCTTCCTTTTTTGAACTTTAATCCTTCCTTTGTCATCCTTATAAGTTCTAGGAGAAATAACATTCCCCAAACCCTCTTCAGGATTAAACAAACTCAAGTCAAAATCCTCACTATCCAAGATGTTTTTTTTCCTTCACTTGAATATGTGATGATTGGAATCTTGGCGTCTTCAGAAATATATGATATTTTACCATCTTGAAGAGGTATTAGAATACATTCAAGTAAATTATTTTCCTTATTTTCTCCCACTACCTTAGACTATTCCAAAATAATCCTTGTATCTATCTCTTCTTCTAAAACTGATAAATCTTTTCCATCATACTTTGGACCACAAACTGTAAGAAGTTCACTACTTTTAATTCATTTGATTTCATCACGAGTTATTTACTAGTTAAATTTTATCAAGATTTATGATTCAAATTTTTCATTTTTACTTTTCCATTTGGCTCTATTTATTCATCTTTTATTTTCATTTTATGAATTTCATTGTTTTCTACTTGACTTATAACTGTCTTTTCCTAAGATTTTATTTATTTATTTGTTTTCCTCAGTGCGTGTTTCAAGGTTTTCTTTGATTTTTACAAATGGTTTTCTTATATGTTCACTTCTTGTATTGGTCATTTTTTTTTGTTATCTTGTGTCCCATAGTTTTAGTGTTGCCATGATCTATATCATCCAAATATCTTTTTTTTTTATCTATGTTTCCATGATTCATAACATACATCCATTGGGATAAATTACTCATGATACTATATTACTTATATATTTGGGTCACATATGGACAATTATTCACCATGCATATGCTTTCATGGAATGTGGATGAGAATAAGGGATATTAAGGAAGTGTTACGATGGATAGTTAAATTGACTTGTATCCCCAATATTAAATGTCCTACTCTAACATAAGGTGAGCCTTACTATAAACCATTAGACGGTATAAAGTAGGTTCTCACCCCAAACCACAAGTAAGTCAATAATTGAACCCATGACCAAGTCTATCTCTACAGGATATCAAAGCCAAGTAAGCTATACCTTAATCATTACATTTAGCTCAGTCATTGGGATCCTTAATCATTGAAGTAACACTAAGGCTATGTGTTTGATGTTTTCAAAAATATCAAGTAGAAAAAAGGATCTCATATTTTCCTAAATACTTGTCATGGAGTAAATCAATTGAAGACTATTAATTACTTTTCATAATATTGTATTTAATCTTTAACTAAAAACCAAAATTGTTAGTTAAATTTTATACCTTGCTAAACTAGGGTACTCTATGAAAATATTTATTTTATTATATAAATTATCATGTATATCTTATATTTTTTATATAATGTATTAAAGAAATTCATCTTCATAAATATTTAGATGTTTAAGGGATTGAAGTAAGGTTGCAACTAAGTTATTTGTAAAATTTAATTAAATTTTATATATTTACTAATTAATAATTGATGTTGATATTTGATTAATAGATTTGTGGGGAAGTGCTAAAAAATTATTTCACTTTTAATAGTGAAGTCTAAGTATAAAGTATAGCTTCACATACTCAAACTTTATTGTGGTTTTTACTAAAGTATTATAATATTTATTTACTCAATTTTGAAATTTGTATGTTTAGATTAAATAACTACCAAAATAAAGTCGATAAAATGGATTTATAAAATGTTGTCTACATGATTATATTTCGAGGTTATATAAGATTAACCTCTTAATTGTATTTATGAATTTATATAAAATTAAACTTTTACATGATTGAATTTTTGAAGTTATATAAGTTTAACCTTTTACACAAACACAGATGTAGACTAAGTGAAGTCTATTATACTATAATATAAATGCATGCAATATAATATATTTTAAATATTAAATTGAAATAAAATATAAAAATATAAAAGTATAATATTTAAGATAATAATATTAAATTAAATTATTAACATAAATATAAATTAAGAAACATGTTCCAAGATTTGCATATATAATGAATAAGCATAATCCTTCATAACATAACAACATAAAATAACAAACATTTTAAATTGGTAATTCTAATATAATAATTATAGAGGATTTATTGATCAAATTTGGACAACCTAAAAATAAGCTATAAGATCTTTTCTTTGATTTTAAAAAAAATTATCATAAATCAATTTATCCTTTTCAATTAAATAATATTTAAAATAAAAATTAAAAAAGCGTTTGGACAATGAAAGCTACTTGTTGCATAGTGGTTTCTCCTTGGTGAAACCCTTAGTAAAAAATCTTGTCTACCTTTGTATGAAAGGAAAACAAATCTATAAAAAAGATATTCGAGCTTATAAATATATTCGGGTATAAAAAAGATATCTTTGTGGGGTGGTGTGGGGTTTGATGACTTCTGCTATTATTTCCCTTTCATTTGGGTGGTTGAAATTTTAAAAACATATTTATGTTAAACCTAATGACATTTTCACAAAAACATATTAGTGTGAGATAAATGTTTTGTAACACAACCTTTTTTTTTAAGAAAATCTAATTGCTTCTTTTGTTGCAGATGTTCTTTTAGATATTGAAGTAGGCAATTTTGCTTACTTTTATTATAGATGTCTGCACTAACCCACATAAATTATTTAGTAATTTATAATTTCATTAGTTTTTTAAATATTTTTTATCCATCCAATTAAAAAGAAATGTTTATTATGTGATATGAGTTTTTGAGTTTAACTGTGTAATTTCAACTTAATTTAAATTAATCTATATTTTATGAATAGTGATTTATATGAATCTATTTGATTCATATTTTCATAAATGATGATTCACAAAATTTCATCTTTTAATAAAAATTCGTGAGAAATGCTTTATTATGAAATTAGACAAGTAAATCCAAAAAAATACTTTGATACAAGATACAAGTCATAAAAAGGGACTTCAAAAATAGTTTCTTTCCCATTTTTTGTGTTTATGAAGGGCTGTAGAAAATGGAAGAGAGTTCAAATTGCAATGCCACCACCATATTTGTCAATAAGTTTGAACTAGTAACTTTTCCATTTTCTGGATAATATTTTTCCACCATTTTAGAGATGATTTGGGTGGAAGGAACATTGTTCTGTGCAAATTTATGAAGTGGGTCTTCTTCCAACGGCTGCTTACAAAACCCACATAGTTTTATAAGAAAAAATAATGCGCCTATCATCTGGAGGAGTTTATTTATACCCATTTTTCTTCTCGTCTTCTGTTCTTATGCCAATTCAGAGCCAACAAGAAAACTTGCCATGCTGGAAGCTTACAGTAAAAGCTTCCAGCATACAAGGATAGTAGGTATCTGATACAGTAAAAAGGTTAGAAATTAAATATGTACTGTCATAAGAAAAGACTCTTGATCTGAAGTATGTATGCTTTTAAGTAGAATAAAATGGCTATGTTTCAATCACAACTGTATCCAAAAAAATCTTTAAAAAAAATTCAATTATAACGAAAAAGATTCTTAAGAAGTTAAAACATCTCAGTTCCGTGTGTCCTTTTTGGTCCATATAATTGAAGGAACATTTATGCGTGGAAATCATGTCTGGTTTGTATGTCTTTTCATATGCATTAAATCATGTTTTGGTCTTCAAGAAAGCAAAAAGTTGCATACGAATATGCCACCAAATCAGAACTGTGGACAAAGAAAAAAGTTTTTGAAGGTTACATCAATCAACCATTACAATTCATTGGCAATAATTTTCATTTTGCATACGTGGAGTAGGCGAATTAACTTTTAGATGTAATTGTATAGTTTTTAGTTACTATATATTAATTTATTTATGAGTGGTTTTTAATTATTTTACTATATTTACAATTCTCTAATAAAGTCATATTTTGAAGAAGAAAAAAGGTGAATAAATATGAAACAAACAGGAAAAGATTTACTTGTAAATGAAAGAAGTAAAACTCCATGTTAAAGGTATTGTTGAAGCAAAGTCTATAGCTACTCAGTGGTAAACATCAAACATCTCTTGAAAGAAAACAGCCAAGCATAGTTTATCCTCATATAGAGAGAGTTATATGAGTCTAAGGAAGAAAAATAATTACCTTTGATTCCATAGCAAGAAAATCATCTTTAGTTTCAAGGTCTATTGAAAAAATCCCACAAATACGATGTACCTTCTAAATATAAAATTATTCTCGATTTTAAGGTCAATGGAAGAAATATGATGTACTTGAGGAATATGGTGATCTATTTCTATGTGAAAGTGGTGTGAGCAAACTTTAAATTATGCCAATAGAACCCTTAAACTTTAGCATCCTTAGAGTGATGATATGTATTGAGGTAGTGTTGAAGCCTCGAAGAAAGACGTTTTCAAGGATCTGACCATTTGGATTTAAGGCATACTCTAGAGATTTGACTATGATACCCTTAGTTATCTCCCTTTTAGATAGATCTAGTGCATCAATTGAAAAATAATGGAGAATGTTGGTCCATGTTGATATCTATAAGACCTAGTATAGTGGAATTCTTTGCATACTAGCTAGAGTAAATCTCCATTGTGATATCTACATAGAGGATTAGAATGATCGATATCTTTACTTAAGGAAATCAACTGAAAATTAGGCCATCTATTTAAGCATGTTTACCATAGTCACCACTTGAAAGATTGCAACAATAATGAGTGTGTTTGTACCAAATTCAATGAGAATGATGTCTTGAGTATTCAATATTTTTACCATGGAGATGCTTTCATAACATGGAGTAAATATTTTTTCATTGCAGCTTCGATCAACTTTCCTAAGGTAAGGCACTCAAGTTTCAACACTATATATATAAGTAAGTGTAACAAGTGAGTGAAAGAGGAAAATATTCATTCTGGATATCCTAAAACTGAAGTTGGAAGCATTGTTTCTCAAGAGTGGTAAGGGTGTCATACCATAATCTTAACTTATATACTCAACAACTAGTGAAACAAAACATAAGTGTTTTGTATAAAAAGGACCCTTAGATATATGTATGAAGACACCATATCAACCCTCTAACCTTTATATGTAAGGAAAACTTGTTTAAAATTATGTTTTTAAGTGTTTAAAACCATTCTTTTTGTGAGCTCAAGATTTACTCAAGGGCCATGTGTAGCACAAAATCGTGTTAAGATATATAGATGTCTCTAGAAACCTTCCTTTGAGTGGGACATAAAAATTAAGTCATTTAGAAATATAATAATAATGACACAAACTTTTTATAACAAACAAGCATCTCTATCCAAATAAAAATTTGCTACAACTTCCTGAAACTCATTTATAGATAAACTAAAAGTGCATAAAATAGTCAACAACCATGTTTAATCCCAATCTTGTTTTGTACCCCCTTTGTCCCATTACAAATTGTGTGAACTCTACCAAAAATAGACTTGTAGAGTGTCATAACAAGTGGCATCACAAATTTTGGGAGACCCAAAGCCATGACGCTATCAATGAGAATATAACAAGGAATAAGGTCAAAGGCTTTGTGAAAATATATAAAGAAATAATAAACTTTATGCTTGTTTTCTTTTTATTCCTTAATTATAGAGGTCAAGGTGAAAATATGACACACTCACCCTCTTCTAGTTGTTGCTTTCTCAGCATCACATATCCATCCTTTGCCAACTATTTCCAAGTAGGCTTCCACCTATCCTTCATTTAAATCTATCTAAATTTTTCATTTATTTCATCTCCATATGCATGTCAACTTGTATCAATCCTTGATCATTCACATTTTCCTTGTTTGGTAAAACATCCCAAGCTTAGACTCCTAAATAAGCACGTATTGAGCGCCATTGCAATAAAAAAATCTTGCTATTTTTTAATCCAAACTTGTTATTTTCCATAACTAAGTTATACTAGTTCTATGTGTTTACTTGTATTTATTGAGTTTAAGTGGATTCAACATTTAGTTTTTTCATTTACTTTAAGTTATTACTATTCAATTATGTTGTTACAATAGTTTTTACTATCATATTTTCTACTTTAGGTGGTACCACCAGATAGTGATAAGATAGGCCTAGCATCAAATAAGTACAAAAAGTAGAAGTTTCACTGCCATGCATGTATATGAGCATAAAGAGAGACTCGTTTTCCATTTCTTATTGATTGTTTTTTATATTTTGTTAGACCCATACTATGAGTACTCTATGTTGTGATACTTTTTTTGTAGTCATATACTATGGTAGGTGGTTATTGGTGGTTTTGGTAATAAATCCATGTGTGGTGTTGATATTTACTCTTACCAATTCTTGTCTTGATTATCTTATAATAGCTAAGGTTGCGACTCTTTCTTATAATACTAGTTTCATTTTCTTCTCCATCAAACAAGACTATTTTTATTATCACATGTGAAAGCTAAATGCTCAAAGGTAAGAGGAAATATGATGTAGGATCACCCCAATCATAATTTTTTAGAAGTTATAGTATCCATGCACACAAAGTTTTAAGTGTGTCAAGCCTAATATTGAGCCAGTGAAGAGTGATCAATGTAAAATAATGGTACATAGTTTTGAATCATGCACATGTGCACCATTTTTACCACATGCTTGAGTGTACTAAGGAAGAAAGGGAGTCAGCATGAAGTCATGATGTATGATTTTTTGACAAATTCACGTGTGCATAAATCTCAAATGTGTAGAATTAGCCTTTAAACTCTAACACACATATAGATAACAAAGATGCTATAAGACCAAATAGTCAGACCTAACGCCATGTCATTATAATAGTGCCACCAAACCACTAAAATTTTAATTTTTGCATGTTAGCACTTAAGTGGAAAATTCATAATTAATTGCTAACTAATCTAGAAGTTGGGATTTTAGTAGTTAAATTGCATTTGGATCTCCATACCACCGATCTATCATGTACACATCATCATATAATGCATTTAAACGATAGTTGAATGCAATGGTAGGAATTAGAACTTCAAGTACCTTCCAAAGGGGCATATAAATAGGAAATCTAAGCATCATTCTGAAGCAACTAAAGAGCAAAAAAGGAAGCTTTGTCAAAATAGAGAGAAGGGAGGGAAGGCCAGAGAGAAGAAATTGGCAAACCTTGAATAGAATGGAGATTTGACTGGTTGTAAGTCCAAGTTACCTATAGCAACCTCCTTATAATCAAAATATTAGCTTTGGTTTAAGCAAGACATTATGTAATCTATTTGATTAATTGAATAAATAAGTTTTCAAACTCTTGTTATTATGTGTAATTATTTGAGTCTATGATGATGGATTTATTAACTACATGGATTGACTTCAATCCATTAGGAACTTCATCCACACTACTACATGAGTTGGTATTTGAGCATGTTTTTAATTGTGTCAAGTGTATGGAGTAAATATCCTACATAGGATTATAAGGAAAAGACTTAATAAAAGATCACATAAAATTCAGAAGTGATGATGCCACTAAGGAGAGATTATATCAAAGGACCAGTAGTTATTGGCATAGTAGGTAGACTATATAATGTCTAAGGGTTTCACACCAAAGAATTTAGAGGTAGAAATGATATTGGAGAGATACATGAAGATGATGGAGAGAGGATCTTGAGAGCTATATTGCACATTGGTAAGGGCGTGAAGATATACTTGCCTTGTTTATCGGGAAGACTAAAACTAGAAGAACTAGTCAATGGGATCAATGACATGGAACATTCATTGCAATATGAGGAAATTTTACCCTCAACACATCAAGATGATGAAAACCAAGTTGATTCACTATAGTATAAGGAACTACAAAATGAATAACATAGAAGAGGAAAGGCCAAGATAACAAGATGGAATAGAATGGTTGTTAAAATGAAAGTAAAATTATTTTTTAGAGCCTATTATATGGAGTTATTAAATAAGTTTTAAAACCTCAAACAAAAAGAGATGTGAATGAAGGAGTACACTAAAGAGTTATATAAGGTCACCATCATATCTGGTCATAGTGAATTAGATAAGGAAAAGGTCACATGATACATTAACGAATTGCACTTATGGATCGAAGAAGAACTACGTTTGGCTCAGATCTAGACTATTGAAGAAGATTATTAGTTGGCACATAAGGTAGAGGATAAATTTTCATGAAGGTACCAAAGTGGTGTGTGAGACAAAGGAATATTCTCATGAGGAGGAGGAAGAAATGGTGAAAGAATTCAGTCAAGGAAAAGTGTAGAAGTCTCAATATGAAACAACACAAATGTTCAAGACCAAAGTGATAAGTGCAAGTTTGAAAAAGGAAGAATGCACATATGAGGTGGATTTTATCAATCTAGATGGAGAGGTATATTTGACATAGGAGGATGAGTATTCCTAGGAACATGTTATAGGTGTGAATAGTTAGGACATCAACCCTTTGAATGCATGTAGGTGCAAAATGAATGGAGTAGAAAAATAGACATAAGTACACATGTATCACATGGGGATATAGATTTTATAGGATCATTTGAGTGCTCAAATGAAGCTAAACATAGAGAAGCATTAATTTTTAAAATATTCTTGTTGAATTTTTCAAAAGAAGATAACGAATTGTTATAGAGGAAGAGTATATTTAGAACCATTTTTAAGTCAAGAGGCAAATGTTGTAAGGTGATAGATGATAGTGGTAGCACATATAATTTAGTCTCCACATTAATGGTTGATAAATTGGGATTGAATAATTTGGCACATTTGAATCCATATAAATTATTATGGCTACATAAGAGTCAACAATTTTTATTCAATGAGCAAATTTTGGTGAAGCTCCAGATAGGCACTTATCAAGATGAAGCGTGATGTGATGTAATGCTCATGGATGTGTGTCATGTAATTTTTAGAATACCTTGTAAGTTTGAACACAAGTTAGTATATGATGGGCATGGATACACATATTTATTCGAGAAGGATGAAATAAATTACACATCAAGCCCATTAAAGGATGAAGAAGAAAAAGGGTTCAATAGTGTTTGTGAGAGAGTTATAATGGTTTTAGGAAAATATTTCATAGGGGAAGAGTGAGAAAATTATTTTCATGATATTAAACCCAATGTGGCATGAGACACTAACAAAAAGGTCAAAGAGAATATGGAAGTGTTCAACATGAAATATTTTTTAGAGGAGTTCACTGATATTGTCTCGAGTGAGTGTTCAGAGAAGTTACCACTGATAAGAAGTATTAGCCATCACATGGACTTGATTCCAAGAGTGAACTTACCAAATAAATCCACACATTATATGACACCTATGAAGGATGAGTGATTCCAAATATAGGTACATGAGTTGTTAAAAAAAGCATTCATATGAGAAATCTTGAGCTCATATGTAGTACCTACAGTGTTGGTACCGAAGAAGGGTGGATAGTTGCATGCATATGGATTCACATGCCATAAAATAATTATGGTAAATTATAGATTCACACTTATAAACATGGATTATATGATGGATTGCTTGACTGGCATGAAATACTTCAGTAAGATTAAATTAAAGAGCATATATCACCATATCAAAACCTGTGAGGGGGATCAATTGAAAACAACATTTAAAACAAAGGAAGTGGTGTATGAATGGTTGGTTATTCCATTTGGGCTAACTAATACACTTACTAAATTTATGATGTTGATGAATGAAGTGTTGAATCCATTCCTTAAAATGTATGTTATTGTCTATCTAGATGGTATTTTGGTGTTTAATAAGACAAATGATGAACATCTAACACATCTAAGGAATGTGTTTTGAAATTTGTGTGAAGAGAAGTTGTTAGTTAATGTGAATAAATGTATATTTATGAAAGAGCATCTGGTGTACTTGTATTTTTTAATCTCTGAATAAGGGATATATATGGACACATAAAAATCATGTGAAATAGTGAATTGGCCATCGCCAAGAAACTCTTTTGAGACAAAGTTTTTATGGTTTAGTGAGATTCTATAGGAATTTCATAATAAATTTTAGTGGGGTTTGTGAAACAATCAAAAATACATTTTTCATAGATTACAAAGCATTCATTTGGATGGAACAAGTAAAGCATAACTTTTATCCACTAAAGAAGAGGGTGACATAACATCTAGTGTTAGCATTTCCAGACTTTAATAAATTCTTTCAATTTGATTACGTCACAAGTGGCACAATGATTGGTGTAATACCAAGTCATCAAGGAAAACTTATAACATATTTTAGTGAGAATTTAAATTATGCCAAGTGAAATTATTTGGTCTATGGCCAAGACTTATATGCCATAGTGCAAGCATTGAAGAAGTGGAGATATTATCTATTATTAAAAGATTTTATACTCTATACAGACCCCCAGGCACTAAAATTAATCAATAGCCAATGGAAATTAAACCAAAGTCATATGAAGTGGGTGGAGTACCTCAAAAGCTATGTGTTCATGTTAAATCATAGAAGTGGAAGGTCATATAGGGTTGAAAATGTGTTATGAAAGAGATTTCTAGTGTTAAATGAGATGGGAATTGAAGTAGTTTTATTTCATTCGATGAAGGAGTTGTACCCTTAGGATGAATATTTTGAAAAAGCATGGAGATTTTGTAAGGAATTGACAACTATGGATCAAATTCCATGGTTAGACTATATAATTTAGGATGGAATGCTTCTTAATGGAGTGCACTTATGCATACCCAGAGGATTGATGCACAAACATTTGATTAAGGAAAATAATAGTGGAGGAATAGTAAGACAATTTGGAGGAGACAAGATGGTCACATTGTTGGCTAAAAGTTACTATTGGAAAATTTTGGGTGTAGATGTATGCATATATGTCCAAAAATATCAGATATGTTAGTTGGCTAAAGGAATAAGCTAAAATATAGTATTGTAACAACCCTTGAGAGTGCTAAAGAAGCCATGGGAGGACATAACTATGTAATTTGTGCTCATCCCATAATGTAGAGGGGCATTACTTGTATGCTTTTTGTAGTAGATCATTTTTATAAAATGGTGTAGTTTGTTTCTTTCAATAAGACTAGCGATGCAACAACATTAGCCAATTTGTTCTTAATAGAGGTGGTGAGGCTTCATGGACTATCACGTAACATAGTATTGGATAGAGATATGAAGTTTGTAGGCCATTTTTAATGCACTTTATATAATATTTTGGGGACAAGGTTGGACTATAACTTCATGTACCATCTACATGTTAATGGGTAAATAGAGGTTGTTGTCCAAACCTTTATAAATTTGTTGATATTTATAGTAGGATAAAAATTGGCACAATGGGATATGATGTTGGTATAAGCTTAGTTTTCCCACAACAATTTTATGAATAAAAGTAAAGGGAAAACATCTTTCCAGGGTGTTTGTGTAGTAATTCCAAAAGGATTTGTTGAGTTGAAGAGAATATATGGAATGCATGGAAAGCTAATATGAGACAAGGATCATGTCAAATATATAATAAGGATGCATGAGGAAGTGAGGAAAAACCTTGATAAAATTACTCTAGGATGGCACACATATGAGAGGCACAAAAATAAATAATTTTAAGCAAGTGACTTGGTGTTAGTGCATTTATAAAAGGAAAGGTTTCCGTGAGGAACCTATAACAAGTTGAAGCTAAATAAAATATGACCCTATAAAGTGTTGTGCAAGTTTTATACAAGCACGCATGAGATTGAACTACTAAAAGGGATGGATATATCATTGATTTTTAATATCGTAGACTTTCATGATTTTCATGAGGCAAAAAGAGACTAAGATGAAGAGATGCAATTTCAGGACTGGAGGGCACAATTACTTGAGAAGAAGAAGGAAGAGATAGAGTTGATATTGGAATCCAAGGTTGTAAAAAGGATGCACAGAAAAGAATATAATAAATATTTGGTAAAATGGATGAATCAAAAAATTGAAAATGCATCATGGTTAGATCTTGAATAGATCATTCGATATGGTTATGATCTCATAAATATCATTTTGTGAACCATATCTCACATTTCAATTACCCAATATGTCTGAAGTGGGAGCATAACAAACTCAAAACATTTGTGTATCATTTTATGTAAGCTCTATTATCCACACACATAAATGGTCAAGTATTCCAAGTGAAATCTTATTACTGAGATTGAACTAGAAGAGTGATCAATGCATAATAATGGCTCACAAGTTTGGAGTTTTGAATTAAATCTCACACATAATTCAAAGTGTAAGTGCATGTACACCATTTTGGGCAAATGGTTGAACACACTAAGGGATAAAAGGGAGTCAAAATGACGTTTTGGCATGTAAGTTTTTAATAAAGTTACATGTAGAATAAGACTTTAAATTGTATCATGCAGGTAGGCAAAAAATATGATATAATACCAAACAGCCAAACCTAATGTCACGTCATTCTAATAGTGCCACTTAACTACTAGAATTTTAATTTTATGCCTTATCACTTAATTAATAAATCCAAAATTAACTTATCTTTTATCTATTAGTTGGTATTTGAGTGCCTAAATTACATTGGGATATACATGCCATCAATCTAGTCCTATACACATTAACAAATAACACATTAAATGGAACATCAGTTGGTCATTAATTGGCATGGTAGGAAACATACCTTCGAGTACCTTCCAAAAGGGCTTATAGATAGGAGATATGAGCACCATTCTAAATAAACTAAGGAAAAAAGAAGGAATCTCTATCGAAAAGGAAATAAGGAAGGCAAGACTAGAGAGAGAAGACAGGTACATGCCTTGCATAGAGTGGAGAGTTGAGTGGTTGTGAGCCTAAGTTACCTAGAGAAACTTACTTGCAATAAAAATATTAGCTTTGTTTTGAGAAAAACCTTATGTAATATGTTTGATTAGTTAAAGAAAGATGTTTCAAACTCTTTTTCCTATGTGAATTTTTTTAATGTGTGGGGAGGGATATTTTAGTTTCATGGATTGACTTTTCTTCATTTAGAACTTCATTCCTAATACTACACCAAAATATATTTTTGTGTAACATAGACACAATTAAGATTTGACGGATATATAAGGGCATGAATCCCAAGGATGTTCATATAAATAAAGTGTATGTTTTTTTGGGTTGCATGAAATGTATAAAAGTGTACCCTATGCTAGGTGCCAAAAGTTATTGGATAAATATTTTATAAAGGGTAAAAAATGAATAAATTTTGGTCAACAATGTAAAGGACAAAAATTCCTTATTTATTATCAAGGGAGGATCCATTTCTTGAAAGCTGAGAAATATATAAAATAAAGTACTTACAATATTTACAAATGAATTTTTATTTGGGTTTTTATGTGTAAACATAAATAAATGTGAAGAAGAGAAGATAGGTGAGAAAGATAAAGATAAAAAGAGATAAGGATAACAAACGAAGAAACATGTTGTAATTGAATAAATATATATTCCAACTACTCTAACATGTTGAAAATAACTAAAACAATGATATTTGAACTATACACATTTGGGTAATTGTAGGGAATTGGGAGGCCAAAAAGTGGAATTTTTTGTCCAAGACGTGAAATAAGTGTAAAAGCATACATAATTTTAAAATAATGTGTAATTTTATTTTAAATAGGCTTGATAATACAAATCATATAATACATATGCGTAATTATGGATATATTTAAAAAATAAAATTAAACATTTCATTTCATTGTTAGAAGATTTCATTACATACAAATGCTACCAACTTCATCAAATATGTGCTCATGTTCTACCATTCTACCCTAACAAACTTAATTAAATCCTCTTGAAAATATTGTTCAATGAGATGATAAATAATGTTACACAAGAGCAAAGGTAATTAAACTAATTTTATACCAATTAACAACAAATTTAGTAAAAAAAATTATTTTCATTGGATTTTTATTAAAACCATTTTTTCAATTTGTATAGATTATCAATTCCATTTACATGCAAAATAAAAAGTTGGAATGGAAGATAAAGAACAAAATACACAAAACCCTCCTAACTCTCCTACAATTTCACAAGACCCCCTTGGTAGTCAAGTGGATTTATCCACAAATATAATATAAAATAAAATACATGTTGAGGATATAATTGAGGCAATGAAGGACCCATGTTCAACCAACACCCACCATACATCTTTGTCAAATATATAAATTCATTACTAAGTGAATTTGACTCGATAATCAATCAAATTGATAGATATGTAAGCTTATAAAGGGAGAGATGTAGGTCCTATTATGCTAACAATTTGTTAGTGGCTAGTGTGAGAAAAAAAATAACAAAAGGCATGATTTATGAAATATTCATTAATCCAAGATCCAATGCACCACGTCTATTATCAACAATTTTTTCCATTCCACTGATGCCATAATGATTTCATAAGAGACAAATTTTGAATTAATGGTGGATGGTATATTTGATTTGAAACAACAATGAAGCTCTTTTATATTTTTTTAAAAAACTCTATTAAAAATTTATCCTCATTGAAATTCTTAATTATTTTATGTACTTAGAGTTTCAAGGACAAAGAAAAGGCTATACACATGATAGACTAGGTGCACGTTGTGGACCCTATCAGCTTATAAGAGTCCATATCTAAAATCTATGTTAGCCTAAGATAATCCCATTTGTAGTAAAGAAGGATTTAGAGATTGAATATTTTCATGTGCTTAAGAAATTTTTTGACACCAGCATCTTGCATATGAGTCATTTTTATCACATTGATGTTGAAAAGGGTGGACATGGGGATGCTCTGGCTATCATTGATACCCGACCACATCACATGAATTACTTACAATATTTACACATGAATTTTCATTGGGGTTTTTACATGTGAACATAAATGAATGTGAAGAGAAGAAGATGGGTGAGAAAGAGATAAAAACAAAGAAGGATAAAAAAATAAAAAAACATGTTGTAATTGAATAAATATAGATTCTAACTACTCTAACATGTTGAAAATAACTAAAACAATCATATTTGAACTATAAATATTTGGGTAAGTGCAGGAAATTGGGGGGGTAAAAAGTGGAATTTTTTGTCCAAGACATGAAATAAGTATAAACACATACATAATTTTAAAATAATGTGTAACATTATTTTAAATGGACTTGATAATATAAATCCTATAATGCATATGTGTAATTATTGATATATTAAAAAATAAATTGAAATTGTTCATTTCATTGTTAGAAGTTTTCATTCCATACAAACATGACCAACTTCATCAAATGTGTGCTCACATTCTACCATTCTACCCTAACAAGCTTATTTAAATCTTGTTGAAGATATTGTTCAATGAGATGATAAATAATATTGCACAAGAGGAGAGGTAATTAAACTAATTTTATACCAATTAATAACAAATTTTATAAAAAAATATTTTTTTTTTCATTGGATTTTTGTTAAAACCATTTTTTTGAGTTTATATACATTATCAAACCCATTTACGTGTAAAATAAAAAGTTAGAATGGAAGTTAAAGAACAAAATCCAAAAAACCCTCATAATTCTCCTATAATTTCACAAGAACCCCCAAGTAGTTAGGTGGATTTAGCCACAAATATAATAGAAAATAAAATACATGTTAAGGAGATAATTGAGACAATGAAGGACCCATGTTCAACCAACAACCACCATACTTCTTTGTCAAATACATAGATTCATTACTAGGTGAATTTGACTCAATAACTGTTCAAATTGATAGATATGTAAGCTTAGAGAGGGAGAGAAGTAGGTCCTAGTATGCTAACAATTTGTTAGTGGCTAGTGTGAGAAAAAATAACAAAATAAAGGATTTATGAAATATTCATTGATCCAAAAGCCAATGCACCACCTCTATTAATAAAATTTTTGTTCCATTCCAGTGATGCCACCATGATTTGATACGAGACAAATTTTGAATTAATGGTGGTTTTTAGATTTGATTACCCACCTTGTAACAACAATGAAGTTCCTTTGTATTTGTTGACAAAACTCTATTACAAGTTTATCGTCATTGAAATTCCTAATTATTTTATTTACTCAGAGTTTCAAGGACAAGGAAAAATCTCTACACATGATAGACTAGGTGCATGTTGTGGACCTTATCAGCTTATAAGAGTCCCTATCTAAAAGCCATGTTAGCCTAAGACAATCCCATTTGCAACAAAGGAGGATTTAGAGATTGAATATTTTCATGTGCTTAAGACACAAACACCATCATCCTGCATATGAGTCATTTTTCTAACATTGATGATGAAAAGGGTGAACATGGGGATGCTCTAGTTAGCATTGATTCCTGACCACAGTATTAAATATTATATGGTGTTATATGCACTGGACCTTCAGACAAGGATGAGGATGTGATGTATCCCAATCATGGTGGTGCTTATAGGGGTCTAGATGGCATGGTTCTAATTGAGTATTTTTTTATCCATACATTTGGTTTGGACATATCAACTTCATCTTTGTAGGTATCTTATATATTTGATATGTTGTAAAAAAAAGAATAAAAATTAATAATGTTTGACATCTAAATTTTATATATTTTTATATTTAAAAGTTAGTAATTAATTTACATATAAAATTTAGTAATACATATGTAATTTTTTGTGTTCCATCAGGGGATGATCCCATCCATTTCACAACTAGAATGTGGACCATCCAATAATGCATATATTATTTTTACCCAACCAATGTATAAATATACAGAATTATTTTTTTTAATAATAATATGGTTCATGTGCATTTATTTACTTATGTACGTGTGTGTATGTTTATATAATATATGTATGTTTGTTTACATAATATATTATATAAAAAATAAGGATCTCTTATTTTTCCTCAATATTTGTTATGGAGTAAATCAATTGAAGACTATTAATTACTTTTCATAATATGGTGTTTGATCTTTATTTATAGCCAAATATTATTAATTAAAATTTAGATGGTATTAAATTAAGGTATTGTGTGTGTGTGTGTGTGTGTGTGTGTGTGTATTATATAAATGCATTTACATATATATTTAGATATTTAGAGGATTGAGATAAGATTGTAATTAAATTATTTGTAAAATTTATTAGTTAAAAAACAAGGATTTTTTATTTTCCCTCAATATTTATTTTGGAGTAAATCAATTGAAGACTATTAATTACTTTTCATAATATTGTATTTAATCATTAATTAAACATTAATATTATTGATTAAAGTTTAGATGATATTAAATTAAAGTACTCTATAAATATATATATATATATATAATTTGTATAAAATATTATATAAACTCGTTTACATATACATTTAAATATTTAAAAGATTGAAATAAAATTGTAATTAAATTATTTGTAAAATTTGTTGAAATTTTATATTTACACTTAATAATTAATACTAATATGGATAATTGGGTATACATAAATTTAGATATCATATAAACTCATCTACTAATATATTATATAAACTTATATGTAATAATAATAAACCTTTAAATTGTATCACGTAGATAGGTAACAAAACTGTTATAATACCAAACCATCAAACCTAATGTCATGTCATTCTAATAGTGCCACCTAACTACTATAATTTCAAGTGTTATGCTTTATCACTTAATGAAGAAATCTAAAATTAGCTAATAGTTGATCTGGTAGTTGGTATTCAAGCAGCTAAATTGCATCGGGATCTCCATACCACCAATATATTCCTATACACATTAACAAACAACACATTAAATGAAACATCAGTTCATAGTTAATTGGCATGGTAGGAAACATACCTTCGAGTACCTTCCAAAAGGGCCTATAAATAAGAGATCTAAGCACCATTCTGAAGAAACTAAGGAAAAAAGAAGGAATCCATATCAAAATAGAAAGAAGGCAAGGCTAGAGAGAGAAGAAAGGGTCATGCCTTGCTTAGAGTGGAGAGTTGAGTGGTTATGAGCCTAAATTACCTAGAGAAACCTACTTGTAATCAAAATATTAGCTCTGTTGTGTCAAAGATCTTATGTAATCTATTTGATTAGTTAAAGAAATAAGTTTCAAATTTTTTGTCCTATGTGAAATTTTTTGAATGTGTAAGGAGGGATTTATTAATTTCATGGATTGACTTCCCTTCATTTGGAACTTCATTCCTAATACTTCACCAAAATGTCCTCTTGTGTACACAGACCCAATTAAGATTTAATTGTTATATAGGGGCATGAATCCCAAGGATGGTCATATACACAAAGAGTATGTTTCATGGATTGTATGAAATGCATAAAAGTGTATGCTATGGTGGGTGCCAAAATTTGTTGGATAAATATTTTATAAAGGATAAAAAATGAATAAATTTGGTCAATAATGTAAGGGACAAAAATTTCCTCCTCTATTATCAGGGGAGGATCCCTTTATTGAAAACTAAGAAATATAGAAAATAAATTACTTACAAACTTCACACAATAATTTTCATTGGGGTGTTTACGTGTGAACACAAATGAATGTGAAGAGAAGAAGATGGGTAAGAAAGATAGAGAAAAAAAGAGAGAAGGATAAAAAATGAAGAAACATGTTGTAATTGAATAAATATAGATTCCAACTACTCTAATATGTTTTTGATAATGTAAGGGGGCAGACCAGGGGCCGAACCCTTATAGAGCAGAGAAAATAAGAAGGCAATCAAACAAAATATGCCTTCTAAAAAGAGACGGCACGATCAGAGTACCACAGACACAATAAACTAAATAAAACAATAAATAAAAAGATGAGAGTCAGGGAGATCTCTCCTTATATAACCATTGATTTGAGAAGGTCATTCAGTTTCTCAGTATTCTCTACATTGACAGTAGGCGCAGTATTACCCAATTTCTTCAGCATAGACATCTTTAGGAGAATTGAATTTCGGAGCCTAGTGCAAAGAATTAGAACTATAACCATTGATTTTAGCTACTCTAATATGTTTAAAATAATTTTAAAAATGATATTTGAACTATAAACATTTAGGTAAGTGCAAATAATTAGAGGGTCTAAAAGTGGAATATTTTTTCCAAGATGTGAAATAAGTATAAACACATATATAATTTTAAAATAATGTGTAATGTTATTTTAAATGGACTTCATAATATAAATCCTATAATGCATACGCATAATTATTGATATATTAAAAAATAAATTGAAATATTTCATTTCATTGTTATAAGTTTTCATTCCCTACAAATGTGACCAACGTCATCAAATATGTGCTCACATTCTACTATTCTACCCTAACAAACTTAATTAAATCCTCATGAAAATATTATTCAATGAGATGATAAATAATGTCGCACAAGAGGAGAGATAATTAAACTAATTTTATACCAATAAACACCAAACTTCATAAAAATTTTATTTTCATTGGATTTTTGTTAAAACCATTTTTTCAATTTGTATAGATTATCAAACCCATTTACATGCAAAATAAAAAGTTGGAATTGAAGATAAAGAACAAAATTGACAAAGCCCTCCTAACTCTCCTATAATTTCATAATACCTCTGAGGTAGTCAGGTGTATTTATCTACAAATATAATAGAAAATAAAATACATGTTGAGGAGATAATTTAGATAATTGAGACAATGAAGCACCCATGTTCAACCAACACCCACCATACTTCTTTGTCAAATACATAGATTCATTACTAGGTGAACTTGACTTAATAACTAGTCAAATTGATAGATATGTAAACTTATAGAGGAAGAGAAGTAGGTCCTAATATATAACAATATTTTGATATATAAACTAATTGAATAATTATATTTACCTATCAGTAAATATCAATCTATAAATACTAATTTACTATTTACCTTTTCAGTAAATACCAATTTCACCTAATGTGAAAACTAGATATTTGAACTACAAACATTTGGGTAAGTGCAAAGAATTGGAAGGTTTAAAAGTGGAATTTTTTATCCAAGACATGAAATAATTATAAATGCATACATAATTTTAAAATAATGTGTAACGTTATTTTTAATGGACTTGATAATATAAATCATATAATGCATATGCGTAATTATTGATATATTAAAAAATAAATTGAAATATTTCATTTCATTGTTAGAAGTTTTCATTCCATACAAACGTGACCAACTTCATCAAATATGTGCTCACGCTCTAGAATTTTACCCTAACAAACTTAATTAAATCCTCATGAAAATATTGTTCAATAAGATAATAAATAGTGTCTCACAACAGGAAAGGTAATTAAGCTAATTTTATACCAATTAACACCAAGCTTAATAAAAAAAAATTATTTTCATTGGATTTTTGTTAAAACCATTTTTTTCAGTTTGTATAGATTATCAAACCCATTTACATGCAAAATAAATAGTTGGAATGGAAGATAAAGAACAAAATCCACAAACCCCTCCTAACTCTCCTACAATTTCACAAGACCTCCCAGGTAGTCAGGTGGATTTAGCTATAAATATAATAGAAAATAAAATACACGTTGAGGAGATAATTGAGATAATGAAGGACCCATGTTCAACCAACACCCACCATACTTCTTTGTCAAATACATAGATTCATTTCTAGATGAAGTTGACTCAATAACTGGTCAACTTGATAGATATGTAAGCTTATAGAGGGAGAGAAGTAGGTCCCAATATGTTAATAATTTGTTAATGGCTAGTGTGAGAAAAAAATAACAAAAGACAAGATTTATGCAATATTCATTGATCTAAGAGCCAATGCACCATCTCTATTAATAATAATTTTTTTTCCATTCCACTCATGCCACCATGATTTGATAAGAGATAACTTTTGGACTAATGGTGGTTCGTAGATTTGATTACCCACCTTGTAACAACAATGAAGTTCCTTTGTATTTTTTGAAAAAACTCTATTACAAGTTTATCCTCATTTAAATTCCTAATTATTTTATTTACTCAGAGTTCTAAGGATAAAGAAAAGGCTCTACACATGATAGACTAGGTGCACAGTGTGGACCTTATCAGCTTATAAGAGCCCCTATCTAAAAGCCATGTCAACCTAATACAATCCCATTTGTAGTAAAGAAGGATTTAAAGATTGAAGATTTTCATGTGCTTAAGACACTTACAAACACCATCATCCTGTATATGAGTCATTTTTCTCACATTGATGCTAAAAAGGGTGGACATGGAGATGTTCTAGCTAGCATTAATTCCTGACCACATCATTGAATATTATATGGTGTTGTATTCACAAGACCTTTAGACAAGGATGAGGATGTGATGTATCCCAATTATAGTGGTGTTTATAGGGGTCTAGATGGCATGGTTCTAATTGAGGATTTTTTGATCCATACATTTGGTTTGGACATGTCAACTTCATCTTTGCATGTATTTTATATGTTAGACATGTTGCAAAAAAATAAGAATAAAAATTAATAATGTTTAACATGTAAATTATATATATATATATATATATATATATATATATATATATATATATATATATATATATATATATATATATATATTTAAAGGTAGTAATTAATTTACATAGAAAATTCAATAATACATATGTAAGTTTTTATGTTACATTAGGAGATGATCCCATCCATTTCACAACTAGAATGTGGACCATTCAATAATGCATATATTATTTTTATTCAACCAATGTATAAATATATGGAGGTATTTTTTAATAATAATATGATTCATGTACATGTATTTACTTATGTACATGTGTGTATGTTTATATAATATATGTATGTGTTTATATAATATATTTGTATAATATATTATATAAAAAATAAGGATCTCTTATTTTTCCTCAATACTTGCTATGGAGTAAGTCAATTGAAAACTATTAATTACTTTTCATAATATGGTATTTGATCTTTAGTTAAAGCCCAATATTATTAGTTAAAGTTTAGACGGTATTAAATTAAGGTATTCTATATATATAGGATTAAGATAAAATTGTAATTAAATTATTTGTAAAATTTATTAGTTAAAAAACAAGGATTTATTTATTTTCCCTCAATATTTATTGTGGAGTAAATCAATTGAAGATTATTAATTGATTTTCATAATATTGTATTTAATCATTAATTAAACCTTAATATTATTGATTAAAGTTTATATGGTATTAAATTAAATTACTCTATAAAAATATTGATCATCTGTGTGTGTGTGTGTGTGTGTGTGTGTGTGTGTGTGTGTGTGTGTGTGTGTGTGTTTGACATGACAGACTTGGGTTTGTTGCACTACTTCTTTGGCATCGAGATCTCATAGTCAGATTTAGGGATTTCTCTTACACAGTGTAAGTATGCTCTTGACTTATTGGCTCAATTTCACATGGTTGATTGCAAGCCATATCTGACTCCCTTTCTATCAGGAGTCAAGCTTGAGGCTAATTGTTCTTCACCATTAGTTGATGCCACTTGATATCGACAACTTGTTGGTAGTCTCATCTACTTGACTCACACTAGGCCCGACATTTCATATATAGTGGGACTTGTCTCTAGATTCATGTAGAACCCCATGAGCTGCATTGGAAAGCAGCTAAGAGGATCTTGCATTACATATAGGGTTCACATAGATACAAGATTCATTACAGATTTGGCATAGAGGTTGACTTGGTTGGCTATACAGATTCAGATTGGGATGGTGATTCACAAACTCACAAGTCCACTTCTGGTTATAGTTTCTCTCTAGGTTTTGGTCCTATCAGTTGGTCTAGCAAGAAGCAGAATGCTATTGCTATATCATCCACAAAGGTAGAGTACAAGGGAGCTGTTAATGTAGCTATTAAGGCTATTTGGCTTCAGGGGATTCTTTCTGAGTTTGGAATTCCTATCAGGTAGCCCACCATCATTTATTGTGACAACCAGAGTACCATTTAGATTTTCAAGAATCCAATTTGGCACTAGCAGACCAAGAACATAGAGATTCACATGCATTTCATTTGAGAGCTTATTCATAGTCAATTCATTGACTTGATATTTTGCCAGTCTTTAGAGCAGGTTGTAGACATCTTCACCAAACCTTTCACTGAGAGTAATTTCATTCATCTATGAGCTCTTCTTGGGATGTGGTCCACATCTGTAGCAACATCATATTCAGGGGGGTCCTTCTAGCCTCTTCTTTCTTTTGTCTCTCTTTTTGGGGGGGGGAGTTTTTTTCCTACGGGTTTTCTCCTTTTCTCTATCTTATGGGAGATTGCATTTGTACATGGGTACCTCATCAGGCCTAGTTGTCGGGACCCATTTTCTATTTCCACACTGCCCACCTAAGCTACGCTTATGGGGGGTATTATTGTAGGTTTTTATTTTTCCCTATTTATTAATTAGAGAAATTGTATTTCTTGTGCATACATGGAGTTTTCCTACATTTTTGGGATAGGCTAGCTTATGTGGAGGTGTGTGTCATAGATGTGTCATAGGTGTCATAAAAATGTCATAAGTAACTCCCTTGATGGGAGTTACTTCTCTATTCTTAACACCTTGTCACCACCTTTCATGGAGGAGTTACATTCTATTCTTGGGGTGCCTTGTCCACCTTTTGTGGAGGAGTTACTTTCGTACTCTCCTATATGTATTCCTCACTTTGGCCATCTCATGCTAATCAGATTTTGGTTTTCTCCATTTTGTCTTGTGCAATTTCTCTTATTGTGTTAATTTCAAATTGCTTTAGCATCTTGTGGTGTGCGCTTGCTTCAACTAGTGTGATCACATCTCCATTGCACTCGTATTATCCAGATTCTAGAAACAACTCCAATAAGATTAGCATCTTCCTTCTTCTCCTCCATTTAAACTGAAGCATGGAATTGTTTCACAACTTTATGAGAATTGATAACACATTTTTCTAAGGGAGTTTCTTGACATACCTCAACAAACAAACCATCTTAGGTATCCATACCCATGTTTTACCTTTATCATTTAGTCTAGAAGATTCATTTCTCTTATCATGACTTGAGAACTTACTTGACCAAAATTTAGCAATATGACTAGTCTTATGACAACTGTAGCAAATAGTACTACTAAACATACCTTTGCTCTTATTGTTCCTTCTTCTATGTTCCCATGACAACCTATTCCTTGAGGCCATTCTAAAATCCTTTTATCTATGACCAAACCTATAAAACACAAATCAATTACCATAAAATGAACTTCAATACCTTATATCATTTGGTTGTCTAATATATCTTTTGAACTTCTTGTCTTCATTAAAATGATCTACCTTCTTTTCATCCTTCTTGGCTACAACTATCTCTTTGCCTTTCTCAACCTTGCTCATATTGTCTATGAGTAGCCCATGCACAAAATTCAAGGAACTTGGATAAGTCTTAAACTAATCACACCCAAATTCATTTGATTTCAATCTTGTATTTTCATCCTTGATGAACTTCTCACTATCTTTCTCATTCTTGCTCACCTTGACTAAGAGTTGATCCAACTCTATCTTGTACTTCTTATCTTTTTATTATCTTGATTTTAGGTATGCATTTTTGGCATATAATTAATCCTTAATATCCTTTATATCCTTCTCATCTTCTTTTTCCATTATGACAATGTCAATCTTCAAGGTACAAACTTAATCCTCAAGAACCTTGACCATAGATCTCAACTCTTTATTATCTTTCCTTAGTTGCTTAGCTATCTTGTGATTCTAGGATCACTTAAATTTTATCAATCCTCCTCCAAAGGACCTAATTTGATGCCAATTATTGGAATCACAACTAATGAGAGTGGGGGTGAATCAGTGTGTAAACATTTCATTTAATTCCATTCATCATTCTTAAACTAGCATAGAGATATAATAATGTATAGAAACACAATCACATAAGCATGATTCAAGTTATCAACACATGAACACCACATCTATGTGGGAAAAACTTAGGGGTAATAAAACCCATTGTCACACCACTTTGAATAATATCTTATAAGAAATGAAACAAAATTTAGTGAGTCACCAACCCTACAAGGAACACTGACTCCTCATTGGTTAGACACTAACCCAAATAGTCCTTTACCAAGCTCCAAATTGTAAGGAGACTATAACCCTATAATTAAATTATAAAAAACCCATACAATTCAAGGACACTTATTCAAGCTCCAACCTATAAATCATATCCAACTCCCTTCTTGACTAAGTACCAACCGAACCAAGATAAGTTTTATCTCCTCAAGATACCTTATTTCTCTCTCAACTGGTGGTGACTTCTTCTTTAGATATCTATCTACATTCCACTCTCTATCATACACATATAACACTCTTATGATGTATATTTTATGGTCTCTCAATCATCAATCCACTCATTCATCTCTCCTTATCCTTCCACCCCTCTCAAACAACCTTCTAGGCTCATTCAATCAACATGCCTCTTCTAGGTTCATTAGGTCAATCGACCTTGTAATCTACATGCATAAGATTTTTTCATATACTCATCATGATTTCTTTCCTCTTTTTATGGTCCTTAATGACCTGATTCTACTCCTCCAATATCTCTTTTCTTCGCTTATATCTGCAATCTTCTAACTAGCACAAATAGGCCAATGAGGCCTTGTTTTTATACTCTACCCTTGTTCTTTCCCATATTGGTTGGCCAAAAAATTTAACCTAATTGGATAAAAATAAAAATATGTCCATACACATGTTTCAAATAATAAAAAATAATTACACAAGTTGGTCATACCCCTTAAGTTCCAAAATGTCCATTAGGCCTAAAGGATACCTAATGTAATTAGGTTTATCTTAAGCACATTTATCCTCAACCAACACTTGAAAAAGCTCAAAAAAATCTTAAATATACCCATGATTTCATTCATTTAGTTCTACACCACATGTACATCCAATTCACCACTTGAACCATGCCAATAAGCTAACTCACCACTAGCCCTTCATACATACAGAAAGTCTATTTTACACAATTGAAGTAAAAAACCAATTTTCCCACATAAGCACATCAATAAATAATATGTATAGAGAATTCATGACCTCATGGTCATTATAATATCCATTGGACTTCATCAAATAGTCCAAAAGGCCTCAAACGCATTCTTGCAATATGACCACTCAAAATGGTCAAATACTATCAAAATACAATCAACATCATTTGATCACTAATATTTGCATATACACTTGTAATGAATACAAATATATTCACACTAACCTTTTAGACTTCTATAACATACTCATATTCAATGGGTTATTCAACTTTAATAAAAACACAATACACAGAGACAATAAAGATTTTTGACATACCTTTTCATCTGAAGAATCTTCTTTGTAGTTTAGAACCTCATCACTAGGTACATACAACTAATGTTCTTTGCATGAAACATACTCAAAAACAATAGGATGTTCACTTGGATCCATATTCACTTTTGAACTAACCTCAACTAGGACCTTGTTCCTCTCCTTTAGCTTGGTCTCTTTATCCACAACATGAGCAAACAATGAGAGCCCTTGATAATCTTTAACTTCTATAGCATTATCCACCATAGCAAATAGATTACTTGGACTAGCAGACCCATCATGACTAAAACTTACCACCTTGTGTTTCCATGAGTTAACTTGCCTTCTTCCTTATACTCTAGGATCTTGATTGAATTCATTTTAATTTGATGACCTTTACTTGCATAACCTATTAATGTGATCAATCTTCTCATAGTTGTAGCAAACCATTATTTTTAAAGTGAACTCAACTTGCCCTACCTGATATAGAAAAAATATTGTAATGTGTCCTATGTCATAACAACTAAAACAAGAATAATATATAAAAAAAAAGATAGAGCAAAGGAGCGGAGGAGCGGAGGAGTGAAGCATGTGGACAATATTTGAAACTAGTTTTTTCCTACCTAGTTGGGCCCCTTGAGTGTGACAAGTGGGACCACGGATCCAATGGAGGTCATTGCAGGTAGCAATACCTCTGGGGATTTGTCCAAGAATCTATTAGGGGATAGTCCATCTAATGGATGGAAGAAGGCACTCATAGGTGAAAAGACCTATCCATCAAAAGGCATGTCGAGCCTCCCTGTTCTCTCGGAGGGTAAGGCGTTGAGTATCCCAGATGATCTAGTGGAGGAAATAGTGGTATACATGGACCTTACGCTAGTTGGTAAGTTTTTTTCTTTTCGTCCTAATATCAAAATGCTTAAAAGATGGATTCTATCTAGGTGGAAAGTCAAAGGTAGTGTTTCAATCACAGCCATGGCTAGAGGTCTATTGCTTTTTAGATTTACGAACAGGGAGGACATGATCGCTACCCTTGCTAGAGGTCCCTGGCTATTTGGACCACATTCTCTAGCCTTATGTTCATGGAAACCAGGATTTGATTCTAACTCAGACCTTAATAAGATAGCACCTACTTGGGTAAGATTACCAGGATTCCCTTTGGAATTTTGGGATGAAAAAATCTTCACAGCCATTGGCTATTCTATTGGTCAATATGTCACCTCAGATCATATAACCAGAACTAAGTCTAGATGTGTGTTTTCTAGACTCTGTGTTAATGTCGAAATAAATAAGACTCTCCCTATGTCAATTGAGCTTAACTCTAAATATGGAACCTGGACTCGGCCAATTACTTATGAGAATGCTACCACTTTCTGTCAAATATGTAAGAGGAAGGGACATCTAATGACACAATGCAAAGTGAAGGAAAGGGGGATGAAATAGGATTCCTAGAATGTAGAGGAGGAGCAAGTGAACATCAAGTAGGAAATAGAGAATAATGTGGAAATTCCTGACAATACAAGAAAAGGAGAGGAGGGGAAGGGAAAGGAGGCTACCCCTAGCAGTGAAGGTGAAGTTGTCCTAAAGAAAATTATAGGATTAGATGATAGTCAGAAGGCTACAAAAGAAGGAGAGGAGGAGAAGAGAAAGGAGGATATCATCAATAGTGAGGGAAAAGAGGTCCCAAAGGAGAATATAGTATCTGACAACAGTCACAAGGCCACATTTAACATAGTCTACACTTTAGAAAAATAGATTAATATGTTTAAGGAAGGGGCAAGAGGGGACCTTTTGCCAAAGGAAGTCAATGAAGATGACACAATTTCAAGGATTGGACAAGAAGAAGTAACACCTTAAAGTCACACTCAACGAGTACCAAATCCACAGTCAAATATAGTCTTTTTTTGTGATCTGGAAGATGGAGGCTAGGTAGGAAACTACTTGGCAACAGAGGCAGTAGGACAAGATGGCAATAATGAACAGGAGGAATGGGTTACCCCAAATAAAAAGATCCAAAAAGGTAAAAAATATGCAGATGTTGGTACTGAGTCCAAACAAGGGAGGCCAACCCTAACGAAAATAAGACAAAGAGAGATTGCTAGGGAGATTGCCAGTGGAAAATGGAAAACATTGGAGTCACAAGCCTCCAAACTCTCTAAATGAGAATATTATCATGGAATTTGAGGGGCTTTAATAGTCCCTTAAAGCAGTTTGAGGTTAAAAACTGCATTTTAGATAATAAACTAGATATTATATTACTCCAAGAAATCAAGATGAAAGAGGAGAATTTTGCAAAAATTGCTAACTATATATGGCCTAAGGCGGCTTTTTGTATTAGTTCTACTGAAGGGGCTTCAGGAGAGATTATCACTATGTGGAATAGTGCTAAAATCCAAGGATCTCTTATGGCCCATCATAAGCACTTTTTGATTACCAATTTTTCCATGAATTCCTTGAACTGGACGTTGGTAAATGTTTATGCACCAAATAACAGAGCTTTGAGACAGGAATTATGGATAGATTTGAGTAGATACAGGAATAATCCTCAGAATTCTAAATGGAGGTTAGCCAGATATTTTAACACACCTTTATACCCTTCTAAAAAATAGGGTGGAATTATTGATTACTCGGACAACATGTTCAACTTTGCTAAATTCATCAATGATTGGGGATTATTGGACATAGAGCTGCAGAACCAAAATTTTACTTAGACCAATTGAAGAAGAGGAGATCAAATGATTCAAGTTAAATTAGATAGATTTTTGATATAAAGCAACTAGAATGATTATCAGAATATGCAGGCATAGGCTCTCCCCAGAACCATTTCTGACCACTGCCCGATTATCCTTAATTGGAGAGATCAGGGATATCACAGACCTCCTCCATTCCATTTTGAATCTATGTGGATTAAACACAAAGGTTTTAGACAAATGGTGGCTCAATGGTGGAATATTCCCATTCAAGGTACTCCCATGTTTAGAATAGTCAAGAGACTCCAGCACATTAAACAAGAAGTTTATGGCTGGAATAGATATAGTTTTGGGCAGGTTTTCTAGCAGAAGAAAAATATAATGGGAAAACTCAAGGCTATTTAGCAACTGATTGATCAAGGGGATGACTCTGAGGGCACCTTAGAAGAAGAGAATAGTTTATTTTAAGAATGGAAGAATCTAATGGAAAGGGAAGAGGTTTTTTGGAAACAAAAATCCTGTGTTTAATGGCTCAAAGAGGGTGATAGGAACACTACTTTTTTTCATCTCTCAGCTATGAAACATAGAAAAGCGAACTCAATAACTAAGCTTGTCCTAGATAATGGAGACATTATTACTAAGGATAATGAAATAGGGGAGTAAGCTAAGGTGTTCTTTCAAAATCTGCTTACGAAAGAAAACAATAATGATAGAATTGATAGATCTATGAGTCAATTCATTGATAAAATCCCCTGTTTGATAACAAAAGAAGACAATCTAGAAATGTTAAAGCCTGTATCTGATGAAGAAGTACATGTTATTTTATTCTCCATGGGTGATTTTAAAGCCCTAGGTCTCGATGGCTTTCCTCCTATATTCTTTCAAGAATATTGGGAGATTGTTGGAGCAGACCTCACGACTGCAGTTCGTGATTTTCTCAGATCTAGAAAACTTTTGAAATAAGTCAATAATATTTTCATTGTACTTGTTCCTAAAAAATCTCAACCTTCTTATTTGGTATCTCATCAGTGATCAAAGCTAGAATATGGAAGAATATACTTAATGATTATGCTAGAGACTCAAGACAAAGAATAAATTTCCAAAAAAGCAATGTGTACTTCTTCAACACTCCCAATGAACTTAGACATATAATCATTGATATCTTAGATTGTGTTGAGGCTAGCCTACCAGCTACCTACCTAGGTCTCCCACTCTCGATCAAAGAGGTATCTTTAGGTTTTTGGAATGGTATTATGGAATATACATAGAGGAAACTTCTTGGGTGGAAGGGGAAACTACTCAGTAGTGCGGGTAAGCTGCAACTTCTTCGGACATCCTTGCAAGGTATTCCTACTTACTTCATGTCTCTTTCTAAAATTCCTACATATTTTGTTGAAAAGCTGGAATAGATCCAAAGGAAATTTTTATGGATGGGAGTGGAAGACAAACAAAGAATGTCTTTAGTCAAATGGGAAAAAGTGTGTCTTCCAAAATCACATGGTGGACTTAATATAAGATCCATCAGGAAAATGAATAAAGCCCTCCTCTCAAAAGTTAGTTGGAATCTGATTCACAACAACAGTGAGTGGGGGGAAATAATGTATGCCAAATACATGCATAGCATTGATGATTCCAACTTTCTTCAATAGGTGGGATTACCCTAGGGGTCTGTGATATGGAATAAAATGCTAAAAAGTAGAAGTCTTCTCAAATAGGGAATTAGGTGGAAGCTTGGAAATGGCCAGCAGATTAAATTTTGGGAGGATAATTGGTAAGGGACAAGCCTCTCATCTCCCAAGGAAACTATGGAGAAATTATAGGCCTGACTACTCAGTTCTTTGGTGATAGGGTTAGTGATTATATGGAAAATAACAATGGGATAAGGAGCTAGAAAAACCTTTTAGATTGTTGTGTTAACAGACCTGAGCTTATCCTAAGAATTTAGGAGATCTATCAATGTGTTCAGGAGATCAGAATCCCACTCTTCCCTTGGGAGGATGAACAATACTGATGGCCAGATAAGAATGGATCATTCTCTGTCAAATCTACCTATCATCTGCTTACACTTGAAGCTCAGAATAAGGAGGTATGGAAAAAGGTTTGGAATCATAAACTCATTCCAAAGATTAACTTGTTTTGGTGGGTTGCTTCCCATAATAAAATCCTTACTCAGGACAACCTTCAAAAGAGGAGGTTTACTTTGGTCAATAGATGTTTTCTGTGTGGTTCTAGAGAGGAATCAGTTTCACACCTATTCATACACTATGAGTTTACCCAAGATTTATGGGGCGAAATACTTGACAACTTTGGCATTGAATGGGTTTGCAATTCTGACCTTAAAGAAGTAATTCTTAGCTAGAACTCAACCTTCACACATCCCTGGATTAAGGAACTATGGAAGCAAGCTCTACCATGCTTGAGTTGGACTTTATGGAAAGAGCAAAATCATAGAATTTTTAGGGACACTGCTAGAAATGTTGCTCAAGTGTTTAACTCCTTTGCTAAGACCATCTTGGAAAGTGTTACAACAGCTCATATTAGTATTGTGGAGAAACCCCTATCTAAATTTGAAAGTCAAATTGCTGCCAAATGGAAGGTTTTAAACCTTATCCCTAGGCATGATAATTCCAAAATTCTTCAGAGACTTCATACTAAATGGATACCACCTAAACCCAATTGGATGAAACTTAATTTTGATGGGGCATCCAAGTTGAATGGTAAAGCAAGTGGAGGAGGAATAATAAGAAATGAAAAAGGAGGGATGTTTGTTGTCTATGCTAGTGGCATGGGTTTCTAGAGCAATAACTATGCTGAAGCTATGGCCTTACTCTAGAAATTTAAAGTTAGCTATATCCCTAGGAATTAGAAATTTGAATATTCAAGGTGCTACATCCCTAACCTATCACATGTATGAGGATAGTATTAGCTAACTTGTGGCTTACTTATCCCTCTTTGACATTATATTACATTTATCTATGCTTTCTTTAGATTAGTAGGTCGGCCTATGGAGTAATCATGGCCTAGTTAGACTATATATATGAGGTAGTGGGTAATCATTTATCATCATATTGTGAATTCTGCTCTTATTGAATCTTGTGGAGGTTGCCCCCTTGAAGTGGCTTATCTATTATCATATATTTGGATATATTTCAGTCATATTTGGATATAATTATACTTTTATACTTAATTCTTGAAGTAATTTCATTACAAGTGGTATCAGAGCTGCAATTTGGGCAATCTTGTGGGCGAGACACTAAATTTTTAAATTTTGTGATATATAAAAATTGGTTGTGAATTTCTCTAAAATTTTTTTACTAGAGGTGCTAAATAATCAAATTAAGCTTCCATTAAAATTTCAGCTCATTTAGATTCTTTTTCAAAAGTTATCACTATTTTATGGTTTTTCATAAAATTGCTCTATAGTGCACAATTCAAAGAATTTTTCTGAGTTGTTTACATTTTTGGAAATCTTAGAAAAATTTGGCTACGGTTTTTTCTTTGTATATTTTGATTTGAGGCCGAAATAATTCCAAAATTGCTTGGTCAAAGTTGGGTCAAAAGTGTCAATAAGGGTCGACATCGTAAAACCCTTTTGTGGCAGGTCCACAAACTCAGGGCTGAGGAAAGGGTGTTGAAACTCTAGGTAAAACTCCTAACAAGGATGAGATGAAGTTAGAAGGGGGATGTAATAGACCCTTTGTACCAGGGTTTTCTGACATAAATCACAAAGTGAGCCAGCTTGACTATAGTATGCAAGGCATTCAGAGTGAGGTGTAAGACATACAATGTAATATGCAATCCATACAAGATAGTTTGGGAGATATCATGAAGGCTTTGAACATTAATCAGTCAAATCATCAAGATAACTCTATTTCACAAACCCACCAGGGTGGTTCTCCTAACCAGTTTACTTCAAATCCAACTCCATGGCCACAGAGGAACCTATTACCAAAGGTGGATATGCGCAAATTTGATGGAAAAGATCCACTAAATTGGCTCAATCAAATGGAGATTTTTTTTGACCTACATCAGATTCCAAGTGGATAGAAGGTTACCATGGCATCCTTGTATCTTGAACCTGTTCAATTCATTTGGTATTGATGGTTGTGTGATCAAAAGAAAAAGAGGACTATCAATGTCACCTGGTCAATTTTTATAGAGGAGCTACAATTACACTATGTTAATAGTGTGACAGATAATTACTTTAGCCAACTAGCAAAATTGTGACAAACTAGCTCCGTCAAGGATTATATTCATCATTTTCAAAACTTATCCTTACGTGTGGAGACAATTTTTGAAGCAAACTTGAATGACCTATTTTTGGGTGGACTCAAGGACCACATTCAACATGAGGTATGCATGTTTAATCCACTTAATATTTTTGAATCTATTATCCTAGCATGTAGATATGAGGAAAAATTCATATCCAATAATAAGCATCCATTCACTCACTTCAAAGATCATAGCATATCGTCACTAACATTTCCTCCACCTACTAGATTGACCCCTCAGCAAATTGAAGAGAAGCGTGCAAAAGGATTATGTTTTGGTTGTGATAGCAAGTGGAGTGAAGGACATAGATGTGTTGAGAATAAGTTATTCTACATTGAGGGACCAAATGAAGATGAAGAAGTAGATGATGCCTCCAATGACGATGAGGAAGATATAGAGGAGATACCTGAAGATTCCCAACCTACAATCTCTTGTCATGCAATTGCAGGTATTAGCACTCCACAAACTCTTAAGGTGGTGGGTTTCCTTAAGAAATAGAAGGTGATAGTGTTGATTGATTTAGGGAGCACACATAACTTTATAAACCATAAGTTGGCCACTCGATTAAACTGTTTCATCTACCCAGCACCAAAATTTTAGGTCATGATTGTAGATGGTGGCACAATTAATTATTCAAGCAAATGCCATAGTATTAAGCTTACTATGGGTGGGTACAATCTCGACTCTCCTATGTTTTCTATTCCCATGGGTAACTCAGACATTGTTTTGGGAGTCCAATGGCTCACAACCTTAGGTACCATTGAGATGAACTTCCAAGAACTATTCATGCGCTTTCATTCTGAAGGTAAGAAAATTGAACTACATGATTTACATGCAAAATATCCACAATTGGTTAGTTCACATTAGATGACCAAGATGCTAAAAAAGGGGGCAGAGGGAATTATTACACGATTATGCTCCATAGAATTTCAACACACACAGGTATCTACACATCCTGATCTACAAATAATTCTTGAAGACCACTCATCTATTTTTGGGGCCATGCCAAAAGGACTACCACCAAAAAGAGAACATGATCACGCCATTCAACTAATTCCAGGTAGTCAACCACCAAATATCAGACCATATAGATATCCATATGCATAAAAGAGTGAAACTGAAAAGATGGTCCATGAGATGCTAGAGGCAGGGATCATCAAGCATAGCCAAAGTGCATATTCATCACCAGTGGTCATGATGAGGAAGAAGGATGACACATGGAGGATGTGCCCAGATTATAGGGAACTTAAAAAGTACACCATCAAAGATAAGTTTCCTATTCTAGTAATTGATGATTTACCTGATGAGTTACATGGTGCTAATTATTTCACAAAATTAGATCTTCGCTCGGGGCACCATCAAATTAGAATCAAGGATGAAGATGTTCATAAAACTACTTTTAGAACACATGAGGGCCATTATGAGTTTTTGGTAATGCCCTTTGGCTTACAAATGCACCATCTACTTTTCAGAGCTTGATGAACACTATTTTTAGGCCTTTTTTAAGGAAGTTTGTGCTAGTTTTCTTTGATGACATATTGATTTATAGTCAGACAAGGGAAGCGCATCTGCAACATGTGAAACAGGTGTTGATAATTTTGGAGAAGCACCAACTTTATGCAAAGCCATATAAATGTGCTTTTAGAGTATAGGAGGTAGAGTACCTCGGTCACATTGTTTCCCATGAAGGGGTCAAAGTTGATCCCCAAAAGATCAAAGTGATAATGGAATGGCCCATGCCAAAAACTCTCAAAAACCTTTGAGGGTTTCTTGGACTAACAGGTTACTATAGAATATTTGTGAAAGGTTATGGCAGCATAGCAGCTCCACTCACTACATTGCTAAAGAAGGATGCTTTCCATTGGAATGACGATGCCACCAAAGCATTTGAGAAACTAAAAGTAGCTATGTGCACCACTCCAATTTTGGCTACTCTAGACTTCTCATAAACATTCACTGTTGAATGTGATGCTTCTGGGTCTAGATTGGGGGCAGTACTGATGCAGGAAGGAAGACCCATTGCATTTGAAAGTCATCAATTCAAAGGTAAGAATATACAAAAACTTATCTATGAGAAAGAAATGATGGCTATTCTTCATGCAGTTAAACAATGGAGGCCTTATCTGATGGGTAGACACTTTAAGGTGAAAACGGATCATGACAGTCTCAAATACTTTTTGGCGCAAAGATTATCATTTGAGGAACAACAAAAATGGGTAACCAAAATGTTGGGTTATGATTTTGAAATCATCTACAAGAAGGGTAAATATAATGTAGTAGCAGATGTTCTATCTAGATGGGATGCATCCACAAAAGCATTACTTTGTGCAATGTCTATATTGCAAGCAGATTGGGTGGATGAAGCTAGGTTAGAATGGGAGCAAGACAAGGATACACAGGGTCTGATTCAGAATCTCTAGCAAGGTAATTTATCCTCTGACAAATTTGAATGGAAAGGTAATGTCTTATGGTATAAGGGTAGGTTATACTTGTGCAAAAATCCAAAGCTTAAGCATAAGATTCTTGCAGAGTTGCATGCATCTCCACTTGGGGAACACTCAGGGTTCTTGAAAACTTATCATAGAATTAAGAAAAAATTATTTTGGGAAGGACTCAAGGGAGATGTACAAAATTTTGTGGAAGAATGCTTGATATGCCAATAGAATAAAGGTGAAATAGTTAAGACCCCATGTTTGTTACAACCATTAGCAATTCCTAGTCAAAGGTGGGAGGAGGTTTCCATGGATTTCATCACTGGGTTGCCTTGTTCTAAAGGTAAGAATGTTATTTTGGTCATTGTGGATAGGCTTACAAAATATGCCCATTTTTGTGCTCTCTGACACCCATTTTTAGCAAGTACAGTTGCAGCTATTTTTATGGAAGCAGTTCTCAAATTACATGGAACCCCAAAAATAATTGTAAGTGATCATGATCCTATTTTCACTAGTAATTTCTGGACTAAACTATTTTCTTGTTTCGGTACTCAGCTAGCTCATAGCTCATCTTACCACCCCCAATCTGATGGACAAACTAAAGTGGTTAACAAATGTTTAGAGGGGTATCTCCATTGTTTTGTATCAGATAAACAAGAACATTGGGTTAAATGGCTACCACTTGCAGAATGGTGGTATAACACATCTTTCCATACCTCTTTTAAAATGTCTCCATTTCTAGCACTATATGGTTACCATCCACCTTCCATCACTTCATTAAAGGTGCACACCAAGGTTTGAGATGTGGAAGAGCACATTCAACATCAACAAGAGGTTTTGGCTAGTTTGAGAGAGAATTTGGCCTTGGCACAAAATAGGATGAAGCAATAAGCAAATCAACACCAGAGTGAGCGAAATTTTGAGGTGGGTGACTGGGTATTTGTTCGTTTGTAACCTTACAAGTAGATGTCCTTGAAGCAACAACAAAAGGACAACAAACTTGCTCCAAATTATTATGGCCCTTATTAGGTTCTAAAAAAATTGGAAGTGTGGCTTACAAGCTTGAGTTACCTCATTCATCTCACATACACCCAGTATTTCATGTTTCTTGTTTGAAGAAGGTCATTGGATAGAAAGTTTCCACCCAGACAGAGCTCCCAGAACTAGATGAAGAAGGATGAGTCATTTTGGACCCAGAGAAGATCCTCTAAACATGTACTAAGAGGTTGAAAACCTAAGATATTAAGGAATATTTGATCAAGTGGAAAAACCAAAGCAGTGAAGATGAAACTTGGGAAGGTGAAGAATTTCTTCAACAACATCTAGAGTTGTTCAACGTTGAGGAAAACATTGGTTTGAAGGGGAAGGGCATGCTATGCCCCTAACCTATCACATGTATGATGATAGTATTAGCCAACTTGTGACTTACTTATCCCTCTTTGACATTATATTACATTTATCTATGCTTTCTTTAGATTAGTAGGTCGGCCTATGGAGTAACCATGGTCTAGTTAGACTATATATATGAGGTAGTAGGTAATCATTTATCATCATATTGTGAATTCTACTCTTATTAAAGCTTGTGGAGGTTGCCCCCTCGAAGTGGCTTATCTATTATCATATATTTGGATATATTTCAGTCATATTTGGATATAATTCTACTGTTATACTTAATTCTTGAAGTAATTTCACTACACAAGGAGATTCTAAGTTGATCATAGATGCTATCAATAAATCATCTAACATTGGTATCCATCTAAAAGACATCATTACGGACATCCATTTTCTTTTACAAAAGTTTTCCAAACTTGAGATTACCCACACCTACAGAGAAGGTAACAGGGTCGCTGATGTTTGTGCCAACCTTGGTCAGCAATTCTCAAGATGGAGGGTATGGTGACAAGGGGCTCATATACCCACAAATATTAGAGAGATCATTTAGAAGGAGATGGTAGAGCATGAATGATTCACATTGATGATGAAGAAACCTTTCAAAGGCAATCCACATGGAGAAGGCCATTACAGATCATGAAAGCAGTGGGCAATCCAAGAAATGCTAACAGTGAGAACAATGAGAATCTTAAGGATCTTGTTAATTCTATAGTTATGTAGTTTCATCCTTTTTGACTCTAGTCTTTCTAGTGGTACGTTTTGCTTCTGACTTTATTTCTCAGCTGTGCCATTGGTTCAGTGTTGGCATCTTTTGTTTGCCAGCCTTCCTATCTTTTTTGATTGTATAGGGTTTGGCCCCTGGTTTGCCACCTTAATTAATAAAAAACAACTAAAACAAACTCTTTATTTTGAAGAATACTCACATTTCCTTACCTTATTTTGACAATACTTATCAAAGTGTCCCTCTATAAGATAGTTGAAGCACTTAACTTTGTTCACACCTTTTGAATGATGACCCACATCATATTTCCATGCAAACTCATTTATAATAGGTCTCTTGCATTCTCTATCTCTATGCCCAAAATACCCACCTTCTTTATTTATCTAATGATTTGTCTTAAAATTATGATTGTCCTTGTTCACATTAGTCTTCATCCTATCTTGATTTACATTATTTTGTTCTTATTCATATCCAAGACCAGTTTTATCACTAGCATGTTTTTGACCACTCAAAATATTGTCTAGATCACTTTAGATCTCTAAAAATCTCATAAATGAATTCACCTTACTAGATGTCTTCTCTAACTCAAATTTCAATGACCCATTTTAAATTGCATCCCTTGAACATTCATCTTCTTTGGCTTTCAGGCTTGTAAATAGAATTTCTAATTGACAACTAAGATGCTTGACAATATATTCATGCTCCTTGGTATCTTCATTCATTTTTTCTTCATACGCACTAAATTACTCCTCATAGTCCTTGATTTGAGACTTCATCTTCTTGTTAATATTCTCAATATTGAGTTCTTCAAGGGCATTCATCAATTTAGTCTCACAATCCATCTCATCTCTATCAACATCTAAATCAATCTAATTAGGCTCCTTTTGATATGAGCAACTTCCTTCCTCAGCTATGAATAGGGACTCATCTTCAACAGGACCATCATCTTCATGATCATACTTTGATTCATTGTCTTCACTCTCATTTGATGAGCTGCAATATTCTTTGGTGTATAGACTCTTCTTGTTCTTGAAGGACTTCTTCATGTTGTTATACTTTTTGAATGCTTTCTTCATGTATATCTTATTATCTTCATCTTGGAATTCAACATGCACTTCATCATCATTCTTATCATGAGTATGAGGGCACTTATGATCAAAATGTCCTATCTCTCCATGGTTGAAACATTTGAGTGGTAGTTTACCCTTATACTTCCCTAAGCCTATTTTTAATTTCCTTGTAATCAAAACAATTAGTTCATCCTCGTCAATGTTAGATATCTCATCCTCTTTGGGTTTATTACTTTGGAACTTATTCTTTGACTTCATTTCTATCTTGAATATTACTTCCTTTTTCGATGGTATATCATCATTTACTCTCATTTCATAGGCTATAAGGGTGTCATGCAATTGATCCATCTTCAACTAAGTAAGATCATGACTTTCTTTTATAGCATATACTTTTAGATCAAGCTTGAGAGATAAATACCCTAATACCTTTTGAATTTAGTAGCCTCTTCAATTTTCTCTCTAAGACCTCTGATGATATTCATAATCACATCAACTCTCTATAGAAAGGATGCCAAAGAATCTTCCTCTTTCACTTTAAGACTCTCAAATTATCTTTAGTGAGTCTGCAAATTTGCCAACTTAACCTTTGAATCTCCTTCATGAATGATCTATAATTTGTCCGATGTCTCTTTATCACATTTACAATGGATTACCTTGGTGAACTTAGTATCTATAAGACCACAAGTAATGACATTTTATTCCTTAAAATTATTCTCAAATAACTTCTTGTCTGCAACACTAGATGGAGTAGTAGGAGCAACATAACCATCCATAACAAATTTATATACATTAAACCATAAGGACATAATTAATGTCCTCATCCTTACACTCCAAAAAGTATAATTGGATCCATTAAACATTGGTGTTTGCTTAGTATAAAAACCTCCTTGCATTTGATGACTATTCATATTGTACCTTAGATTGCCTTCAAGCTATCAAGCCTTTACCAAAGGACTTGATATAATACCAATTATTAGAGGTACAATTTCTAATAGTGAAGAGTGAATTAGTGAGCCCAAATAATTCAACTTTAATTTCAAACCTTTAAAAACTCTTAATCAGTTACCACAAACATTCATGATGCATACACATCATTCATAACAATGAATAAGAGAGACAATGTAAGATCAAGAACATAACACATGACATATGTGGGAAAACCTCTTGGGGGAAAAAACCGACTAGAACCTATAATTAGACTAATATCCTATAATAAAAATAACTAATTTAGACTAGCAACAATTAATCAAGGAATTACCATCCCTTATTTTAGTGAGACTGCAATCCCACAAGATGCCACTACATCTATCTAGCTAAGATACCACAACAACTAGACCTTTAAAAAATTTCACCTTGCAAGCAATGTTAAGCATAAAATATACTGAGAGGGGGGGGGGGGGGGGTGATCAATATATTATATGTCTTTTACTTAATCTAATTTTTTTATCACTTAATCACACAATCAAGATATGCCATAAAACTAAAACAATAACATGCACCACACAAGAGAGAGAGAGAGAGAGAGAGAGACACCAAATTTTTACATGGAAACCCAAAGTGGAAAAAACTATGGAGAAAAATCTCAAGTATATGAATGAGCTCCAACTCAAATTAAAAAGTTCACAAGCACCAACTTGTAGGAGCACCAACCCCTTTACTAAGCACCAACAGAACAACTATTTGTGAGTACCAACCCACAAGATCACCAAACCCTCGTAAAGATTTATGAGCACCAATCCATAGGAGCACCAACCCCTCTTGTGTATAAAACACAACTATCTCTTAATATTAATTAATAAATGATATAACTCTACAATATCTCTTGATTTTCTCTCCTCTAAAATAAATACAAACCATGCACTCTCTTGCATATTACAAATGGCTTTTCAAGCCTTTATTTATATCTTTCCAAATGACCTTTGGCATTCACCCTTTGTGACCCTTCAATCCTTATAGAAAATGGTGCCAAACTTGCATTACCCTTCGTATCCTTGCATTTGAAAAGTCACATGGTGACCCTTCATAAGCAAATGCATTCTTTCCTCTTTTGACTTTGTCTTGGTAACTTTTCATATTCCTCAAAGTATCCCTTCATAAAAAGTTGCACCATACCCTCTTTTGTCTTCACATGGTGACTCTTGGAATTCCTCAAGATGACTCTTTATGAAAAAATGCGTCCCATTCCTCTCTTATCTTTACCCCATGACTCTTTGACTTCTCCATGGGCCCTATTTTGACTTATATGAAACCAAAAATATATCTATTAATATCAAATAAATATTAACACATATTAGCCAAGATATGAATATTAAAAATATCATTAAATGCAATGGGGCCTTTATCACCAATGCTAAGCCTTTGACATCAATGACAATATTTTCAACAATCTTACCCTTTGTCATTGATGGTAACCCCAAACTAAAACTTCCACATCCTAAAACCTACACATACTACCATCTAAAAAACATACAGTAACTCCCCCTTACTTTAGCAACCTATACCTATTCCCTACACCTATTATACACATATTTTTGCACTTATACATGTACCTTACCTGTACTTGTACCTATTTATATTCTTCTCCCCCTTTGAAATTAATGGTAAAGGGCCTATCCTAGAGCTAACACTTAGCTCTCCCTCAACTGATGTTGATCTTCAATGGCAGGAAGTAAAAAAAAATACTCCCAACTTCTCCCATAGATACTTAAATGTGTCTTTTGGTAGTGCCTTTGTGAAAATATCTATAATCTACTCTATAGTACTGATATATTCCATCTTAACATGTTGATCTACAACCTACTCTCTCAAGAAGTGATATCTGATGGGAAAATATTTTATTCTTGAATGTATCACTAGATTCTTTGAAATATTAATAACACTTGTGTTGTCACAAAAAATAAAAATAGATTCATCATACTTTACCTGGATATCTTCCAAAGTCTTCTTCATCCAAAGCACTTGAGTACAACATAATACCACTATAATATATTCTACTTTAGCTATAGAAAGTGATACTAAATTCTACTTTTTGCTTAGCCATGATACTAAGCTATCACTGAGAAAGAAAGCTCATCTACTTGTACTCTTTTTTTCATCCAATAAACCTACCAAATTTGAATATCTATAAGTAACCAAAGTGAAATCTCTACCTATGGGATACCATAATCTAATGTCCCCTTGATATATCTGAATATTCTCTTCACTAATTGAACATGACTATCTTTTAGAGCTAATTGATATCTTACAACCATACCTACTATATGCATGATGTTTGGCCTCGATGCTATTAAATATGAAATACTACCAATCATATATATATATATATATATATATATATATATATATATATATATATATATATTGATCTACAATAGGTGATTCATCATCCTTGCTCACCTTATTTTCTATACTCATTGGTGTGGCAACTGGTGCATAATCCTCAAAACCAAATTTATTCAACATTTCCTTGGAATATTTATTTTGAGATATGAAAATTCTTTTATCTAACTAAAATATTTGCAATCCTAAAAAAAATGATAATTCTCCAAGAATAGACATCTCAAATTCTTTTTGCATATTTTTATAAAATTATTTTATCATCTTTTTAATGTTTCATCCAAAAATGATGTCATCAACATATACCACAACAATCAATTGATGCTCACCTTCTGTTTTGATGTAGAGATTATTATCAGCAAATCCTCTCTTGAAACCTTAATCTTATAGGTACTTATCAAGTCTTGCATACCAAACTCTAGAAGCTTGTTTCAATCCATATAATGATTTCTTCAATCTGTATACATGGCTACTAATATTTGAGAGAATAAATCCCTCAAGATTCTTAATGTAGACCTCTTCTAGATTCACATTTAAGAAGGTAGATTTGACATTCATCTAAAACATTTTGAAATTTTTAAACACTGCATATGTAAGAAACATTCTAATAACCTCTAGCCTTGCCACTAGTGTAAAATTTTCTTCAAAATATATTCCCTCAATTTGAGCATATCCTTAACATACTAATATTGCTTTATTCCTAGTCACTTCTCCATTTTCATTCAACTTATTTTTGTAAACAAATTTTGTTCCTATCATATTGTGATATTTTGGTCTTGGTAATAGTTCCCAAGTATCATTATTTTTTATCTAATTTAATTCTTCACCCATTGCCTTAACCCAATGTTTATCATGTTTAGCTTCTAAAAAATTTCTAGGCTAAATTTTAAATAATAAAGAGAAATTAACTTGCTCAGATTCACTTAGCATCATTCTTCAAGTGTGAATTCCTTCATTTATGTCCCTAATGATGTCACTTTCATTATAATCTATCTATAAATATTTGTATAGGGTTTGGTGTCCTTTTTCTCTTTCTTCTCATCTTCACCTGATTCTTCAAAATCTTCATCTTTAATGATTTCAGGAATGTCTACTAGATCACTTATTTGTGTTCCATCTTCTTTTATCCTGACACTTGCACTTTCAATTATTTTCTTGGTTATTTTGTTATAACATTTATAAGTTTTAATTTTACAAGAATAACCAAAAAATATACCTTCATCTGTGTTGGATTCAAACTTACCAATTTTTTTATCGATTCTCTTTATGAGGCATCTACTACCAAAAACTCTAAAATAATCAACTGTTGTTGGTTTGTATTTCCATAGCTCATAAGGAGTCTTCTCACTATTGACTCTTAATAATGATTTGTTCTAAATATGCAATGTTGTAACAAATGCCTCTCTCTAATATTTATCTAGTATCTTGGATTTATTTAGCATTGTCCTCACCATCTCTTGAACTATTCTATTTCTCCATTCAACTACTCCATTTTGTTGTGGAGTTCTGGCTGTTGAATAATATCTCTTTATTCCATAGTCTTTACAAAACTCAATAAATTGATCTGACATGAATTATCCTCCTTGATCTGATCTTAGGCACTTAATCTTCAAACTATTTTCATTTTCAACTAATTCTTTGAATGCTTTGAAATATCTAAAAGCTTCTAATTTTTTCTTTAAAAATATTACCCAAGTCATATGTAAAAAATCATCAATAAGTAACATGAAATATTTCTCACCTTGAGTACTTTGAGTTCTCATAGATCCACGTATATTAGTGTGAACAAGCTCTAACATCTAAGTGGTTGAGTACTCTTTTGTTTTGAACCACCTTTTGTAATGTTTCCCATGTTGGCAAGGTTCACAAAGTGTGTTAGATGGCTTTGTAATCTTTAGAAGATTTTTGACTAATTGATTCTTGTTGATGTTGACAAGATTGTCAAAATTTATGTGTCTCATTCTCCTATGCCATAACCAACTTTATTCAATCTAACTCAAACAATATCTTTGACCTTTGATGTCTGATAACATATAAAAATTATTACATGTTCTTTAAGCATCTATAATCAACACATTTGAATATATTTTCCTAATTTCACAAAATTTAGCATAAAATTTTAGTGTGTTCCCTTGATCACACATTTGAATTACGCTCAAAATATTATGCTTAAGACTTACATACAAAATGTTTTCAATTTTAGTTCTACCATTATCCAAACTTAGTGTACCTTTTCTAATAATTCTAGTAGTAGTATTATCTCTAAATTTTATTGTGCCACATTGATCTTCTTTATGGTTATGAACCTACTCTTGTCTCTTATCTTGTGCCTCAAACATACAATATCAATGAACTATGGATTTTTTTCATGCAAAGCTATCTGCACCAACATAGATTTTTTAGGTTATTGCTTCTGCCATGAACCTATCTGAACTTTCTTCTTGATGAATGGAGCCTTGAAAGTATAGTCCTTAACTGACTCAAACATGCTTCTATAGTACCAAGTTATGTATCTGAATCTATTACACTTGTAACATATTATGGCCTCTTCATTAAAGCCTGATAGAGGAGCAAAAGAGTTGTGGCTTCTACTTGACTTTGCATGAGTTTTTTTCTCCTTATTTTTGAAATTGTTAGCCTTTTTTGGACATTCTATTTTCTTATGACCATATCCATTACAATAAAAATAATAACCATAAAAATAAGACATATTTGTGTATCTCTGACTTGATTGCCTTTTATAGATATATTCCTTCCAACCTTCTTTGTTTGAGATATCATCTATATTCTTAACTTTTTCTCTTTTTTTATTTCCTATTTTGTAAGAGCTTTAACATAGCTCTTTCATTTTTCTATGTTAACCTTGTCTGTGGCTTCTCTTTTCTCTTTTTCAAATTTGATACATATCTTATCTAACATTTATCTTTGAATATCTAATATCTTATTCAACATATTAGTGTTATTCTCAAATTTTAAATCATTGGCTTCTCTATCATTGATTGCTTTATTTGTTTTCTCAAGATCTACTTTCAAAGAAGCAATTTCAATAACATACCTTTCACATTCTTCACTTATTTTTTTCAACTATGTCGTTAGATCTTTTTCAGTCTTCTTGGCTTCTTTAAAGTGTTCTTGTATATCTCTAATTGTTTCATTTGACTTCTTTTCATTTTTTTTGATCTGAAACTTTAATCTCTAATTCTTCTTCTCAAGAGATTTTACCTCTTCTAAGGCACAAATGAGTTCTTCTTACAAATTCACTTCAGCTTTATCATGTTCTTCTTTTTTATCATCTATACTTTTATTTGTAGAGGCATATTCATGTATGGCCATGAATAGAATCTTCTTTTCTTTTGAATCACTGACTCCACTATCTTCAACTGAGCTAGGATCTTTAGAATACAAACTCTTCTTCTCGAATCCCTTCTTGAATTTTCTTTTCAATTTCTTCTTGTATGTAGACTTTCCTTCTGCATTGTCACCATTACCCTTATTTAGGTACTTAGCTACAAAATGTCCAATATTTCTATAATTAAAACATTTAAAAGGTAATTTTCATTGATATTTACCTATGTCCTTTTTTGACTTGTGAATGAATAGAGCTCTATTGTTGTCTTCATCATCACTAAAACTGTCACTTGATTCTTGAATCTTAGCCTTCTCTTTCTTTGATGTCTTGAAATTAGCTTCTCTCTTTGAGGGTTTTTCTTATTTGATCTGCATCTCGTATGTTGTAAGAATACCATGTAGCTCATCCATCTTTATCTTGTCTAAATTATTCATCTCTTCAATTGTCAAAACTTTTTCGTCATATCTCAATGGTAGAGATCTCAAAAAAAATTATACCATCATCGCTTCTAACTTGTCTCTAAGACCTTGAATCTGATTAACTATTTGATCAACCCACAAAATGTAACTTGTTATATTTTCTTCCTCTTCCATCTTCAAACTCTTAAATTGTCTTCTAAAAGTCTGAAGCTTAGCTTGTTAAACCTTGCCATCACCTTTGTAAATATTCTCAAGCTTTACCCAAGTTTCATGAGCAAATTTACATTGCACAACTTTAACAAATTTTGATTCACATAAATCACATAAAATATAATTTAAAGCTTTAGCATTATTTTCACTTGCCTTCTTTTCCAACAAAGTAGTTACAAGTGTCTGTGGCTCTTCATATTCCTCCACCACTGCTTGCCAAATGTCAAATCCAAGAGCCATCAAATAAGTCCTCATCCTTATGCTCTAAAAAGCATAATTTGTCCCATCAAACAAAGGTGCCTTATTTGTATAAAAACTTTCATATGATCCATCCATTGTGTTTTCCCTGATCTACCTTCAAGCTATAAATTTTTTTCAAAAAAGAGCCTGCTCTGATACCAATTGTTAAGCATGAAATATACTAAGAGGGGGGTGGTGAATCAGTATATTATATATCTTTTACTTAATATGATTTATTTATTTTTATCAACTAATCACACATTTAATATATTCCATAAAAATGAAATAAAAACATGCACCACATGAGAGAGAGAGAGAGAGAGAAAGAGACACCAGAGTTTTACTAAAAACCTAAAGTAGGAAAAACCATGAAGAACAATCTCAAGTATATGAATGAGCACCAACTCAAATTACAAAATTTTCAAGCACCAAATTATAGGATAACCAACCTCTTTATCAAGCACCAACACAACAACTATTTGTGAATACCAACCCACAAGAGCACCAACCCCTCTTGTGTATAAAACACAACTATCTCTCAATGTTGCTTACTCAACAAATGATAAAACTCTACAATATCTCATACTTTTCTCTCCTCTAAATCAAATACATACCATGCACTCTCTTTCATATTACAAATGGCTTATCAAACCTTTATTTATATCTTTCCAAATGACCTTTGCCCTTCACCCTTTGTGACCCTTCAATCCTCATGAAAAATGGCACCAAACTTATATGACCCTTCGTATCCTTGCATTTTAAAAGTCACATGTTGACCTTTCATAAGCAAATACATCCTTTCCTCTTTTGTCTTTATCTTGGTGACTTTTCATATTCCTCAAAGTTTCCCTTCATGGAAAAATGTGCCATACCCTTTTTTATCTTCACATGGTGACTCTTGGAATTCCTCAAGATGACTCTTCATGAGAAAATACATCCCATTCCTCTTTTATATTTATCCCATGAATCTTTGACTTCTCCATGGGTCCTCTTTTGACTTATATGCAACCAAAAATATATTCTTTAATATTAAATAAATATTAACACATATTAGCCAAGATATGAATATTAAAAACACTATTAAATACAATCGGGCCTTTATCAACAATGTTAGGCCTTTAACATCAATGAAAATATTTCCAATAAGGAGGCTAAAAATCCCTAGATGTTAATTAGCCATAACAACACCTATGAACACATCTCCTAAACATTGATTGCCTACTAATATGATGGAGATATAAAGTATATCATCTCTCTTCAACTCTACACACTCAATGCATCTAAAGCCACCTTTTGGATCAATCTTCACTCCTTAGCAACAATTATATCACCACATAAATAACATGACTAAATGGTAATACACATAGTCCACACTCTGATCTATCTCTAAAATTAGCCATCAAGTTCACACAAACAACATATATCCTTTGCTCACACTCAAAGCATCCAAAACTTCCTTTTGGATCACCATATTCCTCTTCACACATCCTTAACCTTAAAGAGCACTATTTTGACATTATAAATGACCCATAGGTCATACACATAGTACTCAATCATTTCATCTACTAGGTACTCTCCCTCTCCTTTGATCCACAACTCTCACATGCACACTCATCTCTTAAGTCTAAAAACCATCACATTTGGTTTCACTATTTATAGAGAATTCATGATCATCACCATCTTGCCTTAACCATTGAGGATTATATCTCATCAAAACATATATAAATATCATCCACATAGTTCAACCATATCACCCATGGGTCACCCTTAAGTAGCTACACCTTTCAATTAGGCCCTTGTAGCTCTAATAGGTCTCATGAGACCTATTCACCAATTTAGCACATCATCAAGAAACATAATATTATAATACCACTTTAAAATACATGGTTCCACTCCTTATTTCCCCTTATGCATCCTCAAGTTCTTAGATTAATCTCTGTTTACCTCTGCATATGCTCAATCTACTCACATAATAACCTTATACATAGGACATCATGAATGAACGCATATTTAACTTATTAGAAATTATTCATATTGAAGATAAATTGATCACACTTATAAATACCATTAAAATAATTATCATTAAGTTTAAAACATACTCTAATATCTATCTCATCATGAAACATTTAAATAACATCAAAACATGCTCGAACAATCTTCTCAGGTTATTTGTAGGATACAGTCAAACACATAGTAAAATTTAGAGATTGATATATTTATATATACATACATTCAAACCTTAAAATATATATTTATATATGTACCTTTCATTCCTCTACAAATTCCCTTTTTACACTATGAGCAAATTCTACTTGTATCAAAAGATATGGCCCAAAAACTAAACGATGGTCTTTCCTTTGTTAAATTCAAATATTTGAATTCAAAATGTCATAATTAAACCTTGAACACCATGCTATCATCTCATGTCCTTACTTATTATATAAATCACACACTTTTGATATTATTTAAACTTTAAATCATAGTGTGCTACTACCCAAATGTTAACCTTGAACACTTGTCCTCATCTCATTGCTTCTTGACACTTTGGAACAAACACATTCTATTGATCCTTTTGTAAGGAACACGATCATGAAATTAGTTAACCAATGAACACTTTGACTCATTTGACTTAAAACACACCTTATATTTTTACTATATGATCACCTATGAGCCATTATATCTCCATTTGGTCCTAATCTTTAACATCATACAAAATAGACTAAGCATAGGGACCATTGCTAACTACCTGGAAGGCCAACTTTGCACATTATTATCTTTTACCTCACTCACTTGCATGTTCTCAAATTTTAAGCATATAAACTACACAAAATATTGAACAAACCTATATGACCATTTCTTTTTGAAACATCCATGTGTTAAAGATATGCCATCACTAAATTACTTACTTAGTTCTTTCTTATATTTAGAAAAATAATGTATTTAATCTTAGATTCATTTTACATCATCGATATTTGATGTGATGAAACATGGACCATTATATCTACCTTTGAAAATTGACTAAGTGTTAGAACTTAGTGCACTTTTATCTGAAGGACCAACTTTACACCTTAGTAACTTTGGTTATGCTTAGTCACATGATTTGAAACTTGAACTATGTGATTGTTAGCATATTATTGTATTTACCTTAGGTTATTTACTAAGGTAATTTATTTTGGTTAGTTGTCTTAACCACTTTGGTTAAGAGGTTAGTTGTTTATTCGGCTTTTGTTATTTCATGCAAGCCGACATAGGTTAGTTTTATTATACCCGTCTCATGCTTCACGGGTATTTCATTTGTTTGCCTATTTAATAGGCCTTCATGCTTGGTTGAACGTTGAACAAGTGCTCTGCTATTCTCAATCTCATTTTCTCTGTGTATTTTGTTTAATCTAATATGGTATCAGAGCCTATGGTTTGTAGAACCTGAGTGAAGGTTTGTGGAAGCCAGAGAGAGGTCGGTGTCTTGCCAGGGAGGAGCTTCAGGTGCCCAGTGGAGAGCCGAGGAGAGAGAAAACATCACAGAATTTGGAAAACTCAACCAGAAGGTCTGAAAATTGTCAGGAAGCATCAGAAGGCTAAATAAGACCAAAAGGAAGCAAAAACAAGCTGTTTTAGAGGCTCAGAAGCCTCTGTTGAATTTATTGTGTGCTTGGGCGCCGTATGGATTCGGCAAAATCAGAAAAATTCATTTCTTCATCTTTTTCAGCAAAACAAAAGTCTAAATTGCAAGTTAAATCAAAACTAAGACACTGGTGAAAACGGTTTGCAATTTGGTTGAGAAACGGGCTCAAAATCTTCGCCTGAAGTTTCAGAGGTAGGCCAATTTTCTGATTGGCTGAATTTTTTTATAAAATTTTTAGCCTAAAGTTTTAAATATTTCAATTATTTTTATTTTTTTAATTGAAATAAATCAAAACTTTAGCCAATAAGGGTTATTGGGGACCTACCGCTGACTAATAATCACGGAAGCGTCTGGAAAGCTAAAAATTTTACCGTTTTTTGGGTTTTTTATTTGGATGTCAACGGAGAAAGAATTTTTTAAATCGGAATTGTAGTTTTCTCGATTTAATTGTTTCAGTGGTAGATTTTTTGTGATCTTGCAAACGGTATTGAGTTTGTTGCTGAAAACGGTTAAGATTGTTCAGTGTCAATTTAGAATCAGTGTGTAGAAAGAATTTTTTTAAAAAAAAAGTCATTATAGTTTTTCCGATTTTATCATTTTCGTGAAAAACTAGGTAAAATGGCTAGTATTCAACACCTATTACTACCAGATTCTCAAAAATTGACTGGCAAGAACTTTAGTTTGTGGAGTCACAAGGTTTTGACAATATGTGAATATGTGAATATTGATCAAATAGTGCTCGATAAAGAGCAAAGGCCTGCCACTGCTACCAATGACTATGATAAATGTCATCGTGAATCTCTCATGTTGTTAAAATTGTCAGTAGCAGATAATCTAATCTCAGAGGTCAGAAATGCAACTATAGCATCAGATTTATGGAAAAATTTATCTTCAAAATATCAGGCTTCTGAAGCTGGTAGAGTGTTGTATTTGAAGAATTTGTTGTTTTCCACTAAGATGCAGGAAGGTGGCTCCATTTCTGAGTTTTTATTGCAGATCAAGGACATCAATGACCAGTTGAAAGCAGTGCAGAAACCTGGTGATGAGCAAGATTTGATTGCTCTTGTTATGCAAAATCTTCCACCATCATTTGAGTCATTTGTGGAGTCCTTGCACATGATTGCTGAGATGCAGACTTTGGATTTTGAAACATTGTCTACATTGCTATTGCAAAAGGAGAGACGATAGGAGCAGGCAGTGTTGTCTACATCCACTTCCACAAAGAATGCATTATTTATCAAGGAAAAGGGTAAGCAGTCTGGTAAAAATAGCTATCCATCAGAATCTTCACAAGTAAGTGGTAATAAGAGATCTAAATGGAAATGTTTTTACTATAAGAAACCTGGTCACCTTAAGAAAGATTGTAGGAAAAGACAACAGGATATGGCTAACCCCAGAAAGAAATCTCATCATGCGAATGTAGCTGAAGGTGAAGGCGAGGAATCACCAAATTTTGCTTTCATGGCTTCCAGTGGTAATTATGTGGTGGATCGAGCTTGGTACTTTGATTCAGGGGCATCTCGCCATTATACATGCCATAAGGACTGGTATGTGGACTTTGTTGAAGATAACAATAGTAATGAATCTGTATCTTTAGGAGATGGTACAACATATTTTGTGAAAGGATTTGGTAATGTTCATATAAGTTTTAATGGTACAGTAAATTATACATTCAAGAATGTTAGGTATGTACCGGATATGAACAAAAATCTTCTTTCAATCAGTGAGATCACCTCAAAATCTAATTTTGTTGTAAAATTTCAAGAACAACAATGTTTAGTCACCACTAAAGATAACAAGATTATTGCTGTTGGGATCGGTGAGAAAGGCTTGTATAAGCTTGTAGATCCAATCAAAGCAAAAGAAAGTGCACTTGCAGTAGTTGATAGCACAAGTTCACTATGGCATGAAAGGTATGGGCATTTGAATTTTTAGTATTTGACTACATTGAGTAAGACTAAGATGGTTAAGGGGATTCCTTCTATTCGGCATAGTCATCATGTATGTATTGGATGTCAGTTGGGGAAGCAAGTTAGACAGTCATTTGATGTTGGTAAAGCTTCAAGAGCAAACGGAGTATTGGATTTGGTACATGCGGGTTTGCATGGTCCAATGCAGACACCTACCCCTTCTGGTGCCCGTTATTTCCTGTTACTGGTTGATGATTTCTCTAGGAAAAAGTGGGTATACTTTCTAGTAAAGAAATCTGATTGTTTTTCTAACTTTCTTACTTGGAAAGCTATGGTTGAAAAATAGGCAGGACGGCTAGTGAAATCTCTTAGAACGGATAATGGGGGTGAATTCATCTCAAAACAGTTCAAGGAGTTTTGTGCCACTTAAGGCATACATAGACAATACACTACACCTTACACTCCACAGCAAAATGGAGTTGTGGAAAGGCGTAATAGGACGGTGATGGACATGGCTCACTGTATGGTCCAAAGTAGAAATGTCCCATACAGGTATTGGGCAGAGGCAGTGAATACATCAGTATACATCCTCAAAAGAAGTCCTACAAAAGCTTTGGAGAATTTGACTCCAGAGGAGGCTTGGTCAGGTCGAACTCCAGATGTAAGTGATTTCAGAATTTTTGATTGTGTAGCTTTTGCAGTTATTCCTAGTCAAAAGAGAAAAAAATTTGGATGCAAAAAGCAAAATATACATGTTTGTTGGATACATTGATCAGTCAAAGGCCTACAGATTACTTGATGTTTCTACTAACAAAGTTATGGTAAATAGAGATCTCATAGTAAATGAACAAATGCCATACTTCACAGCAACTGGTCAAGTTTCAGATATTGAGTCATTGTTATCTAATGATTCCATTATTAGTTATAATGTGAAAAATGAGCAGGATTCTTGTTCATCAGTGGAATCACATTCTAGGGAGGGAATTGATACAGGTCATTGTGAGGTTCCATCATCACAACCAAAGAAGCCAAAGTGGTATATTACCACAATTGAAGCACTAAAAGAAGGAGACTTGCCACAAGGTGTGGAAGGTAGAAGACTGAGATCGGGAAAGCAGTTTGGTAATAGAGGTGAGCATGTTAATCTTGCTCTAACAACTAATGTTTCACAAGTATTTGAGCCTAATTCTTTTTTAGAGGCCAAAGGGAAGTCTGAGTGGGAATCAACTATGCAATTGGAATATGATTGCTTGATGAAAAATAATACTTGGAAGTTGATGGAACTACCACCAGGGAAGAAATCCATTAGTTGTAAGTGGATTTATAAGGTAAAATACAAAGCAGATGGTTCCTTGGACAAACACAAAGCCAGACTTGTTGCAAAAGGTTATGCACAAGAGGAAGGGGTTGATTATGAGGAGACTTTTGCTCCAACCACCAAGATGGTAACTTTTCGTTTGATTATTGCTATTGTTGCTCAGTTTGGATGGCAGGTGCACCAAATGGATGTAAAGAGTGCTTTCTTGAATGGAGATCTAGAGGAGGAAGTCTACATGGTTCAGCCATAGGGTTTTCAGGTTCCTGGTAAGGAACATCTTGTTTGCAGGTTGATCAAGTCCTTGTATGGACTTAAGCAAGCTCCTCGAGCTTGGTATACAAAAATAGACTCATATCTTAGGGAGTCAGTTTTCAAAAGGTGTAACTCGGAACCAACTCTCTATGTAAAGGTGTCTGGTGATGATATCTTGATTCTCATTATATATGTTGATGATATAGCCATCATTGGGAGTAGTACTAGTCTCATTTAGCAAACGAAAGCTGATGTTTGTTGTACTTTTGACATGACAGACTTAGGACTACTGAAATACTGTTTAGGTGTTGAGTTTTGGCAAAGTGGTAATACTATATTTGTGTCACAAAATAAGTATGCCAGTTCATTGCTAGAAAGGTTCAGAATGATGGATTGTAATCCAACTCACACACCTATGGAAACAGGAGCTAAAATTTCAACAAACACTGATTCACCTCTGGTCAATGAAACAGTGTATCGGCAGCTAGTGGGTAGTCTCATTTACGTCACTACCACTAGACTGGATATTTGTTTTGCAGTGAGTTTTCTATCTCGCTTCATGTCTAAACCACAGGAAGTCCATTGGTTAGCTGCAAAATGAGTATTAAGATATGTCAAAGGTACTCTTGACTTTGGCATACTGTATAAGAAGTCTGTAGATTTTAAACTTTCAAGATATTCTGATTCTAATTGGGCAGGTTCAGTTGATTCAAGAAAATCTACAACAGGGTATGTTTTCACTTTTGGTTCAAGAGTTTTCTCATGGCAGAGCAAACTACAAACTACAGTAGCATTATCTTCAACAGAAGCAGAGTATAAAGTTGTGGTTAGTGTAGGTTGTGAAACCATGTGGATAAAGAAAATTTTGGAGGATCTTCAGTTTGAGTCATCAAAGCCTACTCTAATTTTTTGTGACAACCAAAGTGTTTTGAAGATGGTGAAGAATCCAGTATTTCATGCCAGGACCAAACACATTGAGGTTCACCATCAATACATCCGACAATTGGTTACAAATGAAGACATCAGTCTCTTCTACTGCCCCACTGCAGAGCAGCCAGCTGATATAATGACCAAACGACTTGGTACAGACAAGTTCATAAAATTTAGAGATAAACTTGGTCTTGTTTCTGGTTTAGTCATTAAGGGAGGGTGTTAGCATATTATTGTATTTACCTTAGGTTATTTACTAAGGTAATTTATTTTGGTTAGTTGCCTTAACCACTTTGGTTAAGAGGTTAGTTGTTTATTCGGCCTTTGTTATTTCATGCGAGCCAACATAGGTTAGTTTTATTATACCCGTCTCATGCTTCACGGGTATTTCATTTGTTTGCCTATTTAATAGGCCTTCATGCTTGGTTGAACGTTGAACAAGTGCTTTGCGATTCTCAATCTCATTTTCTCTGTGTATTTTGTTTAATCTAATAGTGATCTTCTCACATAGGATAATCCATCCATATATCAATCTACTCCTAGAAACCTCACATGTGTAAGATGTAATGACATCAAAATTCCTCCTCAATTTTTTTGCTATAGATCCATTTATAGCTAGATGAACAAAATGAAGAACTGAGTGAATTTCACTCATACACACAAGCTCTCCAATCATCCTTGACCAATAATAGGACCCCTTATACATGCTCAATAATTTAGACTCATCCTTAAACATCTCTAACCATGCCAAAACTAAATATCAATCAATCCTCCTTAAATCATACTAGGACAATAACATTTCATAATTTGTCATTACCATTTAGACTATCAAGGAACTTCATCCACTCACCTAGACACCTTCATGACATCACCATGACATAATTGACAACTCTCCAACACTTAGGACCCCTAGTTAGATCAAACATAGTCTAAGACTAGTCTATTTGCATATTAAACCTATAGGTCTTACCTCTATAGTCATATTATGAAACATACCTATGTGCTTCAAAACATCAAAAACATGTTCAAATGTCCTTAGACATCTTCTTATTCATCTATGCATTCATCTCCTATATCCATCATTCTCCTTACATTAGACTAGATATCCCATGCTCAAGCCTTCTCATCACTTCATGACATCATCCTTCATCAGGGACCTGTAATCACTTATTTCATCATTCCTCACTATGCATCACAAGACAACCAAATGGATCACCATACCTCATTATTTTTTTGAAATCAATGACCATACATAAACATATGACATCAATGATAACTTGCAACAATTTACCTCCCAATCTAATAACTTGGGATAGGATTTTATCATGATTTTCATATATATACTAGTCAAATTTGGCTCTAACTTCATCACTATTGAATAATTCATTAGTAAGTATTTCATCTCCTTCATAAGTATGCATGTCACTTTAATTTTCTTCATTAGGCCTACTCTATTCACCTAGTGTCCTTAGGACATTATCTTCTCACTTCGATCCTTGTCCCAACCTTAGGACTTGGGCACAAGTCTTGATTTACATGGTGGATAATGTGTGGTTATTTGAATATTATTAGATGTTTATTTAATATGAGATGAAAATAAATGTGACCTTGAGTAATAGACTTGTCTTGAGTTCTAGACTAGAATTGTCAAGATGTTTGTCATGGATATTTTAAGATTTGGATTTTGAGATTACTGACTATGATGATCAAATATTACCATTATTACAACTCTATAAGTATATAACTTAGTAAGGAAACTAAATGATGAGACAACTAGATGCATTTATTCACATTAGTGAGATGATAATTGGATATAGGCTAGTTATGAATAGGTAGGATGATAAGATGATAGGGTGGTAGATGAAACCCAATACAGTTATAGAATTTGGTAATATTTAATCAAGGTAATATCCCTTAGGATGGATGTAATGATGAATAAAATAATTTCAATATTTTTAAGAAGGGATGGATGATCACTATAGCTTAGTTTTAAAATAACATCTAATACTTCAGATTATTGAAAATAAGATTAAGATTAAGATGATTTAGTTTAAGCCCTAAGATGGAAATATGTCTTAATAGTTTTATAAGTGTTTTTTTAGAAATGGAGATGGCTAACTTGTCTCACAAATAATACAAGTTGAGCATGATACACACACAATCACACCAATCATAAGACCTAAGATTTATTAAACTAATGGGTGTATAAATCAATGATTGCATCGTTTAATGGCTTTGTGGGTGATGGTGTAGGCTAGTGACCCATTACATAATCTTCCAAACCCTCTCAACCCTATTTGTACTAGACATTCACTATGGGGGATGATACTAACCCTGGCATCAAGTCACCTATTATAGTTGAAAATCCCTATGTTAGGTTTAAACAAGGTTTCTAATGGCATCCCCTAATATACACAGGGTATGTGGGGCCCAAATTTGTGTAGGGTATTGTCTAACATTGGGGTCAGAGAGTTAACTCTTTCCCTTCATGAAAGACCTGTATGGGGTCAACCACTTGGCCTATTAATAATTATCCCTAATTTTTATACTCTACAATAACACAAAGTGTGGTTGAATGCACAATGATGAAATACATGTCACCAACCCTTAAAGACTAGGCAAGTGTGTGGGGATGAATTCCATCTCACATTACACCCTATAAAAGTAAAATTTAGGTTGATAAACAAGCATAATTTTTTTATTTAACTAATTATTTAATTATGTGAGACAAAATACAAGAAACTAAAAAGACAACAAATTCAAATTCTAATTCTAAACTTTAAATCAAGTCCTAATCCTATAGGTAAATAAGATAACAATCTAATTTAGGGCCTCCTGCTTACATGTCCTACACAAAAATTGCTAGTAGTTTCTAATAAAATTTAAAATTGCCTTTTGACCTTGCAAAATAGCTTTTACACAATCATATTTTTAAAACTAATTCTAGAGAGGTAAAAGTACAACTAATAGGTCCAAACCATAACTGAGAAATTTGCAATTTTATAGACGATTAGCTAGTAATAACCATGCAACCTGTCAAAATTGTTTACGATTAGTCAAAATCACTGTTGGTAATAAAAAACATAGATATCAAGAAGTGATTTTATAATTGGTATGAAATAATAATTTTTTAAATAGGCTTACAAGTTAAAATGTTATTACTTGAAAAAGTTTATGTTAGATGTTATTAGTAATAAGGTACTATCAAAACTATCTAATTCAAAACCATAGATTAAATTTGAAAATCTCCTTTTGGGAATCAATATCACTTCTTTTGAGAGGCAATTTTACTTCTAGGTAAAGTAAGGTATATATACAAATTACTAGAATTGTTAAAAATTACCTAAGATAGATGATGTATACTATTTACAAGACTGAATTATAAATTACTAGAAAAAATTTAAAAAAATAGATTACCAAGAATGAACAATAACTATTTCTGAACGATATTCAAAATCTCTTATCTAATTTCAAAATCATTTATAAGAATTAAGACTACTTCTATTGAGAAACAATTTTGTGTAAAATTTAAGAATATATAAATAGGATGTTTAAAATATTGTTAAAACTACTTATGATGTTTAAAACCATATTATTAACAATAATTAGAATATCTAACACTAAAGATCAAAAACTAGATTAATAACACTTATTATCTAGCTAGTATCAAAATCACTTTTGCAATTGTCAAAATTACAATTAGGAGTTAAAATCACTACTATAGATTAGTAATATTGCATAATATAGTCAAAAAGGTTATCTTTGGTAGCAATAAATTTGTCTGAGTAGAGTTTATTCTTTCCTATTATCAGATCACAACCAAACATATCTAAGAAAATTGTCAGAGATAAAAAAATCATAGGTTCTAGTTAGTGGCACTTATGTTGAAATCAAAACTACAATTTGTAGGAGCAAAACCACATATGGGAATCATTATCACAAGGATAAGTGATTTTGTTTAATCTAAAAAACTTACTTATTTGAAGATGAGAAAAATTTATTTCTATCCTTACAAGACAACATGATTAGCCTAGGAGAATAAAAATGATCAAGAAGTCAAAATGCTTAATGTTGACCTTAGTGCAATACTTAAGTCAAAATTGTGACTATATGAGGAAAAATTGAAAATGAGTTTCAAAATGATAACTATCGAGAAGTGAATTTGAAAGAGATCATAAAACTACCAAAGAGGTTAACAACTAATGATTAGGTCCATACAGTTAGTTAAAATCGTAACTAGGATCTATAAAATTACCAATGCAAAACTACAATTTACACTGCAATGCCACTATTCTCCTAAAACATAAAATTTTAAGATTTCAGATCCTAATCTCTCTAACATATCCTAAAAGTTGATTTAACATTTATTACACACACAAGAGTTAGTTTAAATGAAGTTTCTCATTGTGGTTGTCAATGCATGCTTGTAAAATTAGAGCTATGGATTCAATATACTCTATACAGTAACTTCACCCAAAATCTACAAAAACATCAAAGGGAGAGAATATAGAAGTAATCAAAACTTATAATAATTCTATTACCATCACCTTGATTCTCTTATCTTTCCTCCAAGATCTTCAAATAGATTCTTTAAGGATTATTGAATTACTTGATAATGGTGGCTTCAAGATTTAAGATGGATGCAAGAGGGATCAATAAATTCTTGGATACAAGGATAATGTGGATGTAATGGGAGTATGAATTATAAGAGAGATTCAATATTATTTTATTCTAATTCTAATTAATTCAAATAAAATCCATACTTGGTTATTTATAGGGTGAAGGGGGAGGATTAAAAATGAATTTTGAATTCACAAAACTCTCTAGCTTTAGAGAATTCTAGAGAATTAGAGAAGGCTCTAGATTTTAGAGGATTCTATATTTTATTTAGGAGTAAATGGGGATTAGTTTAAGGGTTTTATGGAGGTTTAAGGATATAAATGTGTAAAATAAGCTATGGATAAGTTGGCTAGGGGGAGGTAGGTAGAATATTTTGAATTTTAAATTGGTAAGTGGGGTAAGTGGTTATTAAATGAGGGTGGGGTTAGTGATTTAATGGGATGTTAGTGAGATAATCAAAAGATAAATATAATATGAGGTTTTTAAGAAGGTTATCATGATATAGTAAATTTATAATGGGTAATGGGATTTATTTATTTAATTAGATCAATGGCTATGAGTTTAATTTTAATAAATAGCAGCATTAGTAGAATAGTTAGGTCAAGAAGATTTAGATGTATACACAATAAAATGAGATTATCTAAGCATATTATCATGAAATTTTCCCAGTAATCAAATGAAATTATCTTAATAATTGAAACATAAAACTTATTGAGAATGATCTTCTCACCAAATGCAATAACTAAACATGATCATCTTATCAAATTAAACATAATGTTATGCATATAATGTATTTCAATGCTAGCTCATATGAATTGAAAGTATATATATTCTTTGATATCTCATCTAAAAAATATATATTTATTACAATATAATTATAATAATTATTTTCCAAGAATCAAACTAAATCATTTTACTAAAAATATAATGTAGATGAGACACTATCAATATAGTTAGTATCTCTAAAGTAACTACACAATAGTTTTATCAAAGTAAATTAAATACTATAAGCATACATATATTTTTATGTATAAAAATTTAAAGATTAAGCATGGATTCTATTAATAATATGCACAAAATTATTCATGCCTTTGGCCCATAACAACTAGGAGAAACATTTGTAAAATGCAACATTGTTCTAGCCATCTAAATAATGTTATAATTTTTCCTTCTAGAAATACCATTTTACTAAGGGGAATAAGGATTTATTAATTCATTTTTAATACCAAAATTAATTTAAGAATAATCACATTTTTTTATTAATATATTCACCACCATTATCAATTCTTAATCTCTTAATAGAAAATTTAGATGCATTTTCAACAATAGCTTTAAATTCCTTGAATTTAGACAACACATCAGATTTATTTTTAATGAAATATGATAAAATAATTTTAGTTTAATAATCAATAAAATTAATAGGATAAAATTAACTATTAAGATATACAACTTCAATAGGTCCTACGACATCACTATGAATTAATTCTAAAGGATGTTAGAAATTTACATCATGATTCTTGTGAAATAGGTTAGTATGTTGCTTACCATGTAAGCAACCCTCATAAGCTTCATGATGATAGGTGATAGAAGTAAGTCCAACAACAAAACTATTTATAGACATATCATGTAAACTTATAAATTTAATATGTCCTATTCTCTCATGCCATAATTGAGATTCATTCTTACTATGTGATGAAAGAAAACATGGAGAAGGAGAGAAATGTATAAACCATTGTTTTGAGCCCATTCAACTATCAAAATTAATTTATAATGTACCAACTATATTTAATTAATGTCATACTGAAATTATCATTAGAAAGTTGTGAACAAGATAACAAGTTCTTTTTAAGCTTTTGTATATAGAAAAAACATTATTTATAACAACATTTGAAAATTTAGCTTTTCCCTATTTAGTTGCTTCTAAGAGAGAATTATATCTTAATTAAATATTTTCAAATATATCTATAGAATCATGCAAAATATCAGATAATAAAGTCATATAGTATGATGCACCACTATCTAAAATCCACTCATTTTCATTTGAATTAAATAAAGTACCATATAAAGCAATAACATTTTGATTTTGATTGGTATCCTAATTAAGGTTTTGGTTTTTTTGCTTGTTTAAATTAGATTTTTTCCCTTTGTTATTTTTAGAATATTGATTATTAACTAGATTTTTTTAATAACATGTTTCCCTTCTATAACTAAATTCACCACATAAATTACAATTTCTATTACACTTAGGTTTATGATTCTTATGACCAAATTTCTTGTTCTCATTTTTGCCTTTAGTAGAATTAGGGTTAGATTTATAGTTCTTATTGCTATTAGAAATATTATTTAAGGTGATAAGTGCCTGAGTGGATTTATCTTTAGAATTAATAATTGGTCTTTACTTTCTCTTCATGAGTCAAGAGGAAAAATAAGATGGTAATGTCAAGGATGTCTTGCTCAGTTTAATATTTAGAATTCAAAATTTAAATGAAATTTCTAAACTTTTTATGAATATTTAATTGAATGATAAAATAAATTAGTTGATTTTGAATCAAGTTATATTTAAAACTATCTAACTAAGCTTTAATGTTTTGGAACCACAATGACTAGGGGAAGGATGGGGGTGAATTAGTCTTCAAAAACCTTTCATTCAAGTTCCTTTAAGAAATCACAAACCATTCAAGAAAACCTATAGATCTAGCAAGCATAAACACTTATCCACATAAGCATGAAACACAAGAACAAATCACATATATGAAAAAATATCAAGGAGAATAAAACCTATTGAGGTGTGGAGCTAAAAGCTACACCAAATGAGCAAATGCAAGGTTGCTGTAATTACATAATCACCATCATCAATCAGGATCGACTAACATCGGTCAAGGATTGACTGGAGGCTATCAACGTTGGTTATAGATCGGCCGATGTTGGTCATATGTAGGCAGACAGGGACCGATGTCGGTCACCTGTGCGTTCTAGAAGCCTATTTTTGTGGGATGAATAGATTGTTTGCATGATAAGTTTAACTGTTAGTGTTGAGTCCACATTTCTATTTTTGGTAGGACTAATTTGAACCTTTGATTAAGAGGTGTATCTAACGGTGGAGAATTCATAGCTCATGATCCCTAATTCTATATAATAGGGATAGATCTTCATAGCTTGTAGTAACGTGTATGAGAAAAAGGGTGAATCAATTCAAGTAGCTGAATTGTGTTTGTAATTGTGAGAGAGAACTCTTGAGGGAAAGAGATCTGTACATCTGAGAGGTGTGGAAGAAAGAGATATTTCTTCAATTGTATTTCCTTCTGGAAGAGTTTAATACAAGTTTTCATTGTTTCTTGTATCTCTTATTCTTTGTTGATTCTGATTTCTAGTTTCTTATTATTCTGGTTTAATTCTGTGTTTAGTTGCTTGCACAAAATTAATCAATTGTACCTATAAGATCATAACAAAACCCATAGATATATTAAAATTAACTACTATCCTATAATACAAAAATCAAGTTTAGTGAAGCACCAATTTCACATGGAATACCAACCCCAACTAGCCAAGTATCCACTTGACTAAGCTTTAAGAAGCACCCACTTACAAGGAGGCACCAAACCTGTAGATGAATTAGCACCAACTCATCCAAATAATTTATTTAATCACCTTAATAACACTATGTTTCTATCACAATAGATAATGATCACCTTCATTATCTCTTCACACTCTATAACCCTCTCAAACTTCCTTCCAAGCTTCTTTGCTCAACTAAGTCTCTTCAAGACTAATTAGGTCATTTGACCTTGATATTAAAATGTATAAACACTATCATATCTTCATTAAATATATTTTACATTATAATAATTTTCTACAATACCTCCTTCTACTTAATAATGTGATATATCATTCACATACTCTCTACTTACACAAATAGACCTAAAACTACCTTGTATATATACCATTCCTTATATATACCTCTTGGTTGAACATAAATCCTTTCTCACTTATATTTTACACACAATAGGATTAAATACATGTTACAATTAATAATAAATAATTAAATTAGGTTGTCCATAACTTAAATAGACCAAATCCTTCTTTAGGTCTCATGGAGACCTAATTCCATTAGGTCTACTATAGGACACGTTACACTTTGCCTTCCTTGGAACACTTTAAAAATAAACACACAATATAAAAATATAATATAAAAATAAAATATACCCCCATTTATGTATTATAGTCTCAAGAATATATTTTACAATAAATCACTACTTGAAACCCCTCATTAGTACTCAGTCCTATTAGGCATATCTACACCATAAATATGCCTTTCAATACTGAATATCAAAATCACTTAAGCCACTCAAAAATGATCAAAAAACCATATATATATATAGTATATATGAACTTAGAGTCATGAAATTATTCTTGAAACACTTTAACTCAGGGCAAAAAGGCTTAAACTCATCTCTTCAGTACACTCACTAGAACTTCCAAAACTATAAAAAGCCAATCATGAAACTACTTTACATCCAAAAATTGAAAAGATACTTTAAGTGATTATAAATAAATTAAAAATATTATATAACATATTCAAAACAATCTCAATCATAAAAACCACAAGTTATAATATCAAACATTGGTCTTGCAAACCAATCTTCTAACCTTATCTCACATAGTCTTGCATGAACTAGACAAGCCATTTTGAATTCAAATTTTAAACATATTAAAATAACTTAAAATATTTAAAATTTAATTAAAATTACTTTAAATTCACAAAAAAAACATCATATTCATTATATACTTCAACTCATGTCATAGAGTCTTAAATTCATCATTGCAACTTGTTTACTGAGAACTGTCAATTTACCTTAAAGCACAGTTATGGTGGAATTGACATTCAACACTTGTATGAAAAATTTTAAAGACTTAAAATTAATTAAAATTATAATATTACATATCCACACCATATTAAATATAAACATCATATAGTATAATGTAAACTATTGGTCTTACAAACCAATTTGTTGACCTAACTACACACAGATCTCACTGAGCCACACAAGCCATTTTGGCTTCATAATTTTCACCATTTTACCTAAATTAAAATATTTATAAAAATAATTAATATGAAATAAAATTCCCATAAAACATCTCCATGAACTTTGTTTCATCATTCTATCATAATAACACATTCTTAATCATCTTCTCGATGTTGCCTGAGGTCTTAATCATTCTTAATCACCTTTATTATCTTTGGTTTCTACACATTCATTTGCCTTATCTCTTATACTCTATGGGATTCAAACCTCTTGTTTTGAATTTATGGCCTTCTAAATATATTAGGACATAATATTTCAATGTGTCTCACATTATGACAACTAAATCAAACAAACTCATTCATACCTATTGAATGATGATTCCTTTCATAATCCCATGCATATTCAATTTTAGAGGGTCTTCTACACTCTCTTGTTTTATAGCCAAACTAATTGCATGCAAAATAGTAACCATTGAATTAATTAACATACCTCACAGCATTAGGCTATCTGATTAGTCTCTTTATGTTGATATTCTTATCTTTATTATCCTTCTCCTTGACTTGAGCTACCTCTTTTTGGTCTTCTTTGAAACCAAAACCCATCTTATTACTTTGAAACTTACGACTACTCAAGATGTTATCTAAATCATAAGTACTCTTTTCAAACTTCATAAAGGCCTTCAAATTGATAGTTTCTTGATCCAATTCAACTTTCAAGGATTCCAATTTAGTTTCATACCTGGTGCATCCTTCCTCTTTAGCCTTTAGACTTGTTGTCACAATCTCCATCTAGGTTTCTACTTGATGGATGATATCTTCATGCTCCTTATATGTGTTACTCAATCTCTCTTCAAATAAACCAATCTACTCTTCATAGTCCTTAACTAATGATCTTAGTTTATGATTCTTCCTTTTTAGGAACTTTAACTCCTCTAAATCACTCACCAATTTTGCCTCAAGGTTCACTTTAGCCTCTTCTTCATCTGATTTTTCATCATCCATAAGGTCTTTCCCTTTTGAGAAACACTCATTTTCTATTTCTATAGCCATGAATAAGGTTTCATTATTGTCAAATTCATGTTCATTTCTATAATCATCATTATCAGAAGTACATTTGTCACTTACATCAGATGTGTTAATATCTTCTTTGGTATAGAAATTTCTCTTATTTTTGAATGACCCTTTCCTACCTTCATAATTCTTGAAATCTTTATTTCATTTGTTAATATTATATACCTTCTTATCATCACCATGATGTTCATCATGTTCTTCATCATTCTCAGTCTTTTCCTTGTTAAGACACTTAGATGCAAAGTAACCAATCTTACCAAAGTAGAAACATTTGAAAGGAAACTTACCATTGTACTTACCAAATCCAAACCTCCATTTTCTAGAAAACATGGATATTAGTTCATCATCATCAATATCTAAACATACCTTATCCTTGACCTTCTTGTATTTTGACTTCTTTTTAGCTTTGAATGTTGTTTCTTTCTTGGGAGGTCTTCCTTCATTTGTTCTCATCTCATAGGTAATAAAGATGCCATGAAGCCTATCCATATAAAGTGTATCTAGATCTTACATTTATTCTACTAAAAACACATTTGAATAAAATTTATAGATTAGAAATTTCAATACCTTTTGAACAACTATAGACTCTTTCACTTCTTCTTCAAGACATTTGATGATATTGACAAATTCATCAGCCCTTAATAGGTAGGATGCAATGCTCTCATCTCCCTTCTTACTCAGACTTTCAAACTACATTTTGTGGGTCTAAAATGTACCCATCTTCACCTTTGTCTCTCCTTTATATATATTATTCAACTTGTCACATATCACCTTGGTTGACTCATAGTGCATCACCTTCACAAATTTTTCCTCTGATAGTCCACATAGAATGTCATTCATTACCTTGAAATTGCTTTCACTTTCCTTCTTGCCTATTGTATTAGTTGGTGTTATACGATGTGGAGTGTATCCATCCACAATTTACTGACATATGTCATGACCCATTGACATTAGATATGTCTTAATTATAATTCTTCAGAATTCATAATTAGTTTCATTGAAGAATGGAGCCTTACTAGTAGAGAAACCTTCTTGAACTTGACTACTACTCATCCTTGCTTCTAGGATATCCTTTAGGTTGTAAGGCCTGCTTAAAATAAATTTATTTGATACCAATTGATAAAATAAAAATGACTAAGAGGAGGGGTGAATCAATCTTCAAAAAAATTTCATTCAATTTCCCTTGAGCAATCATGAACCATTCATGCAAACATATAGATCTATCAAGCATAAACACTTATCCACATAAGCATAAAACATAACAACAAATCACATATATGTAAAACCCTCAAGGGGAATAAAACACACCAATTTATAAAATTATACTATAGTTATATAATATTAAAAACAAATTTATTTAAGTTCCAACTTCACATGGATCACCAACCCCAACTAGCCAACCACCCGCTTGACTAGGCTTTAACAAGCACCTACTTGCAAGGAGGTACCAACCGTCTAGATGAATCATCACCAACATAGCCAAATAATTGATTTGATAATTTTAAAAAAATTATATTTCTCTCATAACATAAAATGATCACCTTTTTTAGCTCTTCACTCTTTTTAACCTCTCAAACTACCTTCTAGGTTTCTTCACTCAGTGAGGTCTCTTCAAGATTGATTAGATCATATGACATTGATATTCATATGTAGACACACTATTATATATTAATTAAATATCTTATACACTCTTATAATGGTCTACAATACCTCCTTATACTTAATAATGTTTTATATCATTCATGTACTCTCTACTTACATAAATAGACCTACAACTACCTTATATATACCATTTATTATTCATATACCTATTGTTTGGATATAAACCATTGCCCACTCATATTTTAAATAAAATAAGCCTTAAAAAACATTATAATTAATAATAAATCATTACATTAGGTTGGTCATAACTCAAATAAACCAAATCCTTCTTTAGGTCTCATGGAGACCTAATTCAATTAGGCCTACTTTAGGACACGTTACACTTTGCATTCTTTGAAACACTTTAAAACTAAAAACATGAAAGTAACATATGATATAAAAATAAAATATACCTTCACTAATTTATTTTACGCTCAACAAGACATTTTACAAGAAATCACTACTTAAAACCCCTCATTAGTACTCAGTCCTATTAGGCTTGTGTACACCAAAAATATGCCTTTTAATATTGAAGATCAAAATAAATTAAGACACTAAAAAATGAATAAAAAATTACATAAATATAGTATATATTACCTAATATTCATCACCATATTATTTAAACACTTTAAATTAAGGCAAAAAGTCATAAACTCATCTCTTCAATACACTCACTCAGAACTGCTAGAAATGTAAAAAGCCAGTCTTAAAACTACTTGAAATACAACACATAAAAGGATGATTTAATTGATTATAAATACATTAAAAATATTATAAAACATCTTATTAACAATATCAATTAGAAAAAACACAATATCTAATATAAAATATTGGTCTTTCAGACCAATCTTCTGACCTTATCTCACACAGTCTTACATGAACTAGACAAGCCATTTTGACTTCAAATTTTAAAATTATTACACTAACTTCAAAGATTTATAAAATTATTAACAAGATTTTAAATTTTTAAAAAAAAAAAAAACACCATATGCATTATATATTTTAACTCAGGGCATAGAGCCTCAAATTCATCATTATAACTTACTCAAAACTGCCAGTTTACCTTAAATCACAATCATGATGACATTGAATTTAAACACATTTATGACCACTTTAAAATAATAAAAATGAATTAATATGATACTCTGACACATATATACCATATTTAAATATAAACACTATATAGTATAGTGGCAACTATTGATCTTATAGACTATTTGTTGACCTAACTACACATAAACCTCACTGAGACAGATAAGCCATTTTGGCTTCATCATTTTCACCACTATATCTGAACTATAAGGGTTTATAAAAATCATTAATATGACATATCAGTCTCAAAAAACATCTCCATTCACTTGGTTTCATCATTATAGCATGATAACACATTCCTAATCATCTTCTCACTGTTGTTTGGGTTTTTCACTGTTTACACCATTAGGCCTATTAATGACTAGCTAAATTAAACAATTATTTTATCACAATTAAGTAATATAACCTATCCAAATACCTTCATGGACATAAAACATGAGTCTCTAGCTTCTTTCTCCATCATTTTCTTACTATGTCTAATACAATTTTTGATAGCTACAATAACTTCTTCAAAAATTAAGCCTATAAATCAACATTTTCTCTCTCCTCACTCTAAATAATATCACTTTGAGGTACTTGTGGGAGTATAATACAAGATAAAATATCTTATTTGATCATTCTAATCCATTCTGGTCACTTTTGATCAACATCTTCAACATTGGGTCCTTATTAGGGTTCTAAAAGGGTTTAAATCTATTTCTATTCTTAAAAATCATTCATAAAGCATAGTCCCTCAATCCAAAACCTAATGTCTAAAATTTTAATATATTACCCTTACCCATATAACATGAATATATTAGGCTAAAAAACATAATAAAATCCTTTTGATGTTGAGAACGCTCCATTTTGCACACTCAAGAGACCTCCAAACAAATTTTCATGACTTTTCCTACAAAGCATGACCTCAAACTTGGTAAAAATAATTGATAAAATATGACACACTTATAAAAACACTCACCTATCCATAATTGTCTTTGAAATATAACATCATACCCCATGAGGCCATGCTCTCTCTACATCATGGTCTTCATGCCACATTAGACTTAGGAACACACTTTTATTATGTTATCAATGAATTATACACCTCATACATATGCTCAAGAAACATCATAAAACCTCTCATGGCTCTATGAATTCATCTTACCAAGTCACCATACTCATACCTTCTTATAAGGACTTTACACCATGACTAGTGCCATGATTAGGCTTCTTAAGAACTTGAAGCTTGACAAATAACTTTGAAACACTTACAAAAGTATATACACTTTAATTAAATGATCACACAATTCCAAACAACCTATCATAAGCTTGTGATTACTTAATTCACCACACTTTAGTATGCACACCTTCTCACAAGGTCTAGAGTAGGCTTCTCAAGACACCTTATACTTAAGAACTAGTACTCAAACATGATTACCTAAATGATATCAAAAAATAACACTCTAAATACAACAATCTCACACCACTACAATAATATCTTTCTAACCAACATTATCTTAAAACCTCATGTAGACCTAGAGCCTCATAACTATACTTCAATGCTTACCTGACCAGCATACCTCTTTATGACAATCAGGTCTCATAGGATGAAAAACAACCTCAATGACATAAATGAAAAATAAAAAATCACCTTGTCACATACCTCAATGATCACCCACCATTCACCATCATAAGATGCACCCTTTTGACATCAATGACAACAACAAAGTAGCATAATATTCTTAATTTTAGCAAGAAAATTCATAACCTTTTTATCACATTTCATAGGTGTAATTATCAATTTAATTATTAAATTAATAAGCATTTATAGGTGAGTACCCACATACATGGATTCGAGGAGTTTTCAAGCATCGCTAGGAGACTCTTGATTAGAAATATGGAGAAGGAATTCATCCTTAACATTCCACAAGATTGTGGACATAGCTTCCTATGATTTTTATTAAAATGCATTGGTAAGCTCAAGGGTCACATGCTATCTAGAAAGATATTTTTCAATCCCAACAATAATATTACATAACTTATGAGCCACAAATTCATCTTTAATATGAATTTTTCATATATTAATGTTATTTCTATTAAGTATTTATGATTTATCTAAAATAAAAAATTAGGCAAAGCCATAGCTTTCCTTTAACAATGATAGTAAACAAATTCTTAAAATGAATCATTTTTAGTGTGAGTTTTAACTTTATTTGATATTAAAATAAATTTAAAGTGCAAACACACAATAATTGTTCAATTTAATGCTAAATATGGTAAGAAACTTATGAAAGATTATGACCAACTAGGGTATCATAAGTATCATAAAAATACACTAATATGAGAATAAATTTAAAAAATTAACCTTTTTAATGAGTTTTTCTAACTATTTTCCAAAATAAAGTGAATTACACATGCAACTATGATTAATTTTACATTTTAGATGCCAAATAATGTAACCAAATTGAAATAGAGTTGTACTAAATAGGTGTCAAAAGAGTCACACTTAGAATAATCACCTAGACTCTATTATTAAAAAAATTATAAAACACATAATATGAGGTTATAAAATAAAAAATGGACTACATAGATGTGTCTAAAATGTGACACTACCTAGGGATCGATTGGTTACATGACTATGTTTGACAAAACATTCACTAGGTTAAAAGTTGAAACAAGTTTGAGAGGTCAACTAGGGTTTTAAACATGTGAAAAGTTGGCATGCAAACCAAAAAATGGAATTCAATTCAAATTAAATTTAAAAAATAATTTGACCAAATCAAAAAAGATTGATTTTAGGGTGTTTTAAGCATGGGACCTCCCTAGTTGTAAGTTTGAGCAAAAAGAAACTTACCAACCCATCTTGGAAACTTATTAACAAATTAAATGAAAAAACTTATAAATGAATCTTTTTAAAATAATTTTTTTAATAAAAAAATATAAATTCAAATATACACATGCATGTTAAAACACAAAGCGAAAAAGAATTCATATTTTTAAACTTGGGGTAAAATGTGAGCCCCTTTTCACCATTAGATGAGAATAAAGTATCTTTTAAAAAATTATATTTAATAAATACATTCCCAAAAACATTAGAACATACTTGTGCAATGCTTCTAGGTAGATATGGTGCTCCTTTAGTAGTAGAGGTGAAGCTGGAGTATGCCACAGGCCACTAGAATCCCTAAAAATTGGAGGATATTTATGAATTAACCTCCCAATGCCAGAGAACTGATCAAAATTGAATCTTGCAGATTAAAATCAATTTTTGAAGCTTACCAAGCTGTATTATGGTACCCAAGGAATAGAGAAAAAATATAAATCTAAATTTGATTACCTCTAAGGATCCTCAAATGATTTAAAAGTCAAAGACATGACTAAACAAACCCTTAACCACCACTAAATAGATTTTAGAAGTATTAACAATATTTTTTCTAGAATTTTTCATTCCCAGGCTATACTTGGTTGTATAAATGGCATCTCAGGAAAATAAAAAAATACAAATGTTGAATGACTAATTCAAAGGCTTTGTAGGATTAATAGTTTGATCAAACAATGAGGATTTAACAGTCTTAGAACTCAAAAACATGGATTAGAAGTGAAATAATTAATTTTTTATTTTACTAGTCTCCTAAAATATCAAAAGATTATACCATGAGCCATACCACTAATGTACAATTTGATCCTTGGATGAAAATTTATGTTTAGCTACTTGAATGGGGTTTGCAATGCTTAAATTTGAGGTTGAATATGGTCGTAGGCTTCCTTAGTCACACACACACACACACACACACACACACACACACACACACACACACACACACACACACACACACACACACACACACACACACACACAAAATAATAATAATAGCAATGATCTAAAAGAGAATAGAATAACAAAGCATAACATATTAACATAGAGATTAGGTGAGAAAACTTCTAAAAGAGATTAAAAACCCCACAGTAATTGATATTCAATATTTGAGAAACAATAATAACTCCAATACACATTCTTCTACCTTCTCCCTTCTTCATAGAATGGCCTTCAAAAAACTCTTTGATCCCCTAAGATATTTGCACTACATTGATAATTACTGATATTATTTTACAATGGGGATAAACCATGTTTATAATATTCACAAGGGGAGGTAACCATTGTGAAATAATGGGTCCATCCATCCCGATGACCCATTTAAATTTTTCTGGTAATTATCAAATAAACATAACTTTATTATTTATTTTCATGAGGTTTTTATCTCATTTTAATAAATAATATATTATTATTATTTATTTATTTACTAAGGCTAAGGGATAGTAAGCCAACTTAGAATTAAATGTTCTAACAAAATAAATATACCAAGATAGATACTTTCACACTAAGCTACGAGCACTTAACAATGATTCTTTGGAAGTGAAATGGAAAAATTAATTAACTTGACTAAGTATAATTAAGGAACATAATAAAATAGTTACTAAAAGCCAAAACAAGAGTGACATATGTATGCATTTAAAATGATTTGAAACCAAAATAAAGGAATATAAAACTGTAGACAAATTAAATCATATAAGTGCTTAGATTAACACTTGTAAAAGCAAGAAAGACTAAACCTGAGTGCTATCAAGAAAGAAAAAATAATGAAATAAAAGGGAAAAAAGGGAAAGAATATAAAATGCATTAAAATAAAATAAAAAATTATGAATGGATCTTAGATGAGTACGCTAAGAAGATAATAATAGATTTACCAAATGAATATGTTATGAAGCAATGCAAGAAAAAAATCAAAATAGAAAAGTGAAGCACAGAGAGAAAATAGATACATTGAAGGTTCCTCAAAGAGACATGCTAAGCTAAAGCACAGATGCACAGAAGGGAAAAATAAGCTGAGAAGCAATTTAAGAAATGTAATGCAGCTATAGATTAGAATGCAAAACTAGAATAAAAAGAGGAGGATTGCAATGATCTTAAATGCAGGGGAATACAACAACTAAGTCACATAAGAGGGATTTTTATTCAAAAAATAGAAGATATTTCAAAAAGTAAATGCTTGACAAAGATTGATACAAAAATTAAACTAAACTCAGACTTTAAGGACCAAAATTAAATTAAAGCAATTTAATATGCTTTTAAGATATTATCCAAATGAGAAATAAATAAAATTCACTTGGAGAGCCTCTCAAAACCAGCTGAAAGAAATTAAAAAAATCCTTGAAAGCAACTTGTAGTTTATGGTTAAAGGGTAGAAAAATGAAAATAAAATATGCTAAAAAAGAGATGGATTTGAAAAAAATAAATAGAGATTCCTCCAAAAAAGACTGCACAACTCATGAATTAATGTTAGAAAATCCATAGATTTGATAACATATTAGATTATTTACTAAAATTGTTAGACAATAATGTTGAATACATTAAAAGAACATGAAAAGGAACAATGTTACCTCAAAGAGTGAAACAAGCCATAAGAGAGAGATGAGATTTGACGAGTGGAGAAATCATCAAACAGAGAATAACCTCATAATTTATAATAATCCCTGCAAATAATTAAACTCCAAGTACACCAACAAGTAGAATCAAAGAGAAAGAGAGAAGAGTGGCCTCAAGCCAAAATAGGCATTACAATATTACAAGAGAAAGATTGTTATGGAAGAGAGGAGGAGATGCCTCTTTAAATATATCAAGAGTAAGGATGAGGGAGTTACAAGAATCTCATCATGACATTATAAGACCTCATTAGTGTGTGATAAGTGAGGGAGAGGATTTACTTGTGAAATTAACTCTCAAATCTTACAAGTGGACAAGAAAGGTGAGAGACACCTCATAAATATAGGATAAAGTAAATTTGTTATAATAAAAAATACACACATAAAGAGACTTAAGATAAGTTAAACTAACCTAAATGAACTTAAATAAGGTTAATCTCCGACAAGTGGGCCTATAGTTTGCACCTAAGGTACTGCAACCATGGTGATAAAATTTATTAATCAAGGCAAGATAGTTCTAAAGAGTACTAAAGATCTACTAGTTATACCTAACTTCTTGTTTTATATTTTTTGGGTTGGTTGAATAACTTAAAAAATTATTTACACTGGTTTCTTTTTAGAAAAAAAGTATGGACCAAGTTTAAATTCAATTTTTTTTTGTAATTCAAAGAAATGGTCAATCTTGCCTTATTTTTTGCTTATCTTGATGTATTTTCTTATAGACAGTATGAAAGAAAAATTATTTTCTTGAAGAAAGAGGTAGTTAGAGAGATATTTGAATAATTCTAACTACAACTTGTCATGGATATCTTCTAACAACCAAGTGTCTGGTTCTTCTTGTAATATCAACTTGGTCTTATTATTTATTCATCACAGTTACAAATCTTTGAAATTAAACATGAAAAGTTATATTATCCCATGAAAAAGCTCTCAGGTCCAAAGAAATATCCTCTTGTGTATCATCAACCCAATCAATATTTGGTTGATACACAATGGCCTAAATTCTAGATATGGTCATATGGACAAAGTGTATGATTTTGGGTTACACAAAGTTACAAAAGCATTCCCACATGACCTATAGCGGGCATAAAAAAATTTGGTTAATTATTTTTAAAATGGTAAAAAATGGATAAATTTGATCAACAATGTAAGGGACATAAAATTCCCTCCTCTATTATTAGGGGAGACTCTCTTTATTGAAAGTTTGGAATTGCAAAAAATAAATTATTTACAACATTCACACAAAAAAAATTCTTGGGGGTTCTTACTTTTGAACAAAAATAATGTGATGAAAAGAAGATGGGTGAGAAAGAAAGAGAGAAAGAAAAAAAGAAGGAGAAAAATATGAGAAAGTGTGTTGTAATTTAATAAAAACATATTCTAACTACTATAGAAAGCTAAAAATCAATAGAACAACAACATTTCAACTATAAACATTTTGTATACAGAAATAACAAAAACTTAATATATCAATAAATGTAGGAATAATGACCATTCATAAGGATAATTAAAGGTACAAAGTATTTTATATTATTTTGTATTGATTCTTAGAAAAATGAAAAGCTTCTTCCTCTCTTTAATTTCTAACAAAATTGTTTTCATTGTCAAAAAGTCCCCTTCTAATGAAAATAGTTCTTATTTATAGGAAGAATATGTATAACTACCTCTTGAGGTAATATTTCCATTTCAAATTTTAAATTTTCAAGTTATGTTAATTAAAAGTGAAACATAATAAATTTAAACTGCAAAAACATTACTAAAAAAACAAAGAGAAAATATAGTAGAGAGCTTCTAGATTAAACTGTATTTATGTTTTTGACCGATGTTTCAGTTCACACTCCATGAATCATCATCAGGGTGAGAGAATGAAAAATGTAAAACAGTAGACTAAGCATTGCCTTCATAAATAAAACATTGAAGCATTGCCTTCATGAATAATTTATCTTTTGCAATTTATAATTTATTTAATAATTGAGATTCAAATTATAAATCACGCTAATGATTTTAATTTTTAATATTGAGTTTGTAATTTTACAATTTAAACAATTGATAATTCATAATTTAAAACTAAATTTTTATAGATAAAATATCTTTTATTTATTTTATTTTATTATTTATCTTTGGAATCAAAGAGGTATTATTTTATTTTATTGTTTAGTATTTAGTAATTTTTGGAAATTGGTAAGAAATATTTTGGTTAATAATCAAATTGTTTGTTTATAATTCAATATTTATAATTTTAAAATTAAAAATTCTAAATTTTTTAAAATTTAAATTAAATATTAAAATTTCTAATTGATATTTTGTAATTTATTTTGTAATCCAAATTCCCTGCCGCTTTGAGAGCCCCACCTTAGTTTTCACTCACCTTGACATCAATGTGCTTCAATTTTTTTATCTATAAAGGCAATACTTAGTATGTTGTTTTACATTTTTCATTATCTCACCCTGATGATGGCTCATGGAGTGTGAACTGAAACATCGATCAGAAACTTAAACACAGTTTAATCCAGAAGTTCTTTACTGTAATTCATGGATTGTGGAAATATTATTGCTTTAAAAGAGGAAATAAAAAATTAGAGAGATAGAGTCAAGAAACTTTGTTGGAAAGATAATATTTATCAAACTGGGAGGTTGCTTGGTTGGCTGCCACCATTTGACCTTGTCTTTCAATCTATGAATATTTCAACCTATATGTTCTTAATTTATGCACTATAATGAATAAACCTTGTTGTTTAGGAATGATTGTGTTTGATAGACATGTCAACCATGACCTCATCATTTCATTCATTTATTCACCACTGTTGAAGAAGTTTAGATGATTATTCTTACATTCAATGAAGGCATTATGACTATTGATTAATTTGTTTAGAGATTATAAATTGAAAGTAGTTTTACCAAAAACCTCTTCTCTAATCATCTTTTTAAATTGTGTTTTTATTTATGTAGCTATATAAGGTTTATCATCTCCTTTTTTTAGTAGATCATAGTGAATGGTCTAGATATCAACACAGATCTCAGATTTGAGATCATCAAACTATTTACCATGACTCTGTAAATCCTTTAGGTATTTTTCAAAAATATTTATTTTCCATTATACACCCTAAGACCATTTATGTGAATAGTTATCTTCAACCTTGTTGAATATCTATTTAGATACATTAAAGATATATTCATATATGATAACTTTTTCATCTATATTAGCCATGTATTTGTTGACCATTTTGGTCCTATAGGCCAAAATCAGTCTCCTTCCCCTGTTATTCTGAGCCAGTTCAAATTTTGGGTTGCACAAGTCTTTCAGCAAAAGGATGAACCAGTTCAAAGAATGCAAGGCTCTTACAAAGATCTTCAACAAGGAAAGAGAATGAAAATGATTCAAGACACTTTTCCTTAAGTTTGGAAAAAGTGGTTCAATGTCGGGGTTCAATGACTTGATCTTTCCAGGAGCTTTGACCTTTGAACTTTGAACTTAACAATGTTGAAGCATTGAACTGTTGAACCATTGTTGGTTCAATCAGTTTGTTCAAGCATTGCCTTCATGAATAATTTATCTTTTGTAATTTATAATTTATTTAATAATTGAGATTCAAATTATAAATCACACTAATGATTTTAATTTGTAATATTGAGTTTTTAATTTTACAATTTAAACAATTGATAATTCATAATTTAAAACTAAATTTTTATAGATAAAATATCTTTTATTTATTTTATTTTATTATTTATCTTTGGAATCAAAGAGGTATTATTTTATTTTATTGTTTAGTATTTATTCATTTTTGGAAATTGATAAGAAACATTTTGGTTAATAATCAAATTATTTGTTTATAATTTAATATTTATAATTTTAAAATTAAAAATTCTAAAAAATTTAAAATTTAAATTAAATATTAAAATTTCTAATTTATATTTTGTAATTTATTTTGTAATCCAAATTCCCTGCCGCTTTGAGAGCCCCACCTTAGTTTTCACTCACCTTGACATCAATGTGCTTCAATTTTTTAATCTATAAAGGCAATACTTAGTCTGTTGTTTTACATTTTTCATTATCTCACCCTGATGATGGTTCATGGAGTGTGAACTAAAACATCGATCAGAAACTTAAACACAGTTTAATCCAGAAGTTCTTTACTATAATTCATGGATTATGGAAATATTATTTCTTTAAAAGAGGAAATAAAATAATTAGAGAGATAAAGTCAAGAAACTTTATTGGAAAGAGAATATTTATCAAACTGGGAGGATGCTTGGTTGGCTTCCACCATTTGACCTTGTCTTTCAATCTATGAATATTTCAACCTATATGTTCTTAATTTATGCACTATAATGAATAAACCTTGTTGTTTAGGAATGATTGTGTTTGATAGGCATGTCAACCATGACCTCATCATTTCATTCATTTATTCACCACTATTGAAGAAGTTTAGATGATTATTGTTACATTCAATGAAGGCATTATGTCTATTGATTAATTTGTTTAGAGATTATAAATTGAAATTAGTTTTACCAAAAACCTCTTCTCTAATCATCTTTTTAAATTGTGTTTTTATTTATGTAGCTATATAAGGTTTATCATCTCCTTTTTTTAGTAGATCATAGTGAATGGTCCAGATATCAACACAGATCTCAAATTTTAGATCATCAAACTATTTACCATGACTCTGTAAATCCTTTAGGTATTTTTCAAAAATATTTATTTTCCATTCTACACTCTGAGACCATTTATGTGAATAGTTATCTTCAACCTTGTTGAATATCTATTTAGATACATTAAAGATCTATTCATATATGATAACTTTTTCATCTATATTAGCCATGTATTTGTTGACCATTTTGGTCTTGCAGGCCAAAATTAGTCTCCTTCTTCCCCTGTTGTTCTGAGCCAGTTCAAATTTTGGGTTGCACAAGTCTTTCAGCAAAAGGATGAACCAGTTCAAAGAATGCAAGGCTCTTACAAAGCTCTTCAGTCATTTTGTTCGAATAAATTCACAAGGAAAGAGACCGAAAATGATTCAAGACACTTTTCCTTAAGGTTGGAAAAAGTGGTTCAATGTTGGGGTTCAATGACCTGATCTTTTCAGGAGCTTTAAACTTTGAACTTTAAACTTAACAATGTTGAAGCATTGAACTGTTGAACCATTGTCGGTTCAATCAGTTTGTTCAAGCATTGCCTTCATGAATAATTTATCTTTTGTAGTTTATAATTTATTTAATAATTGAGATTCAAATTATAAATCACACTAATGATTTTAATTTGTAATTTTACAATTTAAAAAATTGATAATTCATAATTTAAAACTAAATTTTTATAGATAAAATATCTTTTATTTATTTTATTTTATTATTTATCTTTGGAATCAAAGAGGTATTATTTTATTTTATTGTTTAGTATTTATTAATTTTTGGAAATTGGTAAGAAACATTTTGGTTAATAATCAAATTATTTGTTTATAATTCAATATTTATAATTTTAAAATTAAAAATTCTAAAAATTTTAAAATTTAAATTAAATATTAAAATTTCTAATTTATATTTTGTAATTTATTTTGTAATCCAAATTCCCTGCCGCTTTGAGCGCCCCACCTTAGTTTTCACTCACCTTGACATCAATGTGCTTCAATTTTTTTAATCTATAAAGGCAATACTTAGTCTGTTGTTTTACATTTTTCATTATCTCACCCTGATGATGGTTCATGGAGTGTGAACTGAAACATCGATTAGAAACTTAAACACAATTTAATCTAGTTCTTTACTGTAATTCATGGATTGTGGAAATATTATTGCTTTAAAAGAGGAAATAAAATAATTAGAGAGATAAAGTCAAGAAACTTTATTGGAAAGAGAATATTTATCAAACTGGGAGGATGCTTGGTTGGCTGCCACCATTTGACCTTGTCTTTCGATCTATGAATATTTCAACCTATATGTTCTAAATTTATGCACTATAATGAATAACCCTTGTTGTTTAAGAATGATTGTGTTTGATAGGCATGTCAACCATGAACTCATCATTTCATTCATTTATTCACCACTGTTGAAGTTTAGATGATTATTGTTACATTCAATGAAGGCATTATGTCTATTGATTAATTTATTCAGAGATTATAAATTGAAAGTATTTTTACTAGAAACCTCTTCTTTAATCATCTTCTGAAATTGTGTTTTTATTTATGTAGCTATATAAGGTTTATCATCTCCATTTTTTAGTAGATCATAGTGAATGGTCTAGATATCAACATAGATCTCATATTTGAGATCATCAAACTATTTACCATGACTCTGTAAATCCTTTTGGTATTTTTCAAAAATACTTATTTTCCATTCTACACTCTGAAACCATATATGTGAATAGTTATCTTCAACTTTGTTGAATATCTATTTAGATACATTAAAGATATATTCATATATGATAAATTTTTCATCTATATTAGCCATGTATTTGTCGACCATTTTGGTCTTGCAGGCCAAAATTAGTCTCCTTCTTCCCCTGTTGTTCTAAGCCAGTTCAAATTTTGGGTTGCATAAGTCTTTCAGCAAAAGGATGAATGAGTTCAAAGAATGCAAGGCTCATACAAAGCTCTTCAGTCATTTTGTTTGAAGAAATTCACAAGGAAAGAGACCAAAAATGATTCAAGACACTTTTCCTTAAGGTTTGAAAAAGTGGTTCAACGTCGGGGTTCAATGACCTGATCTTTTCAGGCGCTTTGAACTTTGAACTTTGAACTTAACAATGTTGAACCATTGAACTATTGAACCATTGTTGGTTCAATCATTCAATTTAAGTTGTTTGGTTCAAGCAGGTTGGTTGAAATGGTCAATTGAATGAATGTGACTCTTTGCAGAACATAGTGTTGAACCCTTGAACCATTGAAATCTAAAAAAGGGTTCAAGTTCAGGTTCAATTAGAAGGTTCAAAGGGGCATTCCAAAGCAAAGTGCCCTTACGAAGGGCAGGAAGGTGTTGAATGGGGCTATTTCAAGCAGGTTCTGAAGGGCATCTTGGGGTCCAAGTGCCCTTGTGGAGGGCAAGGAACCCTTGCAAATAAATCAAAAGACAAGGCAAAAATAAAGAAAGGCAAAGACAAAAGTTGAATTTCTTCAGGCAAAATTCCTGAAGGAATTCCTTCAAACATTTTGTCTGAAGAAATTCACAAGGCAAAAAACCAAAAGAAATTCTTTCAGAAGAAAATCCTGCGGCAAAGTGAACAAGGCAAATCCTTCAGACAAAATGTCTGAAGGAATTCCTTTAGACATTTTGTCTGAAGGAATTTGCCTGAAAGAAAATCCTGGCAAAGGAACAAAAATTCCAAAGGGAAAAGGCCGAAGGAAAGAAAGCCAAAGAAATTGCCAAGGGGGTGACAGGCTTGAAGACGTCAAAATTGAGAATGATGAACTAGTTGTTGAAGGTTCAAACATCTAGTGACGGGTGCGTGAACGTCAATTTTAAGGTGGTGAAATAGTTGTTGATTTTGAAATGCTTAAGGATAGGCTACAAGTGAACTCAGTGACCTATTGAGAAGATAGCCCCAAGTGCTCACAAAGCCAAAAAAGGACAAAACTAGGAAGAGACAAAAATAACAAGGAAAGATGAAAATAACCTGGGTGGCAAAAGGAAAGCATCGGTAGAGGAGTTATTCTAGCAGTTGAAATAGTCTCTGCCAAGTGGTCATTAAGAAGCACAAATAGTAAACAACCTGGCCTATTTTTTTTCTTCATTTTACATCAATGAGCAGACAGCTACATGAATGTATTTAAGAAGTGGTCTTGTTGGTAGACAAATGTCACGGCCTATGCTTTCACAATAATGTCTAATATAACTTGGATGTAAAATTTAAGGCTGATAGCTAACACATCATGTTCTTTTAGTGACTTCCTCTTCCCAATGGCATTCAACACAACATGGGTAGCTTTTTCCAAAAGGCACCAAAAGCCTCTTTCTTTCTATATATATTATAAAACTCTCATTTGAGAGTGATCTCTCAACTTGTAAGGCAGATCTTTGCTAGATTTTACCTTGAATCAAGACATAGCATTTTTACCTCCATTTTGAGTTTGCACTTTCGTATATGTCTATGGCTTTGTCTTCTGTTAATTCATTTTCCTTTATGCTTTCACAGAATGATTCTAGCATGTCTAGTGTATTATGAGTTCTTCTTTTGCATGTTAGCTATAAGTGTCCCTAGAGGAGTATAGGCGCATGTGAATAGGCTCCCAAAGTGTGTCTTAGAATGCCTCAGGTAGTTCTTCCTCCTTGTATCTCCACAGACCCCTAGCTCACTGATGTAGAAGAATCTCTCGTATCAAATGAAGTGTATGTCAGCTTGTTCTTGGTGGAAAGTGTATGTTTTAAGCTAAGTAGATCAACCATTTTTGGTGCATCACCATTTAAGTTTAGGTTTTGGTTTTAGTCATCCTTCTCCCTTTTTAACCCCCCCCCCTTTTATTTATTTTTAGCAGTAGGAAATCTAAGACTTCAAAAATGCATCAAAGGGAGCTAGCCCTTATCTAGAGATTCTCCCCTCAATTTTGCCAAACCCACAGCAAGAGGGGAGTCTCTATTGTGTCACGTGGAAGATAGGAGCTCAGGCTCTTGTTGAGGGTGCAATCCATAGCATCAATAGTTTTTGGCATGCCCAGTGAGACTAGATTTTATTCCAAAGAGTTGAAGAATTTTGGTGTGTTCTTCAACCAACTAGCCTTTGGAGGTTTTTCATCAACACCAATGGTGACTCTGAGTTGAATCAACTGGTTAAGCAGTCCTAGTGCCATCAAGAAATCACATTTTTTGTATGTATAATCCCATTGCTTAGCATCATGGGCCTTGTGTTGCTTCATATAACTTTGATCAAGCTCAGGTTGTTCATGGAATCACCTCAAGTAGCTCTCCTAGTTGCCCTTCAACAATAATGGAAGTATCACTGGAGTTTGAGAAGCAAGTGATGGAGATAGATAGATTGAATGAGCAATATAGGTATCAGCAAGAACTTATGTATAAAGAGGAGTGTTTATTCAGTCAAGCTTAGGCTTTGCAATCTATGAAGGAGGAGGTAGAAAAATGGAAGAGTCCATTCATTCAAGGAAAATAGCCTTGTGTTCCCCCTCCTATTCTAAATAAAGCCCCCTCTTATGCACAAAATCCTTTCTACCAGATAGCACTTTCTCATTATAGCTCATCTGATGCATTAATCACTCCTGCTCTTAACCCCTTGCACCTAGATTTCAAACATCAAAGGGAATTAGAGCAACCTCTCATGAAAATGAACCTTCTCAATTCCTTAGAATGTGAATCCTCCTTTGAAGGGGATACCATTAGCCAACACATCTCTCGTGAAACAACTCTTCCTATTCATGAGCAAACCCTTCTTATGCATGAGCAGACCCTTCCTAGTCTTCCTCAACCTCCTCAAGTCTTTCAACATGATGTCAAGATTCCAAGTTGGAAGAGGGAATATCATGAACCAACTCAGGACCTTGAAGAGGATAAATTTGTTGCCTATTCACAAGGGGAAAGTTCCAATCCCAAGGTCATGAGTTGGAAGCAAATAATGGAATCATGGGGCAGGAAGGAGGAGTAGAAAGGTTTTGCTCAAAACCTTGAAGAAGGTGAAGCTCCTCTTACTCATCATGATGATGCTTGTGACCTCCAAGAAAGGCTCTTCTAAGAGAATATAGCCAGGTGAATTTCAGATTTGGAATCTAGAATGAGGTTCCTCAGCCAAAGTGTGATGGATGGTTAGATCAAATAGAAGATCCTACATTTGAACACACCCCATCTACACTCCTTCAAGATAGATATCAAGCCACATATGATATAGATGAAGTGTTGGCCAAATGGAAGGAAGAGAATCATTCGATTATAGATCAAGGATTGCCTCCTCTTCTACATAGGTTTAACCATCAGCCTTCCACTTCATCCCTTATCCAGGAGGAACCTATTTTGTAGGAGGTAAGTGAAGAAGAGAGGATCCAATTTGTAGCTACCCAAGAGGCTATCATGAGCAAAAATGAAGATGAAATCATCATGGATGCTCCTTTTGAAGACATCATCAACAATGGAGAAGACACAAGTCATGCATACATGTGGATGTTCTAGCAATATGAAGAGGAAAGTAATCATGGTGAGCTCTCTCCTCCCTTATTTTATGAATTTCCTTGTTGCTTTGATGAGGAGGATGCCCATGCCATGGAACTTGAGTTGGAGGATGAGCAAGAGGATGTCTTTGAACAACTGGAGACTCTAGTCTTTGAGCTAAGAAAAGGAGAGGCATGTCTATCTTAAGAATAGCTTTGAAGAGGAGAGCCTTGAACAAGAAGGTGATGTTCTATGGGATGAGTAATCAATTTGTGGTTCCATTTCAGACATCACAAAAGTCACACTTCTTCAAGAAAGCCATGAGGAAGTAGAAGATGAGTTTGATAGGGTCTTCAATGAAGTAGAAGGGGACAAGCCAATCCATGATGCATGTCAAAGGGACTATGCATATCAAGGGGCTTATGGTGATGAGCTAGTAGCCATTAATTTATTGATAAGATAAACCAGCATGAAGAACTAGCAGGAGGCATGCTTCCAAGAACGAGAAGAATACATATATATTGGAAGCATGTTTGCCCATGATTCATTTGGATACAAGCCAACCAAGGTGGCAAGCAAGAAGAGCAAGTCACCAAATCTCCATTCCATTTAGCCACTTGTCTAGCATCATAAGTTTTCTTGCCAAGAAGGAGACTTAAGAAGTTTTCCCTTTGATCCAAGAGGGAGGCAAATATACCAGGTTAGTTGTACATAGTAGTTTTCTTTCAACTTTTCTTTCCCTATTTTCCCTAAGTGTTGTTTGCACATGTAGTGTTTTTAGCCTTGTGTGTGTTTTCCTTTGTGTTTGGGGTAAAAGCTTCATGATTGATTCTTGGATCTCTCAAGGCTGTTGCTAAATTTCTTAAGCTATGTTCTAACTCTATGCCCAATGGACTTTGAGGCTACTGGTTTCTAAGCATAGCATGCATGCTTGCCTTGGGAATCACCAATTTATTGACCATTTTGGTCTTGCAAGCCAAAATTGGTCTCCTTCTTCCCCTGTTATTCTAAGCTAGTTCAAATTTTAGGTTACACAAGTCTTTCAGCAAAAGGATGAACTAGTTCAAAGAATGTAAGGATCATACAAAGATCTTCAGTCATTTTATTCAAATAAATTCACAAGGAAAGAGACCAAAAATGATTCAATACACTTTTCCTTAAGGTTGGAAAAAGTGGTTCAACCTCGGGGTTCAATGCCCTGATCTTTCCAGAAGCTTTTAACTTTGAACTTTGAACTTAACAATGTTAAACCATTGAACCATTGAACCATTGTTGGTTCAATCATTTGGTTCAATTGATCAATTCAAGTTGTTCAGTTTAAGCGGTTGGTTTAAGCGGTTTGGTTCAAATGATCAATTGAACGAACGTGACTCCTTGTAGAACATAGTGTTTAACCATTGAATCGTTGAACCGTTGAACTCTAAAAAAGGGTTCGGGTTCAATCAAAAGGTTCAAAGGGGCATTCCAAAGCAAAGTGCCCTTGTAGAGGGCAGGAAGGTGTTGAATGGTGTTATTTCGAGCAGGTTCCAAAGGGCATCTTGGGGTCTAAGTGCCCTTACGGAGGGAAGAGAACCCTTGTAGAGAAATCAAAAGACAAGGCAAAAATAAAGAAAGGCAAAGACAAAAGTTGAATTTCTTCAAGAAAAATGCCTGAAGGAATTCCTTCAGACATTTTGTCTGAAGAAATTCACCAGGCAAAAAACCAAAATAAATTCTTTTAGAAGAAAATCCCGTGGCAAAGTGAATAAGGCAAATCCTTCAGACAAAATATCCAAAGGAATTCCTTCGAACATTTTGTCTGAATGAATTTTCCTGAAGGAAAAGCCCACTAAAGGAAAAAAAAAGTCTGAAGGGAAAAGGCCAAAGGAAAGAAAGCTGAAGAAATTGCCCAGGGAGTGACAGGCCTGAAGATGTCAAAATTGAGCATGGAAAACTAGCTGTTAGAGGTTCAAACGTCCAGTGATGGGCAAGCAAATGTCAATTTTAAAGCAATGAAATAGTCATTAATTTTGAAATGCTTAACGATAGGCCACAAGTGAACTCAGTGACCCACCAAAAAAATAGCCCTGAGTGCTCACAAAGATAGAAAAGGACAAAGCCAAGAAGAGACAAAAATAACAAGGAAAGATGAGAACAACTTAGGTGGCAAAAGGAAAGCATCAGCAGAGGAGTTATTCTAGCAGTTGAAATAGTCTCTGCCAAGCGGTCATCAAGGAACACAAATAGTAAATGGTGTGGCTTGTTTTTTTCTTCATTTTACATTAATGAGTAGACAACTGCGTGAATGTCTTTAAGAAGCAGTCTTGTTGGCAGAAAAATGGTGCAGCCCATGCTTTCACAATAATGTTTGATATAACTTAGACATAAAAGTCAAGGCTAGTAGCTGACACAACATGTTCTTTCAGTGACTTCCTCTTCCCAATGGCATTCAATGTAGCATGGGCAGATTTTTCTAGATGGTGCCAAAAGCCTCTTTATTTCTATATATATTGTAAAACTCTCATTTGAGAGGGATCTCTCAGCTTGTAAGGTAGAGCTCTACCAAATTTTACCTTGAATCAAGACATAGCATTTTTACCTCCATTTGGAGTTTTCACTTTCATATATGTCTATGGTTTTGTCTGGTGTTAAGTCATTTTCCTTTATGCTTTCACAGAATGATTCTAGCATGTCTAGTGTATTGTGAGTTCTTCTTTTGTATGTTAGCCAGAAGTGTCCCTAGAGGAGTATAGGTGCATGTGAATAGGCTACCAAAGTGTGTCTTATAATGCCTCACGTAGTTCTTCCTCCCTGTATCTCCATGGACCCAAAGCTCACTAATGCATAAGAATCTCTCATATCAAATGAAGTGTATGTCAGCTTCTTCTTGGTGGAAATTGTATGTTTCAAGCTAATTAGATCAACCATTTTGGGTACATCACCGTTTAAGTTTAGGTTTTATTTTTAATCATCCTTCTCCCTTTTCAACCCCCACCTTTTTTTTTTAGCAGTAGGAAATTCAGGATCTCAGATATGCATCAAAGGGAGCTAGCCCTTATCTAGAGATTTTGGCCTCGGTTTTGCTAGACCCACAACAAGAGGGGAGTCTCCATTGTGTCGCATAGAAGACAGGAGCTTAGCTTTCTGTCGAGGGTGCAATCCATAGTGTCAATAGTATTTCAAATCCCTAGTTCTATTTATCCAATGTCCTTTCCTAGTGTTTTTATTTCCTTTGAAATTTTTATTTGATCTACATCAAGTAGCCAATATGCTCTTTTTATTTCATGAATTTGATTCCTTTAATATAAATTTATACAACCCAAGTCTCTATAACTTTCCCATAAATATTATTTTTTGAATGTTCACAATATCATCTTTTTCAATATCTTTTATAGGACTAGAATCAATAATAAATGTTATAGGAACATCATTTTGATTCAAAAATGATTTGATATATGTTGAAAATATGCATACCTAATCTTCAAGTTGATCCTATGTTTTTTTCATCTTTTGTTCTTTTGATGAGCCTTGTTGTCGATTCCTACGAATTATGAATGTTTCCTTCATGATTTGGTTCTCTAAGAGACATACTTATCATAATTTAGTCTACTAAATTCATATCTTCTTCATTCTTGTTAGATATAGGCTAAGAACTCTCTACAAATTTTATATTGAAGGATTTTGTCACCGACCTTGAAGAAATTTTAGCCTTTTTAGGCAAGGGTCTTTGCAAAACATTAGCAATAGTATAAAAATCAAGGTCAATATCTTTGACTATGGTATTCTTAATATTAATGACCATTTGATGGACCCAAGTAAAAGTTAAACTACATGAAGAAGAATCCACTTGGGTGTTAGGAATTGTGGTGGGATTGGCAATATAAATATAGTGTTAAAGAGTATCAATATAATATCCTAGAGTAGTAGGTTGCTTTGGAAGTGAGTAAATGCATGGATATGAAGGTGGAACATGAGGTGAAGATATAATGTGAGGAGGATATGGATTGTGAGGAGGTGATGGAATGTGAGGAATTGGGTAAGGTAATCTTACATGTGTAAGAGAACAAATAAGAAGTATTTCTGCTAAGCTAAAAATTATTTGGTTATGTTATCAATCAACATATAAGGATCAAGATATTTTAAATAATGAACTTCACTTGAAGGAATAATAGGTGTGAGAGATCTCTTGATAGGATTTTTTTATATATATGAAGAGTCATCTCCACAAGTATGATCTAGAGTTTTCTTCTTATTTGCACATTCTCCATTACCTCCACTACTTGGTGCTTGGTTATAACAATGAATTTTGATATATAATTTTATATTAAATGAGTGAGTTATAGGTGTTGATTATGTATGTTGTTTATTTTTGTAAGTTATTAAACTCTTTGAACTTATTGCAATGGTATACTTAATAAATTTTAACAATACAAGCCTTCGATCTTATCAAAAAAAAATAGTGTGTTATTGAAAACCTACTGACTCTTTGGCCAACCAATCAATTAAAGGCAAAGTAAAAAAAAGAAAAATCTCCTTGAACAATAGATCAACTAAGTTAGATTCATAATCAATTATCCCCATAGTAAACCATTCAAGCTAAATTCATTCTTTTGATCAAAGTTCATCCACGAATAGTCCCTTTTTATCACTTCAAATTCATCTTCACAGTCCTCCCAATAATATTCAATATATGGCATGTGAAGATGTCCAAAACCATGGTTGACATTATCTCTCACAAAATTATTATTATTGAAATCAAGTTTCTTGACATAAGGCTTTATTATGAAGTCAACCATCTAATTCTATATGCTTGATACATATTGGGTTGTCTTATAGATGTATTAACTTAGGTCAACTAAGAATTAAATCCCACACACATGCTTCTCATTACACTTCTTATGAAACTCACTCGATTGCCTAAAAAATTTAATGATAACCATTTTGTCACTCATATATCTTGGCAACATGTATGGTGTGCCTTCAAACTTTCCAACTTTGAGATATTTGAATCTAGAAAATTGGATGACACAACTTATGTATTTTTTAATTGGAGAAGAAGCTTCATTTAAAATTTATGTTATTGTATTACTTTCCAAAATTATCACCACCAATATAGTGAAGGTATCATTCACTCTTTTGAAGTGTTTATTTCCTTTCTCATGAGTGAGTTGAGGAAGTTTTTGTGCCCTAACACACCCACACTGAATTTTAAGATTCAAATAGGTACCCACTTTGATTTAAAATACTTATTCAAGGTATTTTGAAACAAAAGTCTATGACATGGCAGTTGAAAAATTATGAACTCAAGGTTATTTCAAAGTTTACAATATGTTTTAAAGTTATAAGAGAAACAAATCTGTGTGTAATCCATATTATATGATTTAATTTTTTCCTTTGATTTTATTTTAGATTTGTGCTTATGTACATGTTTGATTTATGATTTTAATGGCTAACCAGGATGATGCATTTTGATTTTAGTTGGTTATTTTGGAGATCATTTATACTTTTCATACGACATCGTTCCACTCACTTGGATCTTAAGTGAAAAGTTTAAGACATCATCTTGTTAACTTAGTGGTGATGTTAGCAAAGTCCTTTGTATGAATAATCTCAAACAAGCAGAGTAGCAAGATCCATCCACGTGTCATAATCCCACTAATCAAATGGTGATATTAGTAGAGTCCTTTGTATAGATAATCCCAATAAAATAGATTATGAGAGCCATCCACATGTCATCATCCCACTAAGTAGGTGGTGATGTCATTACATTCCTTTGTACAGATAATCTTGAATAAGTGAAATAATGAGAATTATCCATGTGTCATCAATTGTCTAACTTGATGGTGACATGATTAAAGTACTTTGTATGAATAATCCCAAGAAAGTGAAGTAGTAAGAGCCATCCACATGTCATCATCCCACTATCCTGATGATGATGTTAGTAGAGTTCCTCATATGGACAATCCTAGGAAATCATAGTATTGAAATCCATCCACATGTCATCATCCCACATAATGCAGTAGCCAAACTAGAGGTAATGTCTTGCATTGACCTACTATTTGATTCATTTGTGAATGGTAATACTTCTAAGAATATATTACATTTTTTATTTAAGAAAACTCTGGTGGCATATATAATTGAAAATGTTTTTTAGAGATACTATAGACTCCCTATGCCAAAAATGATTTATAGATAAGATATGGTAAATTCCAGGGTCCTAGCCAACAATATCATTAGAAAGTTATGGCAATGGGTTGACAACCCAAGTAGGTTTTTAGTTTAGGTCCTTAATTATATTATCCCTATCATTGTATTTATGCCAAGGTTAATAATTTGCATGGCCCTATTGAATAAAATATGTGGTTTCTCAACCATTTTTTTATGTCAGTGAGATATGGGTCTCATTGTTGGATAGTATCTTGACCTCTAACAAGATCATATATTTGGGGGAGATTATTATCTCCAATTTGATCCTAAGAATCACAAATCAAATAATTTTACCATATGTTAACTTATACATGATGTCTTTTATGGTAGATGATGTGATTGAAACTATGCATTAAACTTATGAACAACCCTTGCAACCATATATAGAATACCCCAAGAATAGGATATTTGATTATTTAAATATCCTCCATGTGCATAGATTCAGAAAGAATATGAAAAGGTTAAAAGAAACATTTTACCCCATGGTATATCAATAAATATATGGGAATAACATGTCCATATTATTAGACCCTATAAATAAGACTATTCAAAAGATGGGTGACTATTGGTTATAACCTAATTTCACTATAATAAAGACTATAATTACTAAGACAAACGTTTTATACCTACCTCATATTGTGCATGATAAATTGACTAAGTATGAAATTATTTATCAATTGGTTGACGATATTAATGTTAATATGAGAAGGGATAAGTAAGCATTAGTTCACCCAACCCCTGTAAGCATTGGTAGAATATAATACACAAGGTGGGAACACTTATAGTCTAAATAAAGAATAAGGACATAGTATGGGTTTAAATTGGAACCATTCAAACATTGGGACTCTAGGAAAAATGTTAGATATCATATCAAAAGATATGAGAAAAAAGTTAAAATAAACTATGGTCATCAGTTCTAAAGTCATGACAGTGTATTCATGAATATAAAAGATGATGTTTAGGTATCTACAAGGATAAATAGGTCAAAATGTCTATTATTTTGGAAAATAATAACCAATATGATCCCATTATCACTGAATAAGATGCTAGGAGAATTTATAAGGAGCAATGGGTTTTTACCCCTATCCATAGCCTACCTCCTTGAACAGGATAGAAATACAAGAGCAAGCTGACCCATCTAGGTTAGTTAATATTGAAGGAAGATTTGGGACTGATCCAAGTTCCTCTACATATATATTTCTTGTTGTTTATCCTTAAAACAAAGCTCATGTGGAAAGACCTATATGATCAAGTGGAACAACTGGTATGTTCTTTACATTACCTCAGCCTCCCTTGACTATAGAACAACAAGTAAGTATTCCTACCTTTATCAATTTCATGTTGCTTCTCCTTATTTATAACCATCATTAGTAATGCCCCAATCTCCTATGCAACCATATTCACCACCCATCATTCCTCCAGTGGTTACTACTCCTCCCACTCCATCACCATTTGCCATCAATATGGTCCCTTCATTTCCCATTCCACCTTATATAGGGCCAACCTCTATTGATACTAAATTAATAATTACATATGAAAGGAAGCCCAAGACTCCTCATGTATCACCTAAAAAGGTGTAAGTGGGAGAAACATAGGTAGAGGTTACCAAGGATAGGGAGTATGGAAGAAAAGGTAGAAAAGATTCAAACCCTATTGAGATCTATGATAGTGAAGAAGAAGAGAAATAAAGGTAATTGAAGAAGAATGGGTGTCCAGAATAACACTAAGGAAATAAAGTCTTTTGATGAAACAACTGAGATAGAATAATAGGATGAATGGGTGACTGAAAAAAGTACACAGTTAGGAGGAACCAAACTATTAGAAGGATCTAAAGAAGTTAATCAAGGGGATGTTAGGTTAGTGTCTACTGAATTGTTTTCAAATAGAGAAGAGGATGTAGAATGGGATGTAAATTCAAAACTACAAATCCTCATATGGGGGACATCATCCACTATACCTCTAAGCTCTCCACCTTAGGCTATTATAGTGACAAATGCAATAAATATTGCAACATTTGTTCCCTCTCATATTGTAAATTAGTAAATTCCTCATTATTTAATGAATTCCTTAATTATTACTATTATAATTATTGTGGCTGATTATTTACATTATTTGAGTCAAATAAATAAGCCTCAAGAAGTTTCAGTGCCAATTTTGCCTACTACAACCTAGTCTAATATTGTGGGTCTTGTTACTACTATAATGACTATTGGGGTTATATATATTTTGGTTAATAATTACTTATAAAACCTACTTATCACCCCAGTGGCCTATTCATTCTTTATTAGAACCAATCCTCAATCCCTCAAGCCATCAAAGGAGGTAAATTTTGAAAAACTAGTGGCAAATTCCATTTTTACTACACAAACCACCCCTCTTATGTTGTCTACACATTTTGAAATGCCTACTGGCCAAGCTTCTTAGGCATATTATTCTATGGTCTCAGTACACAAAGAAATAATACTAAATATAAAATTGATACACCACTCCAAATGCATATCATTGGATAGAGGAAACTTATACTTCCTTTACCTACATTAGGTCCATCTTCCCCCACAAGAATTCTTCCCCCAGAGCAATCTCCTTCATCTATTCCTATATTGCAATCTAAACAATAGTTTATATTAAATATTCCTTAATTGATTCAGCAACTGTAATAATAAGAAGTAGGAAAGCAAGATCTAGTGATTGTCGAATAACTAATAGTCAAATTCCATTTTCATAGACAAAATAATACATTGAGAAATGTTAAAATAAATACTATTGTTGTATAAGGGAAACAAGTTGAGTTGGAGCAAAGAGAAGACACATTCTCTTTGACAAATATAAGGAAACTAAATCCCTTAAACCTAGACAGTTACAGGGAGGATCTATATAGTTTTATGGATGTTGTTAGTGGAGTCATAAAAGAAATGTTTAAAATCATTGATCAACCATTCAGAGGTTTCTAAAGAGGATAACAATTCAAGATCCTAAAAAAATTGTAGATAACTTATAAGGGGCAGCTAGGAAGTTATATGACACTATTCATTTAATAAGGTCTACAAAGACCACATACTAGCCTAAGTGGGGGAAAATTCTTTAGTTGTTCAATAAAATAAAGGATGTTGATGGCAAGTTTTAATTTCTTATCCAAGCAACTAGGAATAAGGTGTATGCAGATTTAAATTTAATAACAACATATAAAATTGCATGGGCCCATAATTTATTTTTCAAAGAGGGACAACTTGATTGATGGCATCAAGATATGAAAGATTTGGTACATCATTTTAAAAATCAATAAACAGAAGTAATCTATATTTTAATTGATATGAGAGTCACTTAGGTAGGCACTCCCCTAGGACAATTAGTGCCTAAGCACATTTTTAAAATTCTCCTATGAGTAGCAATTGACATATTTAGAGCTAATATTGGAGGCATGATCGATAGGACCAATGATGAGATTATGCAACTAGTACCTTTTTTGAGAGATCAAATTATAGGAACTAAGACACTTTATTTGGAGGTAAAAAATATAATAGGCACACATAAGAAGTTGATGGAAAAGCTTTCACAATTGCTCAAGAGGCCTTTGCTTGATTTTGAGGCCATTAACATTGAATTCCAGGTGAGCCATGCATTATATTTAAAAATGGAAGTGTCTAAGGAAACAACTTCGGCATCAAGAGTAGTACCTACACCTCTTTAAGGTATTCAATCTCAAAGATACACACTAGTACAAACATAGACCAAGCCTGTATATGTGACACTTATAATAATTACTATAACTACATTGGTGGCCACTTATGGTGAATCTATAGTTTCATTACCTATTTCAATTTTAACTCAAGTTAAAATGATAGTTCCATCCACTTCATCTTCTACAGTTGCTATTCCATAGTCTTCTTCTAATGGTGTCACATCAAGACCATTCTAAATATACATACGTATTTTCATGTGCAGCTAAGATGGAACTATTAGTTCCTAATTTATTACACACACACACACATTTAATATAGTAAAATAATTCTATTCTGGGAATACATTTTATACATGCATGCTTTGCATGAGAGTTAACATAGTTCTATTTCTGAACATATATTTTTAAAATTCACTTGAGATATGAAGCCTTCCCCATCCCAATATTATTTATACTTGTATCCTCCCATTACAAATGGAGGAAAATTTTGGCTATTATTAATAATAGAAAATTATGAATAAGTTATGTAATTGGTCTTGGTGTGAAAAAACTAATTTTTCTCCAAACATGTGGATTGTATAAGAAGTGTTTTCATTCTGGTATCTTAGTTTTCTAGTTGTGCGTGAGTTTTATTTTCAATATAGTTATTCATATTGTATTAATGATGATATGAATTCCTTTTACATATTAATCATATTCTTCCCTTGTAGATGTGCAAACATAATCTAACAAGGGAAGTAACCTTTGATCACATGTGCTTAATTTTGTTATATTCTAGTTCCATTTGACTTCTAACTATGTTTGATTGATGGTGTGCTTACAATAGCTTGAAAAATACATTAGTTCTTGATTTCTTGTCCAACCTTTAGTTCAAGTGTTGTCCTATAAAGGTTTCATCTTGTGTGGTCCATAAACCTTCTTTTTGCATTTATTTTTCTTCTTTTTTGAGTTTCTTTTAGATCCTACTAACCTAAGATTAGATCCACCATCTTTCACCCATCTCAAGTATATCTGGATTCATCCATAGCTGACCCATTTGTGGTAAACAATCTACTTCACTCACCACTATTCCACCAATAGGTTGTTTACAAAATTGAATACCCTCAACTCATGCCTTTAGGTGAAATCTCTTCACTAATCCTAAAACATTAGAGGCTACCTCATAATTTTCTCTGGTGTGCATAAAACCCACATCAACATAATTTTGTGTCATATATCATTTCCCCTGGAAACTATTTTCCTTTTATATATAAACTTTGCTATGGTATCAAGTCTAAAATGGAATAGACCAGGTATGATGTCATGTAGAAAATTTGTGTTGACTCACTTTGTATTAATTATTCATGAATATTATCATTGATTATCTCTCTCTAGTCAATGAATTTTTTTCCCACATAAATGATGTCGATGTCCATATACATCCATTCAAAGAATGTATGATTGTCATGATGACCCACAACCCTCTTCAACAAAGTTATAATATATGATAGACCTTTTTATAAATCTTATCTATACAATTTTTAGGGAGATTATAAGGTCCCCTCCTATTTTTAATTAACCAATATTTAAAATGTATGAAATGAAATGTAAATGGAGAAGAAAAGAGAAAACCAACCTTTCAGAGAAGAAATTACACAACTCAAAGCAAAATTGAGCAATAAAGTGAAAGGAACATAGCATCATTGAGTGCTACAACAATGTAATATGGGAGTTTTAATTCCAATAGAAACTTCTATATAACATTATATAAGTTTAAAATTTTCTTTAGGCATTAAAAATAATGCATCTAGTTTTATTTGGACCTTTCCAATACCGATGACACCTTTTAAATTTTATTTTATAAAACTTTTAATTTTAATTAAGAATTTTGTGAGTTTGAGGAATTATGACACTAACAAAACCAACTATCTTAGACCCAACTAAAGGTTTTATAGGTTGATTATGCCTATGACAATGTAGTTATAATCAGATATTTCATAATCTCGTGACAATTAGAGCACTACAGTGCTATTCAAGACTTTCAAAGATTTGTAGAATAAACAAAACTAAAGACCTACTGGTAATTTTAAAATTTTGAAGGAACTAAGACCTACCTAGGAACTTTACATGTTTTAGAAACTCAAATAATCCAAGGAAGTTCCAGAGGTGCTAAGAAGTTTTAGAACTCCTGAATAGGTCTTGGGACTTGAAAATTTTGAAAAAAAATTATAAGTAAAATTTATCTCTTTGACTAGGTCTACACATTGGTGTAAAATTTTGGAAGTTTTGGGAAGTGCAAATTTTGAAAACAACACAATGCAATAGTATATTTCTAGATTACTAAATCATTGATATAAAACCCTGATATTTATAATAAAGGGTACTACTAAAAATACTTGATAAAAATAAAACATAATAAGTGGAGTTAACACATCACAAAGTTGGAGTTTCAACATAACATAGTTACCTTTACCCAATTTAAATTAATAAAAGGTGATATATAAATATTGCACCAATAATGATGTTGCTCAAATTGTTTCCAACATTCGTCATAGAGTTGATGATCGATGCTCTAGATATTCTCTGGTAGATTTGATGGTATATGTCGAATAATTTTTGAACTTGGATTTTATTCATTTGATATTTGAATGCACGTTAAAAAAATATGATCAATATTCCTTAGATTCATGGCTATCACCATTTCTCATCTTAATTCAAAATCTACACACTTTTTTTAATGACACTTTATGGTCGAGATTAGACCTTTATACATTGATGTCTAGTGTCAATTCATTATTAATATTCAATCTTTTACTATCTTCCTTCATTTTTATGCTAAGCTAACATGTAACATTGAGCTTCTATTATTTTACATAAAAATATAGGTGACCTATGTAATTGAGTATAGCCTCCTCAATGCTTCTACTTAATACCCACTTTGCATCTAAATGGATCAACACCATCAAATGAGATAAATATGGGATAAATTATTAAGCTTGTTACCAACCTTGCATCTGCCATTACACTCTCAAATTAAACACAACCTAAAAATTCCTATCAAAACTTCTATAAAGCCATAACAAAACTAGAACTTGATTCATTTTCTCTTTTTGGGCAATGCAAGATTTCTCTATAACTAGGATGCTTCTGCATTTAATAGGTTTGGCCTATTTTTTATTATAGAAATAGTTGGCTCGATGGAATATTTCCTTTCTACATTAGAGATCAATCATTTTAAGAATCCAATCAACATTATGCATCTAAAATTCTTTTATTTTTTATCATTGGAATGTCCCACACCACCATATTTTCTTTATTATGTGTAAAGGATGGGTTTTTTAAACTAGGGACCCTAACCTTAGAAATGAAACACAACCAAGCCCTAAATAGCCAAATATTACAATATTCACATCAACACAACAACATGAAAAATAACATAAAAAACTACAGAAAAGAGTTAAAAAAGAGCTATCAATTACCCACCCAAATCACTAAACTTTTGAGATGTAAAGGTCAAATGTGATGAAACTATCCTCTTTTTACCATTCTAAATATTGAACTCAAAATTTATCTTCTATTGAAAATATTTCATTCATGTTTTATTCATTCTAGTCTTTCAATCCATGCATCCACATTCTATGAGGTTTCTACAAGGCCCTCTTGAACAGAGTAACTTGTTGGAAGACTAGACCTCCTCTTTTCTATTTTTCTTCCTTCTTTGAACTTTAATCCATCCTTTGTCATCCTTATAGGTTCTAGGAGAAAAAAAAATCCCCAAACCCATACTAGACCTCTAGGAGAAAAAAAATCCTCAAACCCATACTAGACCTTCTCTTTTCTCTTTTTCTTCCTTTTTTGAACTTTAATCCATCCTTTGTCATCCTTATAGGTTCTAGGAGGGAAAAAAATCCCAAAACCCATACTAGACCTCCTCTTTTATATTTTTCTTCCTTTTTTGAACTTTAATCCATCCTTTGTCATCCTTATAAGTTCTAGGAGAAATAACATTCCCCAAACCCTCTTCAGGATTAAACAAACTCAAGTCAAAATCCTCACTATCTAAGATGTTTTTTTTTTCCTTCACTTGAGGATGTGATGATTGGAATCTTGGCTTCTTCAGAAATATATGATATTTTACCATCTTTAAGAGGTATTAGAATACATTCAAGTAAATTATTTTCCTTATTTTCTCCCACTACCTTAGACTATTCCAAAATAATCCCTATATCTATCTCTTCTTCTAAAACTGATAAATCTTTTCCATCATACTTTGGACCACAAACTGTAAGAAGTTCACTACTTTTAATTCATTTGATTTCATCACGAGTTATTTACTAGTTAAATTTTATCAAGATTTATGATTCAAATTTTTCATTTTTACTTTTCCATTTGGCTCTATTTATTCATCTTTTATTTTCATTTTATGAATTTCATTGTTTTCTACTTGACTTATAATTGTCTTTTCCTAAGATTTTATTTATTTATTTATTTTCCTCAGTGCTTGTTTCAAGGTTTTCTTTGATTTTTACAAATGGTTTTCTTATATGTTCGCTTCTTGTATTGGTCATTTTTTTTTTGGTTATCTTGTGTCCCATAGTTTTAGTGTTGCCATGATCTATATCTTCCAAATATCTTTTTTTTAATCTATGTTTCCATGATTCAAAACATACATCCATTGGGATAAATTACTCATGATACTATATTACTTATATATTTGGGTCACATATGGAAAATTATTCACCATGCATATGCTTTCATGGAATGTGGATGAGAATAAGGGATATTAAGGAAGTGTTACGATGGATAGTTAAATTGACTTGTATCCCCAATATTAAATGACCTGCTCTAACATAAGGTGAGCCCTACTATAAACCTTTAGACGGTATAAAGTAGGTTCTCACCCCAAACCACAAGTAAGTCAATAATTGAACCCATGACCAAGTATATCTCTACAAGATATCAAATCCAAGTAAGATATACCTTAATCATTACATTTAGCTCAGTCATTGGGATCCTTAATCATTGAAGTAACACTAAGGCTATGTGTTTGATGTTTTCAAAAATATCAAGTAGAAAAAAGGATCTCATATTTTCCTAAATACTTGTCATGGAGTAAATCAATTGAAGACTATTAATTACTTTTCATAATATTATATTTAATCTTTAACTAAAAACCAAAATTGTTAGTTAAATTTTATACCTTGCTAAACTAGGGTACTCTATGAAAATATTTATCTTATTATATTAATTATCATGTATATCTTATATTTTTTATATAATGTATTAAATAAATTCATCTTCATAAATATTTAGATGTTTAAGGGATTGAAGTAAGGTTGCAACTAAGTTATTTGTAAAATTTAATTAAATTTTATAAATTTACTAATTAATAATTGATGTTGATATATAAATGGGTATATCTAAGTTTTTTTTGTAGTGGATTTATTTGATTAATAGATTTGTGGGGAAGTGCTAAAAAATTATTTCACATTTAATAGTGAAGTCTAAGTATAAAGTATAGCTTCACATACTCAAACTTTATTGTGGTTTTTACTAAAGTATTATAATATTTATTTACTCAATTTTGAAATTTGTATGTTTAGATTAAATAATTACCAAAATAAAGTCGATAAAATGGATTTATAAAATGTTGTCTACATGATTATATTTCGAGGTTATATAAGATTAACCTCTTAATTGTATTTATGAATTTATATAAAATTAAACCTTTACATGATTATATTTTTAAAATTATGTAAGTTTAACCCTTTACACAAACACAGATATAGACTAAATGAAATCTATTATTCTATAATATAAATGAATTCAATATAATATATTTTAAATATTAAATTGAAATAAAATATAAAAATATAATATTTAAAATAATAATAGTAAATTAAATTATTAACATAGATATAAATTAAGAGACATGTTCCAAAATCAACATATATAATGGATAAGAATAATCCTCCATAACATAACAACATAAAATAACAAACATTTTAAATTGGTAATTCTAATAATTATAGAGTATTTATTGATCAAAATTATCCTTTTCAATTAAATTACATTTAAAAAATAAATAAATAAAGCGTTTGCAAAATGAAAGCTACTTGTTGCATAGTGGTTTCCCCTTGGTGAAACCCTAAGTAAAAAAGCTTGTCTACCTTTATATTTATATAGAACATGTTTCCAGGTATGAAAGGAAAACAAATCTATAAAAAAGATATTCAAGCTTATAAATATATTCGGGTATAAAAAAGATATCTTTGTGGGGTGGTGTGGGGTTTGACGACTTCTGCTATGATTTCTGATCTATCATGTACACATCATCATATAATGCATTTAAATGATAGTTGAATGCAATGGTAGGAATTAGAACATCAAGTACCTTCCAAAGGGGCATATAAATAGGAAATCTAAGCATCATTCTGAAGCAACTAAAGAGAAAAAAAGGAAGCTTTGTCAAAATAGAGAGAAGGGAGGGAAGGCCAGAGAGAAGAAATTGGCAAACCTTGAATAGAATGGAGATTTGACTGGCTGTAAGTCCAAGTTACCTATAGCAACCTCCTTATAATCAAAATATTAGCTTTGTTTTAAGTAAGACATTATGTAATCTATTTGATTAATTGAATAAATAAGTTTTCAAACTCTTGTTATTATGTGTAATTATTTGAGTCTATGATGATGGATTTATTAACTACATGGATTGACTTCAATCCATTAGGAACTTCATCCACACTACTACATGAGTTGGTATTTGAGCATGTTTTTAATTGTGCCAAGTGTATGGAGTAAATATCCTACATAGGATTATAAGGAAAAGACTTAATAAAAGATCACATAAAATTCATAAGTGATGATGCCACTAAGGAGAGATTATATCAAAGGACTAGTAGTTATTGGCATAGTAGGTAGACTATATAATATCTAAGGGTTTCACACCAAAGAATTTAGAGGTGGAAATGATATTGGATAGATACATGAAGATGATGGAGAGAGGATCGTGAGAGCTATATTGCACATTGGTAAGGGCGTGAAGATATACTTGCCTTGTTTATCGGGAAGACTAAACCTAGAAGAACTAGTCAATGGGATCAATGACATGGAACATTAATTGCAATATGAGGACATTTTACCCTCAACACATCAAGATGATGCAAACCAAGTTGATTCACTATAGTATAAGGAACTACAAAATGAATAACATAGAAGAGGAAAGGCCAAGATAACAAGATGGAATAGAATGGTTGTTAAAATGAAAGTAAAATTGTTTTTTAGAGCCTATTATATGGAGTTATTCAATAAGTTTTAAAACCTCAATCAAAAAGAGATGTCAATGAAGGAGTACACTAAAGAGTTATATAAGGTCACCATCATATCTAGTCATAGTGAAGTAGATAAGGAAAAGATCACATGATACATTAACGAATTGCACTTATGGATCGAAGAAGAACTACGTTTGGCTCAGATCTAGACTATTGAAGAAGATTATCAGTTGGCACATAAGGTAAAGGATAAATTTTCATGAAGGTACCAAAGTGGTGTGTGAGACAAAGTAATATTCTCATGAGGAGGAGGAAGAAATGGTGAAAGAATTCAGTCGAGGAAAAGTGTAGAAGTCTCAATATGAAACAACACAAATGTTCAAGACCAAAGTGATAAGTGCAAGTTTGAAAAAGGAAGAATGCACATATGAGGTGGATTTTATCAATCTAGATGGAGAGGTATATTTGACATAGGAGGATGAGTATTCCTAGGAACATGTTATAGGTGTGAATAGCTAGGACATCAAGCCTTCGAATGCATGTAGGTGCAAAATGAATGGAGTATAAAAATAGACATAAGTACACATGTATCACATGGGGATATAGATTTTATAGGATCATTTGAGTGCTCAAATGAAGCTAAACACAAAGAAGCATTAATTTTTAAAATATTCTTGTTGAATTTTTCAAAAGAAGATAAGGAATTGTTATAGAGGAAGAGTATATTCAAAACCATTTTTAAGTCAAGAGGCAAATGTTGTAAGGTGATAGATGATAGTGGTAGCACGTATAATTTAGTCTCCACATTAATGGTTAATAAATTGGGATTGAATAATTTGGCACATTTGAATCCATATAAATTATTATGGCTACATAAGAGTCAACAATTGTTATTCAATGAGCAAATTTTGGTGAAGCTCCAGATAGGCACTTATCAAGATGAAGTGTGATGTGATGTAATGCTCATGGATGTGTGTCATGTAATTTTTAGAATACCTTGGAAGTTCGAACACAAGTTAGTATATAATGGGCATGGATACACATATTTATTTGAGAAGGATGAAATAAATTACACATCAGGCCCATTAAAGGATGAAGAAGAAAAAGGGTTCAATAGTGTTTGTGAGAGAGTTATAATGGTTTTAGGAAAATATTTCCTAGGGGAAGAGTGAGAAAATTATTGTCATGATATTAAACCCAATGTGGCATGAGACACTAACAAAAAGGTCAAAGAGAATATGGAAGTGTTCAACATGAAATATTTTTTAGAGGAGTTCGCTGATATTGTCTCGAGTGAGTGTTCAAAGAAGTTACCACTGATAAGAAGTATAAGCCATCACATGGACTTCATTCCAAGAGTGAATTTACCAAATAAATCCACACATTATATGACACCTATGAATTATGAGTGATTCCAAATATAGGTACATGAGTTGTTAAAAAAAGCATTCATATGAGAAATCTTGAGCTCATATGTAGTACCTACAGTGTTGGTACCGAAGAAGGGTGGATAGTTGCATGCATATGGATTCACATGCCATAAAATAATTATGGTAAATTATAGATTCACACTTATAAACATGGATTATATGATGGATTGCTTGACTGGCATGAAATACTTTAGTAAGATTAAATTAAAGAGCATATATCACCATATCAAAACCTGTGAGGGGGATCAATTGAAAACAACATTTAAAACAAAGGAAGTGGTGTATGAATGGTTGGTTATTCCATTTGGGCTAACTAATAAACTTACTAAATTTATGATGTTGATGAATGAAGTGTTGAATCCATTCCTAAAAATGTATGTTATTGTCTATCTAGATGGTATTTTGGTGTTTAATAAGACAAATGATGAACATCTAACACATCTAAGGAATGTGTTTTGAAATTTGTGTGAAGAGAAGTTGTTAGTTAATGTGAATAAATGTATATTTATGAAAGAGCATCTAGTGTACTTGTATTTTTTAATCTCTGAATAAGGGATAAATATGGACACATAAAAATCATGTGAAATAGTGAATTGGCCATCGCCAAGAAACTCTTTTGAGACAAAGTTTTTATGGTTTAGTGAGATTCTATAGGAATTTCATAATAAATTTTAGTGGGGTTTGTGAAACAATCAAAAATACATTTTTCATAGATTACAAAGCATTCATTTGGATGGATCAAGTAAAGCACAACTTTTATCCACTAAAGAAGAGGGTGACATAACATCTAGTGTTAGCATTTCCAGACTTTAATAAATTCTTTCAATTTGATTATGTCACAAGTGGCACAATGATTGGTGTAATACCAAGTCATCAAGGAAAACTTATAACATATTTTAGTGAGAATTTAAATGATGCCAAGTGAAATTATTTGGTCTATGGCCAAGACTTATATGCCATAGTGCAAGCATTGAAGAAGTGGAGATATTATGTATTATTAAAAGATTTTATACTCTATACAGACCCCTAGGCACTAAAATTAATCAATAGCCAATGGAAATTAAACCAAAGTCATATGAAGTGGGTGGAGTACCTCCAAAGCTATGTGTTCATGTTAAATCATAGAAGTGGAAGTTCAAATAGGGTTGAAAATATGTTATGAAAGAGATTTCTAGTGTTAAATGAGATGAGAATTGAAGTAGTTTTATTTCATTCGATGAAGGAGTTGTACCCTTAAGATGAATATTTTGAAAAAGCATGGAGATTTTGTAAGGAACTGACAAATATGGATCAAATTCCATGGTTAGACTATATAATTTAGTATGTAGTGCACTTATGCATACCCAAAGGATTGATGCACAAACATTTGATTAAGGAAAATAATAGTGGAGGAATAGTAAGACAATTAGGAGGAGACAAGATGGTCACATTGTTGGCTAAAAGTTACTATTGGAAAATTTTGGGTGTAGATGTATGCATATATGTCCAAAAATATCAGATATGTTAGTTGGCTAAAGGAATAAGCTAAAATATAGTATTGTACCAACCCTTGAGAGTGCTAAAGAAGCCATGGGAGGACATAACTATGTAATTTGTGCTCATCCCATAATGCAGAGGGGCATTACTTGTATGCTTTTTGTAGTAGATCATTTTTATAAAATGGTGTAGTTTGTTTCTTTCAATAAGACTAGTGATGCAACAACATTAGCTAATTTGTTCTTAATAGAGGTGGTAAGGCTTCATGGACTATCACGTAACATAGTATTGGATAGAGATATGAAGTTTGTAGGCCATTTTTAATGCAATTTATATAATATTTTGGGGACAAGGTTGGACTATAACTTCATGTACCATCTACATGTTAATGGGTAAATAGAGGTTGTTATCCAAACCTTTATAAATTTGTTGATATTTATAGTAGGATAAAAATTGGCACAATGGGATATGATGTTGGTATAAGCTTAGTTTTCCCACAACAATTTTATGAATAAAAGTAAGGGGAAAACATCTTTCCAGGGTGTTTGTGTAGTAATTCCAAAAGGATTTGTTGAGTTGAAGAGAATATATGGAATGCATGGAAAGCTAATATGAGACAAGGATCATGTCAAATATATAATAAGGATGCATGAGGAAGTGAGGAAAAACCTTGATAAAATTACTCTAGGATGGCACACATATGAGAGGCACAAAAATAAATAATTTTAAGCAAGTGACTTGGTGTTAGTGCATTTATAAAAGGAAAGGTTTCCGTGAGGAACCTATAACAAGTTGAAGCTAAATAAAATATGACCCTATAAAGTGTTGTGCAAGTTTTATACAAGCACGCATGAGATTGAACTACTAAAAGGGATGGATATATCATTGATTTTTAATATCGTAGACTTTCATGATTTTCATGAGGCAAAAAGAGACTAAGATGAAGAGATGCAAGTTCAAGACTGGAGGGCACAATTACTTGAGAAGAAGAAGGAAGAGATAGAGTTGATATTGGAATCCAAGGATGTAAAAAGGATGCACAGAAAAGAATATAATAAATATTTGGTAAAATGGATGAATCAAAAAATTGAAAATGCATCATGGTTAGATCTTGACTAGATCATTCGATATGGTTATGATCTCATAAATATCATTTTGTGAACCATATCTCACATTTCAATTACCCAATATGTCTGAAGTGGGAGCATACCAAACTCAAAACATTTGTGTATCATTTTATGTAAGCTCTATTATCCACACACATAAATGGTCAAGTATTCCAAGTGAAATCTTATTACTGAGATTGAACTAGAAGAGTGATCAATGCATAATAATGGCTCACAAGTTTAGAGTTTTGAATTAAATCACACACATAATTCAAAGTGTAAGTGCATGTACACCATTTTGGGCAAATGGTTGAACACACTAAGGGATAAAAGGGAGTCAAAATAATGTTTTGGCATGTAAGGTGTTAACAAAGTTACATGTAGAATAAGACTTTAAATTGTATCATGTAGGTAGGCAAAAAAATTGATATAATACCAAACAGCCAAACCTAATGTCACGTCATTCTAATAGTGCCACTTAACTACTAGAATTTTAATTTTATGCCTTATCACTTAATGAATAAATCCAAAATTAACTTATCTTTTATCTATTAGTTGGTATTTGAGTGCCTAAAATACATTGGGATATGCATGCCATCAATCTAGTCCTATACACATTAACAAATAAAACATTAAAAGAAACATCAGTTGGTCATTAATTGGCATGGTAGGAAACATACCTTCGAGTACCTTCCAAAAGGGCTTATAGATAGGAGATATGAGCACCATTCTAAATAAACTAAGGAAAAAAGAAGGAATCTCTATCGAAAAGGAAATAAGGAAGGCAAGACTAGAGAGAGAAGAAAGGTACATGCCTTGCATAGAGTGGAGATTTGAGTGGTTGTGAGCCTAAGTTACCTAGATAAACTTACTTGTAATAAAAATATTAGCTTTGTTGTGAGAAAAACCTTATGTAATATGTTTGATTAGTTAAAGAAAGATGTTTCAAACTCTTTTTCCTATGTGAATTTTTTTAATGTGTGGGGAGGGATATTTTAGTTTCATGGATTGACTTCCCTTCATTTGGAACTTCATTCCTAATACTACACCAAAATATATTTTTGTGTAACATAGACACAATTAAGATTTGATGGATATATAGGGGCATGAATCCCAAGGATGTTCATATAAATAAAGTGTATGTTTTTTTGGGTTGCATGAAATGTATAAAAGTGTACCCTATGCGAGGTGCCAAAAGTTATTGAATAAATATTTTATAAAGGGTAAAAAATGAATAAATTTTGGTCAACAATGTAAAGGACAAAAATTCCTTATTTATTATCAAGGGAGGCTCCATTTCTTGAAAGCTGAGAAATATATAAAATAAAGTACTTACAATATTTACAAATGAATTTTTATTTGGGTTTTTTTGTGTAAACATAAATAAATGTGAAGAAGAGAAGATAGGTGAGAAAGATAAAGATAAAAAGAGATAAGGATAACAAACGAAGAAACATGTTGTAATTGAATAAATATAGATTCCAACTACTCTAGCATGTTGAAAATAACTAAAACAATGATATTTGAACTATAAACATTTGGGTAATTGTAGGGAATTGGGAGGCCAAAAAGTGGAATTTTTTGTCCAAGATGTGAAATAAGTGTAAAAGCATACATAATTTTAAAATAATGTGTAATTTTATTTTAAATCAGCTTGATAATACAAATCATATAATACATATGTGTAATTATGGATATATTTAAAAAATAAAATTAAACATTTCATTTCATTGTTAGAAGTTTTCATTACATACAAATGCTACCAACTTCATCAAATATGTGCTCATGTTCTACCATTCTACCCTAACAAACTTAATTAAATCCTCTTGAAAATATTGTTCAATGAGATGATAAATAATGTTACACAAGAGCAAAGGTAATTAAACTAATTTTATACCAATTAACAACTAATTACGGGTGGGGTTTTTCCTGCTAGTGAGGGGAGGGATCAGAAAGATATTTCTTCTGCGGGGACTGGAGATACAACGGCTCTGCGTCCGGCCTACGCTCTTAAGAGAGGGTATGGACCTGGGGGGAGATCCTTTGCGGATGTGGCAGCCTTCAAAGCAAAAATACATGATGCATTGCCTCATACCACATTTGGGCAAACCCGCATATCACTTGTAAGTGCTTTAAAACCTATGAAGGTAACTCTAGGCCCTGATTTAGTGGAAAGCATTGGCCAATCGGAAGAACGGTTTTCCTCTTGTGCCACCATTTTTCATTTTTGCAATTTTTGGCCTTCTCTTATAGATCTACAGGATTGGATCTCAAAGAAATGGCTGCAAATTAAAGATGGTCATATCCATCTTTGTGCCAGGGGCTTTTTTATAGTAATATTTAAAAGTCCTAAAGATAGAAAATCTATTTTGTGTCACAACAATTTTTCTTGGTAGGGCAGATTTCCTCTTATGGCCAAACCTTGGCATAAGGATTTTAATCCTCTCTCAGAATCCTTTAACAAGCTCCCTATATGGGTACGGCTCCCTTATCTTCCGCTACACCTGTGGCAAGACGCGGTTTTTAAAACCATTGGAAATGCTATAGGGGAATTTTTATATGAAGAAGATAGTCTGACTCTTAACCATTCAACTTTTGCACAATTTTTGGTAGATCTAGATGTGTCTAAGGGCCTTCCTAAGGTGATTTGCCTTGAATCCCCAAGGGGTACCTGGACACAAATTTTGGATTATGAGGGGATCCCTTTTCGGTGCAGGAAATGCCACCAAATAGGACATATTGTTGTTCGTTGTGTTGCTGGGAAATCTCATCCCAAACGTTCACTTTCTTGGTGGCCTAAGGGTTCCTCTGAACATAATTTTGAAAAATAACCTCTGGAAGCAACTTCAGAATCTGAGACTGAGAACGAGGAAAGTTCACAATCTAAACTAGAAGATGAAGAGGAATCATTGGTGAATCATTCTAATGAAGCCCCTGCGGTGGCTGTGGTTAGTGATACTGTTGAGCCAAAGGAGGAGGAGGTGGTATCTTCCCCTATTCTAGAGGATCTCTCAAAGAGCCAGACTATGTTTAATTCTCATAAGGACTTTATGCCCTCTGGAACCCAAAGATCATTGTCTTCTGAGGCATGGGTTGCTGAGGCAGCCAAGGTGGAGGACGGATGGACAGCAGTGAGGAGAAAGAAGTCTAAGCCTCTAGTCCCTCCTCTTGATATGAATCTTTGGTCATGTAAAAAAAAATCTAAACTTAAAAGATTCATCTAAAGTTCCCTTTTGCTGACTGGTTTTTACAGGGGCAGTAAACTGGTCGGGTTTACTGGTTACTGGATTGGAAGGTTGTTCAGCTAGCTATTCCAGTTGGTTAACTTTCAGTTAGTGTTTGACAACTACTTTTTATGGTCATATTTGTTGGTTACATGTCCATTTAAAACCTGGTATTGGTTCTGTTCTGTAATCAGGTCCTTTTGTTAACCCGGTTGTGCTTTAAGGTTTATCTTTCCCCTTGTGTAGGGTTTTGGGTCCCTTCAAAACCTGTTTTTACCTTAATCTAAAACAAATTTAGTAAAAAAAATTATTTTCATTGGATTTTTATTAAAACCATTTTTTCAATTTGTACAGATTATCAATTCCATTTACATGCAAAATAAAAAGTTGGAATGGAAGATAAAGAACAAAATACACAAAAACCTCCTAACTCTCCTATAATTTCACAAGACCCCCTTGGTAGTCAAGTGGATTTTCCACAAATATAATATAAAATAAAATACATGTTGAGGATATAATTGAGGCAATGAAGGACCCATGTTCAACCAACACCCACCATACATCTTTGTCAAATATATAGATTCATTACTAAGTGAATTTGACTCGATAATCAATCAAATTGATAGATATGTAAGCTTATAAAGGGAGAGATGTAGGTCCTATTATGCTAACAATTTGTTAGTGGCTAGTGTGAGAAAAAAAATAACAAAAGGCAAGATTTATGAAATATTCATTAATCCAAGATCCAATGCACCACCTCTATTATCAACAATTTTTTCCATTCCACTGATGCCACAATGATTTCATAAGAGACAAATTTTGAACTAATGGTGGATGGTATATTTCATTTGAAACAACAATGAATCTCTTTTATAATTTTTTAAAAAACTCTATTAAAAATTTATCCTCATTGAAATTCTTAATTATTTTATGTACTTAGAGTTTCAAGGACAAAGAAAAGGCTATACACATGATAGACTAGGTGCACGTTGTGGACCTTATCAGCTTATAAGAGTCCATATCTAAAATCTATGTTAGCCTAAGATAATCCCATTTGTAGTAAAGAAGGATTTAGAGATTGAATATTTTCATGTGCTTAAGAAACTTACTGACACCATCATCTTGCATATGAGTCATTTTTATCACATTGATGTTGAAAAGGGTGGACATGGGGATGCTCTGGCTATCATTGATGCCCGACCACATCACTAAATATTATACAGTGTTGTATGCACTAGACCTTCAGATAAGGATGATAATGTGAGGTATCCCAATTATGGTGGTGCTTATATGGGTCTACATGGCATGGTTCTAATTGAGGATTTTTTTATCCTTACATTTCATTTGGACATATCAACTTCACCTTTGAAGGTATCTTATATATTTGACATATTGCCAAAAAAAGAATAAAAATTAATAATGTTTGACATGTAAATTTTAGATATATCTATATTTAAAAGGTAGTAATTAATTTAAATAGAAAATTCAATGATACATATGTAATTTTTTGTGTTCCATTAGAAGACGATCCCATCCATTTCACAACCAAAATGTGGACCATCCAATAATGCATATATTGTTTTTACCCAACCAATGTATAAATATACGGAGGTATTTTTTTAATAGTAATATGGTTCATGTACATGTATTTAATTATGTAATTGTGTGTGTTTATATAATTTCTTTGTATAATATATGATATAAAAAATAAAGATCTCTTATTTTCTCTCAATACTTGTTATGGAGTAAATCAATTGAAGACTATTAATTACTTTTCATAATATGGTATTTGATCTTTAGTTAAAGCCCAATATTATTGGTTAAATTTTAGACAGTATTAAATTAAGGTACTCTATAAAAATAGTGATCTTAATATATATATATATATATATATATATATATATATAAGATTTGTATAATATATTATATAAATTCATTTACATATATATTTAGAGGATTGAAACAAGATTGTAATTAAATTATTTGTAAAATTTATTAGTTAAAAAATAAGGATCCTTTATTTTTCCTCAATATTTATTGTGGAGTAAATCAGTTGGAAACTCTTAATTACTTTTCATAATATTGTATTTAATCTTTAGTTAAATATCAATATTATTGATTAAATTTTGGATATTATTAAATTAAATTACTCTATAAAAATATTAATCACTCACACACACACACACACACACACACACATATTAAA